>CM056959.1:24279157-24853967 GCA_029856935.1 Cyclocarya paliurus
AAATTTTCACACAAAATATAATAAATAATTCAATTTTTTCAAATCTCAAAATAATAATAATATTAAATAATAATATTATAATAATATTTTATTCAACTCATCTTAAATCATCTCATCTCATCTCATTATCTAAACGAGCCTCTAATAGAAGAGATGTGCAATATTTTCAGAGAAATGTTACACATCATCCTCACACTATATACCAACATGTGATTTGTCATTTTTGTTATTTTATTTAAAAACACATATTTATATATTAATATATGTATATTTAAATAAAAAGATAAAATTGACAGATCACATTTATTAATGGTATAAAGAATAATGAGTAGAATGTTTCTTCCCAAAACCTAAATGACATCAACAAACATATATATGATTTGGAAAGATAAAAGATTTTAAAATGTCGATATCACTTATATTCAATACTGAACAGTCCTAGACGAGTAGCATTCAATGCAATGAGGTCTACATACTGTGAACAAATAAAAAAGGTGGAGTGTGGAGTGTGATGAATAGTAGGAGGTTGGGAAGATTATTTCAATGCAATAACCATTAAAGATCCAAAAGTAAAATTTAGGCTTTGTTTGTTTTTAAGATCAAAATTTAAAATTTTAAAATTTTTGAAAACCTCTCATTCTATTATTATAATTTTTCTATATTTTTATATAAAATAAAATAAATAATTTAATTTTTTTAAATTCTAAAACAAATATAATATTAAAAAATATTTTTTCATAATATTTTTTTTAACTTTTTAACTTTAATTTTATCTTATCTCTAAAAACAAACGAGACTTTAAGAAATTATAATATGGGTCCATTCACTTGAACGATTATTAGGAATGTCGTTAGGTCAAAAGACCAAGCTGATAGGTATTGGCGTGGGAGCGAGGTTGTTGCAACGTGGTAGGCCTACATGTCACATATATACTTAACATGCATGATTATTAGGCCAAGCCCAAGGTATGAGGGGCGGCCGTTGTCAAGTGTTAGGTAGGTTTGAAAGAATCTAATAATCTAGATAGCCGTCGTGCTCACGTGTTGATTAATGTTGGCCACCTATGTCCCATCTAAAGTGATCTCTAGTGGGTCATGTGTTTTCATCACTATTTATTGAGAAGACAAAATAATTTATAAAAATACTATAATTTTACATAAATATATTCAATTTAAAATATAGTTATATAAAGAATAATACGTATATATTATTATTATTATTATTGTTATTAATACTAAAAAAATACTGTGTAACGTGTTTAATTAATCAACTCATTTATTTCCTATTCTTTTTAGCTTTAAGCTGCAAATAATTAATTAAGCACCGACAAGTTTGTTCCCAATATCAGAGAGCATTCTCTTGAAATTATGTAGAAAATAAAGTCTTACTGAGAATCTTCTGATCCTGTTCTGAATTCAATTAAGATGGTTAATTTCTGATCATGAAGCCCCACCAGTTTAATTTGGCAGAACTTATAAGATCAAATGAAAATACTACTAATTAATAATTGATCAAACAAATTAATTAATAATGTTTTATGTTCATTAACAAAGGAATTAATTTCACTGTCGGCTCTACTTCCACTCAACCCACTCACGCCATCCTACCCATCTCTCCATCCCCCATCTTGGGCCCCCCTACCTCAAACCCATTGCATAGCCCATCTTCTGCTTCCAGCCCACCCCTCCCACACGGCCCATCCTCCCCTTCTTCATCCTCTTCTTCTGATACATCCACATCTCGATCCTCCCCACTGCATCTTCCTCCTTCCAATTCCACCAAGATCCTCTATTATTACTCGGTCCAAAACTAATCCATCCCATACCAAATATTTTTCTGATGGCCTTATTCCCTACGCTCCACCACATCACTACCTCACTTCCACCATTGAAGTTCCTAAAGAACCCAACTCTTATTCTGTTGCCTCCCGCTTTGCTGAATGGCGTGATGTCATGACAAATGAATTTCAGGCTCTTCTTCAAAGTCACACATGGACACTTGTTCCCCCTCCCCCTTCTTCTAACATTGTTGGTTGCAGGTGGGTCTTCCGCACAAAGCACCGTGCCGACGGCACAATCGAAAGGCACAAAGCATGTCTTGTCGTAAAGGGCTTTTATCAACAAAAAGGTCTAGATTACTCCAAGACTTTTAGTCCGGTAGTCAAGCCCACCATGATTCAGTTAGTCCTCTCCCTTACTGTCTCTCATGGTTGGCCTCTTCGTCAACTTGATATCCAGAACGCTTTCCTTCATGGTGATCTCAATGAAATTGTTTATATGTCTCAACCGATTGGCTTTGTGCATCCTGAACATCCCCACCATGTCTGTTGCTAGCAAAATAAAGCAAGCTACTCATGCATGGTTCGCCTAGCTCAGTTCTCAACTTCGTGAGTATGGTTTCCTTCCCTCTAAAGTTGATCCCTCCTTGTTCATTTATTCCTCCAATTCTGTTAGAGTTCGTCTAGGTACAGACGATTTTGTGGACGAATCTGCATACGAAAGCTGACCTGGCTTGCTGCTGTCAGATCATTTTTTATTAAAAAAAAAAGAAGAGAAAAATAGTAAGGAAAGAGAGAAGAAAACAATCGATTTCCCAGATTCATTTTCGCCTCCCCTCCCCCAAATCCCTCGACATAGCCAATGTAATTGCCATCGCCATTAGTGAGATCATCGTCGACAACAATGATCTTGTTGAAATGGTTGATTTGGGTGGAAGGCTCGAGCTTGATTGAACCCAGTGTGCATATAGTAGTTTCCAGGGGCAGGGGAATAGGGGCTCTGGCAGTGCCGACATCACTTTTGTTTCGAACTTTCATTAACCCCCCCATAAACACAATCAAGATTTGATTGGAAAAGAAGCAAAAGTAAAAGGTGTGAATGAAAAATATGATAATTAGAACTAGGATTAGATTGAAAAGAACATTCACATGGGAATGAAATTGATGAGTTGGGTTATTGGTGGAGATTCGATCAAATAAAGTACTACTTCCAGGAAATGAGGCTCTTTGAAAAAAAAAACAATATTTATAGAACTTTTATTAAGGATGATGAACAAAAATGCTTACCTTCTTATTCTTCAGTGGTAACGAAGACACCGATTGAAGCCTGTAAGCTCAAGAAACTACAAATTTGCAACAACAAAATTTGAAACTATCAAAGGTCCGGTTTCAGAATTTGGCTTTAATTAAACTGGTACTAATGGATCTTCAGTGGAAGAAACCAAATTCAAATTGTGATGATCCACATAAAATGCTCGTCCAAAATTCAAAAGAAATGTCAGAAGAAGAAGACAAAAGCCGAAGTAGAAGTGGGCTTCGGAGATCTTTGGAATTCCGATTAAGATTTGCTCTAGTACTTCTTAGGAAACAGTATTGTTGTCGAAGATGAAGACGGTGAAGCTGAGGGTAAGACTTCCGGAAATGTAACTTTTCTCTGTATCTTTTCACTGATTTTCTCTTTTCACCCCGCTGTTAATTTCGTCTCCCACTCAAAATTAAAACACCTCGTTTTTATGTTGTAGGTGGCATGCCAGCCTTGCCAGGTAAGGGGGTGCGCAAAGGGGGAGTGCGTGAAATCGACTTCCTTTAGATTTTTCCATTCTGTTATGGTCTATGTCCTTGTGTATGTGGATGACATTATTGTTACCAACTCCCATGTCTCTCAAATTGATCATCTCGTTGGTTTCTTTGGGTCTATGTTTCTCATCAAAGACTTGGGAAATTTTTTTTTTCTAGGCATTGAAATCTCTTATCTACCAGATGGCATTCTTCTCTCCCAACAAAAATATATTCACGACATTCTCTCCAGAACTAACATGTTATCTACCAAAGGAGTTACATCTCCAATGGCAGCTTCTACTTGGCTTTCCCTCTCAAACACTCCATCATTCACTGATCCAACACTCTATCGAATTGTAGTAGGGAGTCTCTAGTACTTGTCTTTAACACTGTCTAACCTTGTGATGTAGGAGGATTTGAGTCAAATGATGCTAAGTTGTTTGATTGCACGTTGAATATGCAGAAATACCTTGAGGTGGCAGATCAGCTCAAAAATGGCAGGAAATCGTGATCTTTCCTTAATTGAGGCAATTTTGGACATGTTTCAGTATTTGGTTACAGGTATCAGAATAGCGCATATGACCCTAATTTGAAAAGCTATTTTCGACACCTACGTCATGGGCACTAAGCTATGCTAGTGTGCATAATTTTCGAGGCCAAATTCTACTATTTTTCCTCTAAATTTTTATTTTTAGTTATTTATTTGCTTTTTATGGTAATATTTCATTTACTATTTAGGAAGTGATATAGAACTCGATTTGAGCCAGATTTTTGACAGATTACTTATTTTATTACGTATTTGATTTTGACATGATTATTGAGATTTTTCTATTTTTGGTAAAACTCTGATATGGTCAATTTTCAGCTATTACAGCCTGGCTTGTGGGATGACTAGACCATTCTTGAATTTTGATAATCTTGAATTGAACATCAGAGGCATTTCTCTGTATTTTGGCTGATTCTCTTGTCTTATTTCTTGTGAATTATTTGTTTAAACTAGCTTGCAGAATAATCACTATTCTGTCTGGCGTCACCTTGCCTTTGCCGTTAATAAATTTCACAAACAAACCTTAAATCTTGGTCTATTCATTCATAAATCATCTTCTCATCAACTCCAAGCATTTTTGGATACCGATTAGGCAGGCTGTCCCGATGACCACCGCTCTACCGGTGGCTTTTGTATCTTTCTTGGTAAGAATCTGGTCTCATAGAGCTCTCACAAGCAACGAACTATTGCTCGCTTTAGCACCAAGGCAGAGTATAAGGCTCTTGCCAACACCACAGCTAGTTACTTTGGATTCAATCCATTCTCAAAGAATTATGTATTTTTCTTCCTAAACCTCCTCTTCTTTTGTGCAACAACCTTGGTGCTACCTACCTATCCGTGAATCTCGTCCTCCATTTACACATGAAACACATAAAAATTGATTTTCATTTCATACATGACAAGGTCACTACCAGAGCTCTTCAAGTTGCATTTCTTCTCTCAAAGGACCAATTGGCTGACATCCTTATCAAGCCCTTAGTTTCCTCTCGTTTGCATTCACTAAGAACGAGTCTCACTGTAATTGAAGCACCGTTAGGTTTGCGGGGGCATATTGAGCAAGCTGCACTGCCTTCCACTTCGAAGACCATCTCAGTTGCCTCACCAAACGGCGTCACCACCTCAGCTGCTGATCACCACTATCCTACCACATCAGCTCCTGTTCCAGAACCTTGTGGAATAACTTAAAATAGGCTTGGTACATGCTCTCTTGGCACGTTTATATTATTCTAGCAGACACCATAACCAACTCTACTGTAATGGGTAGTGGACTGCAGTGCACACCAACTTCCTGTAACAATGCTAGAGTTTGTTAGGATCCTTCTTGTATAAAATACGACATATATACAGCAAAATTCAATCAATGAGAATTACATTTTATTTTCCTCATCTTCAATATTCTAACAAAATACCTACCTCATCATGTATGTGTATAATCTATATATATATATATATATATATATATATATATATATGCAAGCTGCTTATTATATCTCTCTATATATAAAAAGTGTCTATCTAATGGAAATTGTTGGTTTAACAGTTTTTTGTTGTCTTCTGTTAAAATAAACGATTTGTCATATAGTCCATTATCTATAAAATGTTATCTGGGTTTTAAAAAAAATAGAAAAAAACAACCAAAAACTCTTAATATTTATTCTGTTCACTGAGATTCATGCATCTGTTAAAAACATTAAGTTAGCCATCGTTAACTCTTAATACATTAAGTCATTCATATAGTTCGTTAAAATTCCCACCAGTCAACCATCATAAAAACAATCTGGGTTTAAAAAAAAAATAGAAAAAATTAACCAAAAATTCTTAATATTTATTCTATTCACCCATATTCATGCATCTATTAAAAAAAGACCCTCATGCTCGAGATAAACAGATTGTAAGTCATTCATGCATTTGACTTGATAATGAAAAATTGTCATTAAGTGTCAATCATTTCTCTTCAATTCCCATTATTTCAATCCAGCACCACCTTCAGTCCCTTCTCTTCAATTCCCATTATTTCAGTCCAGCATCACTTTCAGAGAACATAAAACGCTGCACATTAAAAAGATCTGGGAGTAAGTCAATTACTAGTCTTTTGCTTCTGCATATTATTCTTCAATAGAGGTGATTTCCTGAGAAATAAAATGTTGCTTCTTAATTTTATTTGTAATTTCTTCTTTCCTCATTTATTTTATGTTTTAAGTTTAGTTTTTCCTTATTTTTTTTCCTTTTTTTTTTACTACAATGCTTATTATTTTCGGTGGTTTATTTTTAATGATTAGTTTTCAGGTATTGTCAATTGAAGACTTCCAGAACTGGACATTTTTTTTTCATCTTTGCAAGCGTAAGATGATATTTATTTTGAAAGTTTTTCTATATAAATCACTTTCATCTTATTGTTGTCATAAACTATATATATAAATATATAATATACTTAGGTGTGTTAAGTACTACTCCGCATGCAACTTATCTACACTTTTATATTTAAAAATTATTTTTTTTACTTTAATTCGAAAATGCTGTCATAGTAACAGTTTAAAGTAGATATATATTTTTCAAAAACTGAATTTATTTGCCCTTTTTTTTTTTTACGTATATTTTAACGCGTGCATTAGTTTATAGATATATTAAAAAGTGTTTTTTAGTATTTGGAGTCCAGTTGGTATCTTAACTACAAACTTGTCAATATCTAAATTAAACTTCTATTTTCAAATAAAATAAGCTTCTTTGAAGTTATTTATAAATTATTTATAAATTACAATGACATATTATTATCTAAATAATTATTTATAATTTATTTATATATCACAGTGTGTAATTATTTATAAATTACATAAACATTACATCGTTATTTAATTAATCAAAAACATTACGTCCTTATTAATAAAAAATTAATTGCTTAACAAAAATAAATAAATATAAACTAAGCAAACGTGCATTGTATGTTGCTTTCACCTAGTATATATATATACATATATTGCTCCTTTACATGACCATATGATTTATATATGTCGCATATATAAATTATATGATAAAAACTTTGGTATGTTCATCATCTACTTTTCATGCCATTCCTCGAAATGATGACGTCGAAGCACTCGGTGAAGAAAAGTCACCATGTAAAATAATCCATGAAACTCTGGTAATCTTGCAAGAGTACTTGGTTATTATATATAATTTGATCATGTTGTACGTGCTATTTGTTTAATTAAGGGAAATGGGGTTATATATATATATATAAAATATATATATTTATCGAATAGATCAGGAGCTGATGATTGAAATGTTGGTTTAGGATATAGCGCCTAGACGATGATCTCATGATCTAGAGATCGAGTATATATGTGTTGGATTCATTATATTATATATTTTAATTATTTTATTGAATTACATGATGACTTATCTTACAAAATAAAAAATTATTCTTATGCACGTACGCATAAGAATAAAAATTAATGCTCTTCTCACGACATTGAACATTACTATTGGGAATAAACTACCTACTTAAATTACATAGTCCGAAATATTGAATCTTTTAAGTTTTTATCTAAATTTAAAAGCCGACTCAAGTCATGAGAACAAAGATACTGCTTGCACGCACTTGAAATAGATAGGGCCCTATGTATACAGGAGTGGAAATTTGTACAGATATTTCTCTTAATTTTATGGCATTTCACTACAAGAAAAAGACTCTTTTGCAGCAATTTTGTGTTTGACGGAAATGGAGTCTGAGAGGACAATTGCGGCGATTTTAACCATTATTTGCGAAAAAAAAAATTATAAAAAAAAGATAGTTATTTCAACGATTTTAGATGTTCGTTGCATTAGAGCAAAAGTAAATAAACAATGGCAACTAACGTGCAGCAAAGCAGTAATCGTCGGAAAATACTTGTTGCGGCAATTTTAACCACTTTTTGCGACGAAAAATGGTGCTGAAAAAATACATTTTTCCTGTAGTGAATTTGCTACTTTCGTTGTCTTTTACATGATGAGTACATTAATACTTCTGAATTAAAGTTGCAACTCATGTAAGATGTAAGATCTAGGACGAAGATGATCAGTTTACAGATCAAGGACTTAATATTTTACTTCTGGGGAACAGTGAAAACAGTTATCATGATTAACCATTTAGACATTAATCTATGAAATAATGTTATGTATAAATTCCAAATGCACAGGCCTTATATAAGGCTTTTGTAAAAAAGTAGATCCTATAAAAAAAATAATAAGTTTTCATAATTTTTCATAATGAAGTGTACTTTTTTATAAAGAGTACTCTTGTTATTGGTGCCGATAACAGAGGACTGATTAGTACATTTTTTTTTCTTTTATCTATTTTTTAAACATCTTTAATTTTTTTTAAATAGATAAATTCACTAATAATCACTTTCTTAATCATTAAAAAATTAAAAAAACACACACAAAATGGGTCAAACTATCGGTTCACTTAGCATTTCTCTTTTACGAAAGGCCTATGTGAGACTTGGCCATTTAAAGCTTGTAAATGTTATTGCTCTAATTAATCTATATATGCAGGGTCTCACAATATATATATATATATATATATATATATAAATTATATATATACATATAACAATATTGAACGAAAATAATTACAGCTAGCATATATATCAATATGTCGACATGACATGGCCTTACGCGGTGGCTCTACCGGGTCATGCCGCCTTGCACTGCCGGAGGATTAGTTGCAGCTATTCGTTTCTGCCTTTCTACGTTCCCATGCCACCCTATCCCACCACCAAACAGAAAATGCATATATACTCAGAATTAAGTCATAACATTAATTATATAATTACATCAATCAAAAATAAAAATAATTAGTACTTGATCACTCCCTCGAACTAGTACTATTGATCATGTCGTATTGTTTTAGCAATATGATCACGAAATTATCCAAACTATATATTATTTAACTTTCCAAATTAATTGCAAAATATTGAATGAGAGAGAGAGGGAGAGAGATATATGTTAAGAAATTAAGTACGTAGGTACCTATGGACGTGTCAAAGCCATGATGCTTGAGCTCTCTGTATTCTTGACACAAAGCACATTCCTGGCAAAAGCAATGGACGCAGCAATCAGTGCAAGGGCTCTCCTCCAAGAAATACTGTCCTCTCAACTTTGATCGGTAAAAGCATGAGTACAGACACGAGCAACCCGTCACGCACAGTATCAATGTGTATAGTGCTCCGCTTACTCCACATGCTGCATGCAGGCCATGCAACGTTTATTTACACAATAAATAATAGCAATATTTCATGATGTGTTTAATTAATTATAAGAAACTTACATGTGGATCCTCTATCAACGATTTCTGCAATTCTCCCGAATGTAACACATGGACACCAGCACGTTAAGCAACCTGAAGAAAGTCATGTATCCATGGCCAAACGATGAAACAAAATTTTGAACGTTTTTCGTAGAGAGTATTATATCCAAACGAGTTATATATTTTATTTGATGGTGTAGCATGCAGCAGTTACTTCATATATTTGTTGGGGAAGGGAGAAAGAAATATATTTGTTGCATTATTGGGTCAATTATGCTTAGGATCTTCGAGAATTCTCGAAAGCCATGCATGCAGGAGATGTTGTCGATTGATGATTATGCATGCAGATATTGAGAAATTTCGAAAAGAAAATTCGGACCAATCATGGAATACAAAAGCTTTTCTGGTTTTCCATGCATGCATGCATGCAAGAGTACTGGTTATTGATTATGCAGATATTGATTGCACAAAGACTTCCAAATAAAAATCATCACAACCCACATCATGATCTTGTAACTGCTCTTGTCGTTGTCTGCATGCAGTCGGAAAGAAAAAAGACCACCGAAAACAGAGATCATATATAATCCTTTAAAGTTTCTAAATTTGCTCGATGGGTACAACAGTTTGTTAATTAATATCTTTCGAACAACATGAGCAACATAATCCCACACGAAACCGCACGTGTCATGTGTCCGAAAGAAAAAAGAATTAACTTACAACTGCTAACATCATCGCAACAATCGCAGAGTCCAGAGGACCAAGGCACCGGAGAGTGTGAATTCAAGTCAGAGGAGGCAGTAGTTGGTCTCACACTCGCAGAATTTTCTTGATTGATGATACTCGCAGTGACGGGAAACCCAACGGTGGTCGGAGTGCGCTGGAAATCCGATGAAAGTGGTGGTGGTTGAGGCGGTGCTGATGGCTCCTCCATGTTATTTACCGTCAGAGAGAGAGAGAGAGAGGCTGAAGAATCGGGGTTTGAAGCCACAGTTTTCTGTTTTTCGTGTTTTTAAAAGGAAAGGGTAGAAGTACCATGCAACTGCAGTACGTGCCACTTCACGCAAGAAGGACGCTGCATCGGGAAACCGTTGACAGGATGGACTTTTATTTTGGAGGCAAAACTTTATCACGTGTTCTTATCTTCTTTCTTTTTTTCTTTTTTTCTCATTCTTTTTCTCATATTTTTATATTTAATTAAATGATTATTTATTATTTATTATTTATTATTTTTCATATTCTTTCAAAATAAAAATAATATTAAAAAATTAAATTCTAACAATATTTTATTTAACTTTCAACAAAACATTTCATCTCTTTTGAATTACGTAACCAAACGAGACTTAAGTCCATTGTCTTATCCAGCTGTCCAAATATACCAGATTCTATGCTTTCTGCAACCATTCTCCATCTAATACTGACTAAAGTTCGTCCTCAAATTCATGCTCATATAGAAAACACTTGCTAAATGACAAATGAATCATTGTTCTTATTTTTCTCTTTCGTTAATTAATGGCTTCGGTTTCATTGATGACTCAGAAAATGTTAACAAGTTGCAAACTTGAGTGATCTTTCATTAATGTCACTGACTCACTATTGTCAGTCGATGCAATGGAGTTACACGTGTTGCGCACGAGGAGAAAATAAGAGAAAAATGTTGCTTGTTAGTGCAAGGATGTACCATTGCAAGACAAGAATACCATTGCATTATTAGGTGGTAATCGGTATCCATCGACGACACGACAACATGCTTAATTAGTTACAGAGTTAAAGAGATCCACCAGTCAGCCTCTACTAATGTACAAAGGTGTGATTAAACATCTCGAAGAGCCAAGAGTACTTGAACCTCATCTGTCAACGGCAGCAGCAAAAAGGGATTTCTTGGCACAGTCAATAGTCTCTCAGCCATATCGTTCTCCATCTTCATAGTCCCAAAACTTTTGAAGGGCTCCTAACTGATAGCACATATGTATCCAATTAATTATGTGAGAAGCATCAATGAATTTCTAAAGCATGCGTTTGTGGAAACAATGTCATTCCCTGGGGCGTGCTAACCATAATGAACTGAGTGCCCGGACACGCGAGATGTAGTCACTGATAACAAGTAGTGCACAAGCAGCTTGACGAGTAGTTAAAATTCGATGCATTTGTTGCAGAGTTTGTTGTCTCAGAAGATCAGCCTAGCAAGAAACGAAATATAGGCGCTGTAGTTAAAATTTCATGTTGTCCTAGCATGGATGATTATGGCTTTTACATGTGCGCACACACAAAACAACAAGAACAAATTCATATGATTCCTAACTTTCTAAGCTTGGTGCATGAGGTTAAGTTAATTACTTGGTGAAGGAAATTCTCGAGTGTTGCAAGTTTCCCCATAGCAATTGCCATCTGCCCCATGTAATCTGCTACATTTCCAGAACCACCAGAGCCCAGAGAGGTTGAAGAGAGTGTCTCTACTAGAGATTGTTGCAAAGCTTCCATCCCTTGAGATAAGGCATCTTCAGCCTGTTGGGAGGATTGCTGCAAATTACATATGCCCATCAACTGCTGTTCCGTCAAAGGTTCAAGGTGATTCCCAAGTATCTGGATTTCCAAAATGTCAGTTTCTGTCCAACCAGGCGTCTCGCCAATTTTAATGCATTTAATACCATCAAACAATAAACTACCTTGAGAAGTTCAGATGAACGGAATCCTCCCAACCACATGAAACACCTCTCGGCAGGCGTCTTCCACATGCCAGAAAGCATGTGAAATACATCAGCCTTTGCACCAATGCTCTTTAGCCTGAAAATCTCATCATAATGCACCATTACGCCATCAACAAGAACGTCCAATTCATTATCTCCCATATGAGAATTCAGAGCCAATCTTAGATCATTGATCAACCGATTATGCTCATCAAGCCATCGTGCATAGTCCATGTCAAATGCTAAGGATCCTGTAAATACAATTGAATACAACAAATCACGTGATCAAAACATACTACTTAAGCATCATAAACAATGATGGTGCCATGAGATCAAAACCTATTCAGTCCAATTTTGAGTACAATGAGGAAAGATTATTGATTTATTTTAGATACATAATGGTGGAAATGGCATTCATGGCCACTCTCTGAACACAAATGCATTGTGTCCACAATGAGAAGACACAAGTCGCAAGCCCTAAAAATAATACATATCATAAGTCAAAATGAATACAAATGCATGTACTGAAAATCCCTTACCATTCCCATTTATTGAATGAATATGATCTCCTGAATATCCAGTTGCACTAAAAGCACCCTGTCTCAATATTAAGCTCAAGAAAAGAGTTAAGATGGCAATCATAAGGAAACCCTATCAACCCCACCCCGCCATCCTGAAAATCAGAATATCTGTGAAAACAGGAGTTTAACATATACCACCTGTTGGCGTGTTCGCTGAAGCTCTTGCTCTAGCTGTGCGAGCCTGAGTCGACTATTCTCCAGCTGCTGGACATATGCCTGTCCAGAACCAAAATTTATTAAGACATTGCCTACGACAAAGTGATAAAAAAAAGTTCAGGGAGACACCTAGCATGGCATTACATTTAGCTCTGATCAAATTAAAAAGTAACCTAATAATAGAGAGAGAACCAGAAGCAGGAGCCAGATACTGATTAATCAAACAAAGAAACAACCAATAAGATTTTTTTATATATATAAGTAAGAAACTGCAAATAAGATATAGATAAGATTGAATCAAAAGTGGTTTTGCAGTGCATTTATTAAGTCGATAGCAAGTGACTAAATAGTCAGTGATTAGTATCTAAGCCTCTATTGACCAAATTATACAAGATAGAATTACCTATATCAAGGACAAGACATCAAATAGGTATGACTTGAAAAATGAAGACAGCGGAAGCAAAAAAAAAAAAAAAAAAAAATGTAAACAACTCATGTATAGAAGAATCATAACAAAGTAGCATAGAGGTCTTACTTTCTTCCTCAAACGGCTCTTCCTTGCAGCTTCTCGATTCTGAGCCAGCCTTCTAAGTGTCTGCAACAGAGCCCAAAAACATTACAATAAACCTTCCCATATAAAATGGGATTAATAATCACATGCAACCAAAGCAACTTCATGTTAGCAACCTTTTGGTCAGCAGCTTTTGCCTTAGATTGATCCACTGAATCTACAACCATGAGTGATCCATTATGGACTCCATGAAACTACAACACAGACAGATCTACTATCAGAAACCTCCAACCAACAAACTTCATAAATTTAAATTTGTAATTTCAAGTAGTGAGCTCAACCGATACCTTTCATCAAGGGGCATCCCGGCTACACTATTGTACTTTGAGATCTTTCACCAAAGTAGCCTTATAATTTGAACAGACTCGTGATTCTAATAGTTAGGTTTCTACTGTTGGCAAAATTCGGTGTGCAAAGCCATGGTTGTAAGTTTTCTGGCAAAGTTGTGATAGACTGAGTTCTGTTATCATAGTTAAGATTCTTAGGAATAGAGAGTCGTGTCACCAAAACCTCTACTTCGGCCTCAAATTCTACTTTCTTGATTGTTATTTATATTTGTGAACTGTTGATAATATTCGTGGTTGAGAATGATTAAAAACCAGATCCGAAATTTTTTGCATTTCTTATATTTTTGTCAACTGAATAGATGTAGTTTGGTGCCTGAATCATATTTTTCATCAATACTAAAATCAACATCAAACAAGGATTTTAACTAATTAAGTTTTTGATAGTGTTAGTACTAGAACCCACTAATATATAACCAATGGTGCTACTCTACCGCCTGCAGGTGCTCACTCTTTGTGCCGCCTAGCGCAAATTATATTCTTTTTCTTTCTATTTTTTATTTCAAATATTTTTTATACATGTTTAAACATTTTCAAAAAATAAAAAAAAATATAAATATACGAATAGTCACTTTTTTAATCATTAAAAAAAAAATTAAATACATCATCGGTCAAAATGAAGAGGTAAATTTTTTTTTTTATAAGTACAAAATGAGGGGATAAATTGATTAAGCATAGTATCATTATTCATATTGTAATTCCAAAACATATATAAAACAGAGCATATGTCGAAGAAACAGACACCCACTTTGTTTTTATCATCCGTGTCAATATCTGTAGAAGTGTCAGTCTGTTGACTGGTGTCTGCAGCCATGCCTGACTCGCCCCAGTTCTCAATATGCTGCCCGTTGCCCAGCGTTGCCCCAATCGTGGTTGTCCCCCTCTGATACATGAATTGTTGTCCTGTGTCCACACAGCCAAAGCTCTACACAAGAACACATACCATGCAAGACGAAATAAACACCAATCAATAAATCTTTAGAACCAAAATAGTAGACTCCATTGATGTCTATGTATGCCTCTGAAGAGGTGGGTAGGAATGTGTACCGTGTTCAAGGTCCCGTAGTGTAGGTTATTAGGAAGAACGGCGAAACTGACTGGTTTTACGTTGAAGATTGAGGCTCAGTGAATTGTAAGGAGAGATATAAAATACGTATACAAAAATATAATGTAGTCCAGGTAAAAAGAGGGTGTGAAAGAGAATACCTGGGCTCAAATCAACAGGTTCGTTGTGATGAAAGGCAGCGGCGGAGTGTTCAAGCTCTTCAAGATCCGTAAAACGTGTCTGGTCTCGCCCACTTCCATCTCCTCTGTTTCACGGACAGAAACAGAGACAGTTTGGTTAACAACACACTTGTAACTCCCAAATGGAACAGTTACTAAACAGCAACCACTCACCAACTCAGAACAGATGCCCAAAGGGACAAGGGAGAGAGAAGGGGGGAGAGAGAGAAAGAGAGATCTACCGTAGATTGAAGGAAGAATGGCAATAGAGTTGGAGGTGGTTAGCCAAAGCTGCCTTGAAGCTCTGCATTTTCTCTTACTAAAGTCTTCGACTGTCTTTCCCTTAAAGATTCCGCCTTTAAAAGAACAGAAAGCAAAATGGATGAATATTTTTGGTTTGAAAAAGAGGAGGAGAGGAAGAAAAGGACCAGTGCAGTGAAGAAAATCTTGAGGTATCTTTAAGAACAGGATAGTGTATCAGTACGGCTCCTTTTATTTATAATTTTAGACAACAGGCTTTTTATTATTGCATTCTGACTTTGGGATTTTAGTTTCCCAATGCTTAATTTTAGACAACCCATTTCAACGGGTGCGTCCACTGCACTCTCCAGTTAAATTGCCTTTGCTGCAAAGTGCAGAAAAATCCAAATTATTCCGTGCTTTTAAGAGAGTGTTTTGCAAAGATGTTCAGAGGTCTTGATACTGAATCTGCATACAAACCAACAGCTAAAAATAATCTTTTCTTCTTGACTATCTTCTACAGCATTATTAGCCACCATTTCCTAACATGTTCGCTTTCTTCATAGCTCGAAGAATGGTTAATGGTTTTGGCCAGACCAGTATATAAATAGTTAGCTTTTTTCCGCGCGAAACAATTTAAACCAAGGGTGCCATTCTTTTGTTATTACTTTCTTTTTCCAGAATTTCTACTGAATGCCTGCCTGCGATGCCCTTTCCATCTCTGAAATTGTGTCCTACCTACGTGCAAAGTCATTACGTAGAGGGTTAGGAGTCTTTGATGGGAGGTGCGTCTGTGAGCGCAAGATGATGGGATGGTGATGAGATGCGATCCACCAAAAAGGTAAAAAATATTAAATTTACTGACAACAAACTATTTCCCATCTTGTTACTTCTGGTCTCTTTCATTGGCTTTATAGATCGAGAGGGTCTCTTAACTCTAAACTTAAAACAAAGGCTTTGCTTGGAAGGAACGTCTTCCTTGGTAAGTAAAAGGTGGTAAAGAGGAGTTCAAGGCGCCTTGGCAGGCGTGTTGCAGGCAGATATTACCACATGCATGCATACAGACAAACACTTGGTGTATGAGCATGTCCAAAGAATATGACGCATTCTATACGGCAATCGTACACTTGGTGACATGTCACTTTCCTCTCTGGTGTTTTTGTGATCTGCTGCAGTTTGATGCTGGTTCTGCTTGCAGTTGCATTTGGGGAGGGTGCGGAAGAAAATCTCTCTCATGTCACGTGACCGTCACGTGATTAGAGTATTTTGAAACTCAAATCAGACAATAAGGTCGCGGTTCATTATACAGTTAAAATAAAATATTTTATTGAAAGTTAAATAAAATATTATTAAAATTTAATTTTTTAATATTATTTTTATTTTAAAATTTTAAAAAATTAAATTATTTATTATATTTTTTTGTGTAAAAATTTAATAAAATTATAATGATGAGATAATTTTGTGTATCCAAATCGGGCCTAAAAATCTTTTTAATAAAGGTTTTAATACAAAATACATTGTAAAAATAAAAAAATTATTCTCATCAGTCAAATACACCACCCCACACGCCACACCCTATAAAAAAGCTATAAGTGTAGGTCATGTGAGTGAATAATGAATTATTCATAACATTCCTAAAATAGTTTATGCTTATATCATGATTCCATAATGTATCCCTCCTTAATTGCCTAAGAACAATGGCAGAGAACAACATAATTCATATATTCATCATAATATTAGATATAGTCTTATGATTTGCAAATTTCGGATTTTCCATTTAAAAAATAATTTTTTTTATATAAATCTCATATTTACCTACTTTTTTTAAAGAGAATGCAAAAAATTTACATATCCTAAAACTGTAAATATCATTTCTCATTCATCCAACCGAGTACAAAAACAATGTTATTCATTCATGATTGATGCAAGAGAATTGAGCTTCTGCATTTGAACTGAACAAAGCATAAACTTTGTCAATGTCACCTATAAACCAAAAACAAAATAATTATATATATATATATATATATCTAAGTTGATTAATCAGAGAGCGTTGAATTACATTGTTCCTGTTGTAAACAAAAATGGGCATTTCAAGGAGGTGGGATTTCTTGTATGTGGCCAGCAAGCCTATTGTGGGTTAAAACTTTCCTTGCTCGGGCACTCCTATACTGAAGACGTTGGTGTAGCATCTCCGACATCTGGTCGAAAAATTCGGAATCCCATCTTTGAATCAGCAATGGATCTTCTGCGTAACAAATGTATATGGATGTAACTGCACTTTCAACCACCGCCATTGCCAGTCCCACCTGATATTACATAACTCCATGAAATGTGCGGCGATCATACAGAAATTGTATAGCAACATATATGCGTACAATAACATTCCACAAGTATTGTTGCACAATGGTAACAAAAAGCTCTATTTGTGAAGAAAATAGATGGACAAAATGACAATGGTGAATGTATGAAATGATAACTAACAGTCTGAACTAATCCAATATTAGGATGAATGGTACCCTTCTCCATAGTCTGGCACCTTTCAATCCAATGAGTCCTAGTTCTTGTAAAAATAATGTTGTAATCTTGGTACGTATCAGAAAATAACAGCAACAATTTTCTGAAATCGTCCACCGATTAATAAATTATAAGGATGAATTCCTACTCTCTGGAAAATATCAACATGTTCAAAGATTGGACTAAAAAAACTCTGAATATTTTTAGTACATCATAGAAAAAAATCCTGAAATCTAAAAAGGTAGATACCCTGTAGACAGGCTAACAGCATACCCAACAACTCCCATGGGAATAGTATTAAGGAATAGAGTGCCGGGGTATCAGGCCCTAAACCAAATTATAAAACTTAGGGTAGTAAACTTGTTTGTGAATAGTAGTGAAATTGTTTGAATCAAGATGTTTTATTGAGTTTTGGAAAATGAGAAAAAAAAAAGTTAGATAAAAATATTATAAAGTTAAAATATTGTTAAAATATTATTTTTTAATATTATTTTTATTTTGAATTTTGAAAAAATTAAATTATTTTTTGTGTTTTATTTAGAAGTTTGGAAAAGTAGTAATGATTAGGTAACGATTAAGAACCTACTTGGAAACACAACTGTTCCGAAATATTCTCATACTACTTCACTACTATTCACAAACTATTTACTACCATTCACAAATTATTCACTACTATTTCACAACTATTCACAGATCATTTGAGATACTCTTATCTGCATTTGGGTGCTGAGATGATCTCAGATGATCTATGAATAGCAGTGTTCTGTTGGTCCCATTGAGATGTGTTTGAATGTATAAAATAGGTTGAAATATGTGTTTGCATATATGATGTAGGTTGAGATATATTTAACTTTTTATAGGAAGTTGGAAAAGTAGTAGGTTCTACCAATGATTGGTTTGAGATAGGCTGAAATGAGCTCAGCACCCAAACATAGCTTTAGTATCCAAACAGAGCCTAAATGAAAAAGTTAAATTTTGAAATTGAAAAATATTTGTGTTTGAGTGATGTTTGGATGTTGGGATGAGATCATCTCAACATCTAAACGAGCCCTTAGTCTTTCCAACTACTAGAAATTTCACAACATATAGGAAAAAAAGGGTAAATTTAGTTTGAGGAGAAATGGGTACCAAGACCATTCCCATCAACATTGCAGTGGACCCCACCATGCTCACTCTATCTGTCCATTTAATCCAGGTCCAAACTCCTGAGCAAGTTCCAGTAACAAGCCCACCTAAAAGAATACCCATTAATAGAACAGCACCTGAACAATCATAGGCAACAAGAGCTTCAACCCCAGTTGATTGGAATAACTCCCAGGCATCCCTTGCTGAACGGTTAAAGCTTTTGCCAGTAACAGCAATCTGAAGAGAAGTAGTTGCAAAACATGATTTACATGAACAATATTCTAGAATTGATAGTAACCACAGGCAAATAAACTACTTTAATAGACACTAAATTAACAATTAGAATCCAAAGGGGGTGGAAAACCAAAATAACTATACTAACATTTTTATATAAAAAAATAAATTATAAACTATTTCGAAAACCAAAGAGATATGTTATCCATGACCCCATCTTAATACATTAAGAATTCCAACAAGAGTCCCTGTCCACCACAAGTTTAATAAAAAAATTCAGGTGCGATTTGGTTAGTGAGATAATAAGAGATAATTTTAAATGAAAGTTAAAAATTAAATAAAATATTATTAGAATAATTTTTTTAATATTATTTATTGTTTTGGGATTTGAAAATATTGAATTGTTTATTATATTTTGTGTGAAAATTTGAGAAAGTTGTAATGATGAGATGAGATAAAATACTTTCATTATCCAAACTGGGCCAGTGTTTTTGGTTCCAAGAGATATTATGGCCATTTGTTATAACATTTTTTATGGAATTTTTTGGCTAGTTGTCTATCATTCAATGCACTTTAAATCACCAATTCTCAATGCATGCCTGTGCTATCTCAAAATTTGAGCACATTTCACTGCGACACACAAATGCATGACAAAGATAACTAACGGTCTTGTAGAAAAAACAAAAGGTCTACCTGAACATAGGCATACTTGTTGAAAAAACGAACAAGAGTCTCCACAAGATGAAAAAGGAAGTCAACACAGCAAAGTAAACACTCATTGTTGCCAATCTTTGATCGGACTCCCCTGATCTGAAATATATTTCAAGCAGCTAAAAAAACATAAACACTCAAATTTGAAAGCAAGATAGTGAATCATTCACACATGCTGGCGAGTATACCTCCCAACGTAGCATCCGAATAGCAGCTGTGAAAAGTGATCCATAGCATATGCTACCAAAAGACGTTGTCACAGCATACCGTAGTGACTTCATCAGGGAACTCGGAGGTATTGATGATGATTCACGACCACCATGGATAAGAACAAGAAACACCATCCCAGATACTATAACATGTAAAGCATTACAGAGGACTGCACCAGTCCAAAATAAGCTTACAGATAACACCTGGATGCACAAAAGAAAACTTGTGGCACTATCTATGGCTCTTTCAAATTGGAATTTATTGCATTTCTTATTACAGTAAAAGCAGCTGGAATGAAGAGCAAAACTTGCCAGCTCACCAAAAGAAGCCACCAGCATCCACCGACACCCATGCTTGAAGCCACAACACCAGCTGCTCCAAAAGACCATAATCCCACCCATAAAAGCATAACAAGTATAAATACATATGCTACTCTCATAACTTCTGGAAGACTCCATACCATCTTTACAGCTTTTTGCAACACCAGCATGGTAAAAGGAAGTCTAAAGATGAACAAGATGTTAGGTGAAAATTTTTGTAGTAAAAGACGACATCAGCGAGAGAGAGAGAGAGAGGAACATCAAATAATTAAAGCAAAAAAGTTTCAAGTAATAAAGTTGAGAATAGCATTGCACCCAGAAACATTACGGCCTACTCTAATACTCCTGGATGTATAAAAAATTTACATGAGACACGTGCATCAGTAAAATCTAGCCACACTTATAGTTATTGCTTCCTTGCTACGTAATCTTGTACTCGGTATAACTGGTTGGGCATTCATATCAAGGTTGCCTAAACCCAAATGTAACTAAGAACTAATGAAATTAAAACTATATATGATAAGAGAAGTAAATAATAACTCCAAATGGCACAACACAAAAACTAAACGAAGGAAAGCTTCAAACCTTATAATGCAATTCTACCACATACAATGTCTTTTCAAGTACAAATAGAAGAAAGGCTGGGGTAGTTGAACCCCCCCCCCCCCCTCCCTCCCTCCCTTCTTCCCAACCAAAAATAAAATAAATATTTCTCTAATAGAATCATCTTGAAATTCCAAATGAGGAAGCCTTTACAAGGAGGCCCCATTCACAATTCTACAACTCTAATCGACACACACTCCAAACCCCCAACGCCCCCACCCCCCTGCCTCAAAAAAAAAAAAACAGTAACCTCTCATCTCCATTTCAAAATTTAGGTACAATGACCGTAGCCTTGGAGCCTCATATAAGATATGCCTTCAAGTCCAAAAAATGAACTTCTATATCAGTTACAGAAGGATCCCAATTCCTCAAAAGGGAACTATAATTTTGGACCTAATAATAATGAATGATGCTGCTTAAACAAATCTCATCTCCACAGTGCCCACTAACTCACTATTTTCATAACAAAAGAAAGGATACAATAAGCTGAGCAAATCTTGTGCACAGAGTTAGCCTTGTTCCAGTGAAGGCATTTCCTCAACTTTTAGAGTTTGTAATGCTTTATGAACAACATCTCAGTTTATTGAAACATCATAATAGATTGTCCATAAATTAGGATTTCACTTTGAATTGAGAGATGAGTTAAGATGAGTTGAGATGGTTTGTGAATAGTAGAATAAGATATTTTATGAATATTATTTTTTAATATTATTATTATTTTAAGATTTGAAAAAGTTGAATTATTTATTATATTTTGTGTGAAAATTTGAGAAGATTCTTTTGAGATTTAAAAAATTTGAATTGTTTATTATATTTTGGTGTGAAAATTTGGGAAGATTCTTTTGGGATTTGAAAAAAAAATTATTATTATATTTTGTGTGAAAATTTAAAAAAGTTGTAATAATGAAGATGAGATGAGTTTAGGAGAGTTTTGAAACCAAACGACCCCTGAGAAAGGCATTATACAATCATGCATGGATAGACGTATTCTAGGTCAATGCCTTTTCAAAGATATTTCTACAAAATAAACACTAAATCCATTATGTCCATTGTAATATTTGAAGTTTGAGAAATACTTTAGTCACAAAGGAATTACACAAAAGTAAACCTACAAAATGACGTGGCTTAATGTTGTAAATTGTAAAATTACTTTTATCGTAAAGTATATCTAATGGATCACATGAAGCAACATCACTTTGTGAATTTACTTTTGTGTAATCCCTTTATATCTGTAGCACTTCTCTTAAAGTTGACACATTAAAATAGTTTGAGCCCATACCTGTCTATTACCGAGATTACATACAAAAACTGCAAAGCAGCACCAGTTGCAAACACAACACCCCAAAGGAACAGCTCGCCCCAAAAGCACAAAACACTAATCACAGCAAGATAGGTAGTCAAAATGTGCACTGAAACCTTCATCATTACATTCGCATGCGAGCCCAACAAAAACAACCAAGTACATCCAATAGCAGTTCCAACACCACCGGCAACAGCATACATTGGCCAGTAATTCTCCGTCAAGCCCTTGTGTTGTTCCATAAACCCATTGGTGTACTTATCAATGTTTAGCCTATCCGTTTTCTTGAACCTATTGAGCCCAAGAACCACGAGACTGAATCCCATAACAACCAGATGAATCATAAACACCAACAACCAGAAAATATCGCGCCAGCGGCGTGATGGCGCAGAAGCAAGCATTTGGTCCCCATCGCAGCTTCTCCCACTCCGGACCACATTCTATAATTATTCAAACACAGAAGAGTGCAGTCTGACTGAGAATTTTTCAGTAAGTTCACTTATCCTCAAAAACAAGACTTGCCACACTAAACGCTGAATTTATTTAGTTTTTTTAGAAAAAAATGAAATGTTTAATGAAAAAAAAAATTTACTCACCGTACTCACACTACACGCCACACATAATTTTTTATCTTATCAAATGTGTGGTGTATGGATGATAAATAGAATAATTCAATTCATTTAAAAAGAATAAAACAGAAAAATTAAAAATAAAATTAAGTATAATGTGCGGAGATTATGAGCAGAAAGCTATTAAAATCGATCAAATGAGTTTCAACATCTCAAAGAGAAGTTAGAGTAGATTGCCTGTTAAAAAAGAATTAAATTCATCAAAACGAACAAACCTAATGAATTTGATTAAAAAAAAAAAAGAAAGTTCCAACGTTTCAAACACAAAATAAAATGAGTTCAAATACTAATTTTTTCCCCAAAAAGAAAAGGTAATTTGAGCTTGAAACTTAAGCTTACAAAAGTTGAAATCAGATTGAGGACAAATTATAAAGTGCGAGAAAATAGCAGAGAAGTTAACGAAAAGCTAGAGTAGTCTTCGGATACTGAAAAAATACAAAAGCTAGAACCTGATCGGTGGCGGAGATGGAGGCGGAGTCGAAGGAGTAGTTGGAGCTCTGAGAGTCGGTCATGGCGTGAGGAAGGGATTTGTTAGAGGCATAGTAAGGAGCAGTTGGTGAATTAACTTCGGGTTGAACTTTGAGAGAGAGAGTTAAAACGTGAAGAGGAAGGCGAGAAATTGAGGGAAAGTCAATGGAGAAGGGTTTGGGTCCAAATTAAAAAATAAAAAAATAAAAAAGGAAACTTGGGAGCTTTGAGAAAATGGAGGGGAAACTGAAACTGTAACTCAAAGTCTCAAACTCAACGGCTAGAGACACAGACACAGACACAGACACAGACAGCGAGATATATCATCATATGTGTATGCGAATCTTCGGATTCAGGTTATCTACAACGTTCTTGATAGTGGAAATTTGGAATTCAGCCAAAATTGTTTTAAATAAGATAAATAATATTTGGACATCTCTATTAAAAAAAAATAGATAGATTTAAAATATATATAATTATTTTTTTAACAATAGATCTCATTTTTTAAAAATAAAATAAGAAAATTTATATAATTTATAATAATATCTAGCATTACTAATTTAATAATAATCTATTGACATAAATCATTTTTGTAAGATTCATATATTGTTATGTCCGTCTATTCAAATATCTGTCATTCGGGCAAAAAAATTCTAAGGAATCTTGAGTTTATATACTACTGGTATTAGATTATTTTTTATTAGGATGTTGATTTTATCCATGACATCATTGTTGATTCTTTACTTGGTATAACGTAGGAGTCATCTTCCTAACATCCTGCCGAAACCACAGCATTGTGGTTGTCCCTTGTCCCAACAACATTTATCCACTTATCCATCCTCTTGCAGCTGTAAGAATCTATTTTTACCAGTTTTTATATAATTATGTTTTAAAATGATGTTATTTTTATAAAAATATTCATCTTTAAAACATAATTATAAAAAATATTGTGTTTATCGTTTTCCTTTTAGAGCCAAAGTCACGGCCATACTCTATTCCGATCATCCCCTTTTTTACTGTCGCCAGATTATTATAAAGATATAATTAAAATAATTAAGTTTACCTATTTATATCAATTTTTATTTTTAGAATAAGTGATCTATTAAATTTTTTAGGATAAGCAATAATTTAATACATAATTCAAAAGCATAACTTGGAAACTCGGAGCAACTCACCTTTGATGTCTAGTCCGATCAAGATATATAAGAGTCTAAGACAATAGAATATATCAAATTTGGGTAGACTTTTTGTGTAACGAGATAGTAACAACATTTGAATGAAGACTTTAATGGAATTAAAGGGTTTAGGACATGTCTAAGGACATGTTTAGATATTTTGATAATTTTTAAAATTATAAAAATTTTCAAAACTTCTTAGTTATGGCAGGTTTGAGAGTGAGATGAGATACAAAATTCTCATCTCATCTCAACTTATCATTACATATTTTTCAAATAATTATAGAAAATATAATTAATATTTTAACTTTTTTAAATTTCAATTCAATTTTTTTAAATCTTAAAATAATAATAATATTAAAACATAATATTTTAAAATTCAAAAATTCTACTCAACTTCTTACTATTCACACAACCTCCACACATCACATTTTTTTATCAAATATTTAATATATAAATAATGAATAGAAAAATTAATTTAATTTAAAAAGAATAAACTCAAAAAAAAATTTTAAAAAAATATTAAAAAATTTAAAAATTTAAAAAAATATGATGTATGAAGGTTGAAGAAGTTGTGTAACATTATTCTTGGGAACTGCTATTCATCAGCCCACTGTACATTGCACTCTTCACACACCGTACGTGGCACTGGTTTTTTTTTTTTTTTACCCAAAACGTGCGTTTTGTAATTACTGTTGGTTTGTAATTCCCCAGTTCGAATTTGCCTCCCGTTCTTGCCTCTCGATCTCAGCCCGCGTCAAAACTCGTCGCTTGCCCGCGTCCAGTGTGCTCTGCCCACCACCGGCGACGCCGTCTCTTTCCAGCGACACCAAGGCCGTCTGCACAGCGCCGCCACACCCCTCGTCTCCCAGCTCTCCTCCCTCCCATCGCCAGCCATCTCGCCCCCCACCCCCACCAGTCGCGTCGCCCATCCTCTCCCCCACCCCCACCCCCTCTGCCCAGCACCCCCCCTGTCGACCCTCCCATCCTCTCCCTGAGTCTTCTCGTGCGGCTTCCTCGCCCTCCCCGAGTAAGTTATACTCTACATTAATAATTTTCTGATGTTTGCTTCCCTTTATGTTTTCCTTGAAAAGAACATTAACTTAAAAGTTCAACTCAACTGGAAGATGCGATGTTGTTGTTTTAGTCATACCCAGATCATAAAACAGTTAATAGTTTTAGATTCATGATGGGGTTTTTCCTTTTCTTGGATTTTCACAGCAACCCAATATAGGATAGTTGTTGTGCCTTCACTTATCTTTTTTTTATTCTTCTTAATCTAAGATTAAGGAGTTTTTCCTTTCGTTTAATTTCTCACATTCATCCATCAAACGAGGAGATTGTATTGTATTGTATTGTATTGTATTATAAATAAGCCAGCCCTGTAGTATTGTAACTGTGAAAATAAAGAGGGGAATCGTGTCTAATAAAATGGGAACTTATGGGTGTCGAATTGATAATGTTAAGGACTTTGAATGTGGTCATATGGTTCTTAATTGGTAATTTGGTAACGTGTTTCAGTTTCATGAATCATGATAGTGATGTAAGATCAAATCCCACCTTTACTTAGAATCCATGGATTATTAATGGGAGGAGGGCTAAGCTTCCACTTTGTACCCAAATTTTATTATTTATAAACAAAAATTATAATAAATCCCAATTTGCCTTCACATGCACAATGCTTTCTAAGCTATATGGAAGCTTTTCAATTTTTTGCATTTTAGGTTTAATGCCATTGGATATCGTTTCACTCAACATCTTTTGGACAATATAAAAATCACCAATTGATGAGAATATATTTTCACTTTTTTTGAATATATATATATATTTTGCTTTCATGGGATTTATTTTTTGAGGTAGTATGGGAAGTGAAAACAACTTCATCAAGCTGAAGTAGGACCAAAGAAAGTGGTATATATTCTCATCAAACCGACCACAAAAAGTATTTAGATACATTTACACTACCACAACTTGCCATTCATGCATTTGAGTTTGACCTATGAATAAATGGGCAATGAAAGCAACACCCCAAAAAGAAAAAATATACTGTAAAAAGGGATGAGATGAGGAGGATATCATGTTATCGAGATTGGGTTGGGTATCTTTGTTAATGCCTTTCAATTGAATAAATAGAACTCAAACCAACTAGGTTTGTACTCATTGAGAAGGGTCCACTCCAAATATGTAAGCATTCAAACCTTTAATGCATTAAAGGACCTCTTTTCATCACATTGTATCTTCATCTCCTGCACCATAAAAAAAAAAAAAACAAGGGACAGTGAGCTTGGTGAGCATTGCTTAAATAGCTTAAACGAAGAAAGTTCACCAATTGTCTTGTTTTAAAAAGTGAGGACTTTCAATAGCTTTCAAATTATGTTTTCCAAATACTCCCTATTGGGTTTATATACGTCTAACTCATAAAAAAGGATTGTATGCTTTTGTTGTGGTTAAATAATTTACATGTATTGCATGAACAGAAGTCAGTAGTCAGTCTCTAATAAATCAAAGCGTGATGATGGGCAAGAAGCCATAATCTCAAGCTGTTTGGTTCAGTATTTCTGTCAAACACATGGAAATTAAAATTATGATGAATTATGAAGGTTCAAGCCTTGTCCAAAAACCAAACAAAGGTTCAGGCCTTAAAACTTATGTGTTGATGCTATGGAAATTAAAACAAAGTTTCAGGCCTTATCAAGAAAAAAATCAAGCAGTGAAGAAAAAAAACAACCAGTTAAATTGAATATTCTTTTAATATGATTTTGTAGGATATTGAAGATGAGTATTAATAGTGAAGAACTTGAGATAATCTCTATGTGTGATGGATTTGTAGAAGATTGAAGGTTCACTTACTGACAATGAAATGGTAGAAGATCAAAATGATTCAAACTTACTATGGAATTTGATGACTTTTCTTTAGTCCTCACATTGCAGCAATTCGGCAAACACCTTTCCTTCAAATATTCAAAACCTTCTGTTTTGCATCCAAGCTGGAAAACCAAAATTCAGCAATTGTCACAAACTAGTATTGAAAAAAAAAGTGAAGAAAAGAATGAAAGACGTCTTTAAAAAAATTAATTAACCATAAAAAACAAAAAAGATGTGTGTTTTCCACAATCCTACTGAAATAGTGAAAGACATTTATTTGTCTCATTGTATGACCTTGGAATTCAGACCTTTTTTTTTTTTTATAAGTCTTGGAATTCAGACTTGGTTTCTATTTTCACATTTTGAGGCCTAGAGTATTTTGGGGGTAAGAATGAACTCTTAAGTCTTAACCCAGAGATAACCTGAAACCCCCAAATATTGCATCCCAAATTTCATTAAACCTGAAACAGAGTGGATGAAAACCTGAAAAATTTCATCCCCCAAGTACTGATGTCAATTCCAATATATGAAAGTCCAAGGCTTGCCTTATCATACACATACAAGTATGATAAGGCAAGCCTCCAAGTACCCATGCAAGGCTAGTGCAAAAACTGTCGAAAAGAGACAAGTTTAATTGAACTAGAAATTTAGACTACTTGAATAAAAATAGCAACAATAAAAATACTAACAATAAAAATACTTGAAAACAGATTCTACTATGACGAAGTAGCAAACTACAAACGAGAGCAAAGATGGAAATAGCATACCCCAATACCTCATAGCTTGCATACCAGAAACAATTTAACAAAAGTTTTTCTTTTTGCTGAGAGAAAAGATGGAAATAGTTACTCTAGGCTTGAGAAGAAACTCTCTAAGAAACTGTAGGAGGCGAGATTGGCAATGGAGAATGTGAAGAAGGAAATTATTCTGGTCATTAACCAAGAACACATGAACCAATATTGGAAGTGGTGAGATACGCATCACCCAGAACTAAATTCCATTAATTTACAAAACCAAATTCCATCACCCTAAACGAAAACCCTAATTAATTTACAGCTAATATACCTAAACCCTAGAGATAAAAACAAAGGAGTAAACACACAGGAGGGAAAGAAATGTATTCCTAAACCCTAGCATCGCAGAGAAACAAGGAGTAAGAAGGGGTCTGTTTGAACAAGATTACCTCTCTCGCAGACTTCTGGACACGGTTTCGTAGTGTCTGGATTCACACCGTCGCGAGACTGAGATGAAAGGTCGCGGGATTGAGATGGGGCAACTCACATCGGGGGGAAAATCACAGTTTAAGCGAATGAAGGTAAGAGAAATCACAGAGGGGAAGAAGAAGGGTTGGGTTTTGTGAGGGGACTGAGGCCTTCACAGTGAAGAAGAAGAAAGGTCACGACGTGAGGGGGATTGAGGGTTTCGACGTGAAGAAGAAGAAGAAGAAGAAGAAGAAGAAAATTCATGGGGTTTTTCGTTGAAGAGGATTTCAAATTCGAGAGGGAGGCTTCGGGATGAGGGGGCTGAGTTCAGAACCGGTTCGTTGTTAGTGAACCCGGTCTGACACGTAAGGAGTGCAACGGCTGATGCGTGAATAGGGGCTGCTCTCCAGACTTTTCCTACCAACAAGGAAAGAAGCCATCCTTGGTGTGGCTTCAATCCAAGGGAGCATAAGCTTTGGGGGCATAGTCTGGTTTGGATAATAAAATATTTTTATTTTATCTTATTTTAATATTTAAATACCATAAGCGTAAATATTTTTTAATTTTAAATTTTCAAAATTTTCATCTAATTATTATTAAATTTTTATAACTTTTCTAAACTTTCAAATAAAATATAAAAAATAATTTAAAATTTTCAAATTCTAAAATAAAAATTATATTTTAAAAATATTTTAACTTTATAATATTTTTATTTAATTTTTTCTCTCTTATGTTTTTAAAATCTTAAAAATATATTCACTTAAATTATTTTATTATTATTTAAAGATCATCTTATTTTAATATCAAAATGATGACTTAAAACGTTCCTTCTGATCTGAGAGAGGGAGAGTTATACAAGGGCAAAAACTCTATAGCTTTTACTTGGAGAGGTTTTAGAAGGTTGAAAACAAGTGGAGTAAAAAGCTTGATTCGACTCAATTTGTGCGCAACAATATAGTGCTGTACCAGCTGGCTCTTTTTTTACGATTGCTTTTGCCCCTTTGAACGCATCAGATTATGTATGTTTTTGTCAAGATTGCATAAAAGCAAATTTGATTGGACCTTGTCGAGAAGATTGAGGGTTTATGTGTGTGTTGTAATCATTCTCTCGTGCACTCTGTCTCGTGTCCACATAATGATCACATGCTTGTAAACTTGATGGCTGTAATAATTATGACAAAAGAAGTCTTTGAAGTGGGACTGGGACGGGCACTGATCGGTTTAGTCCGGGACTTTGGTTTTTATGGCCCAACATAAAACAGCTTTAACTTTAATAAGAGTCACTATTGTATGAGTGGGCCGAGCTTTTCAAGACCTCGAACTAAGCCTACAACGTTTGAGATCTAGTTCCATGGATGAATGAATTTTTTTAAATTATGTTTGGATAGTAAGATGAGAATTTTTAATTTTAGATAAAAATTTAAAAAATTATTTTTTAATTGTATTATTGTGTTGAAATTTAAAAAATTTGAATTGAGATTTGAAAAAATTGAATTGTTTATTATATTTTATGTAAAAATTTAAAAATTATAATAATAAAATGAGATAAAATGAGAATTTTGTATCTCATCTTAGTTACTAAAAATAACCTAAGAATCAGTCTACTGAGACAAAAGATTATATAAGAATAAATTTATAAATTAGTATAATTTTATGTAATCTGTTAAATCTATTTTATAATAAAAATAATTTTACAATTCATTATGGAGGCCACTTCCTGCATTTGTATAATTAACTGAATGGGAGAAGAGCTCTTTATGCATCTTCTTGTGTTTGGCATGTTGTCCAAAAACGGATCTTTCAAAGTAGGGAACATTGATAAACCTTTTAAACTATGTTTCTAATGCGTACGACTAATCAATGTGTTCTAATCCCTACATGACATGTTTTACATGTGTGTGGGGTATGCACTAAGTTTCCTTGAGACAAGCTAGAAGGGAGCTCATAGCACGCAAGAGATCTTTCAAGAACAAAATCAACGTGGCGTGGGGGAAACCCAAGACATTTGTATATCATATACCTATATGTATTATTTATTTGCTATATTCATCTTTCTTCACAATTATTATCCCCTCGTCATCTCTTAATAAATTACTATTGTGAAAGCCTATTGACTTGATGATATCTCAATCAAAGAATGTTACCGCTACCGCATCATTAATTTAAAAAAAAAAAATTTAAGTTTTAATTTTAAAATAAATGTACAAACTAATATAATTTTATATAATACGTTAGATCTACTTTATAATAAAAATAATTTTATAATTTAATATATCATATAAAATTATAGTAATTTCAAGATTTATTCTTGTAGACATCATTTCTCTAAAATATGAGCCGATGGAGTAGTCTTGACTTGGTGTAATCCAAATAATTAAGAGCAAAACATGATGAAAAAGACATTTTTGTCGCTTGTTAAATCTTAAGACTTTCACAAACTGTGCAACTTTTATGTATCTTAATTTAGTAAAGCCACACAGATTTCAGTTTGCATGAATAAGAACCGATCGAGGAAATCGAGATCTCCACTTTCCATCGAAAGCGAACGCATTTTAATAAACACCAACTACTTTAATTACCTTCATACCCACCTACGTACGTAACGTTGCCATTTGAGATGGACACAGACAGAGCTCCTCCTCCTCCTCGTGCCAACCCAAACCTGAAAAGGCATATTCGCTGTTTATGCTGTATGTTTGCTTGCTTATTTGAATACTTAAAAGGTACTTACTTAAAAGGCTAACTTTGATGGATTCCACGCCCCTTTTCACTTTCTGAATTAACAAACTACAAATATTAACGTACGCAACTCTTTGTACTTTTTTATTGAGCGATTCTTTTGACTCAAAGAAATATTATAAACTTAACTGAGGTAATAGGTCGGAATATAAAATTATTTTTATTATAAAGTAAATCTAATATATCATATAAAATCATGTCAATTTATGAATTATTTTTATAAAATTTTCATATAAATGCAGTAATTCTCTATCTATGGGTATATACCATAAAAAATGAGTTTGATTGGATATATTCTACTTAAAAAACGAATGAAAAATATTGCTTTAACTTAAAAAAATAAATTGAATTTTATTTTATCAATCTGGTAATTCAGTTTTCAATTTCCGCAACAACTGAATATATTCAGCGAATTTTTAATAGGATATAATAAAAAAAGAAATCTTTAAAGGAATTGGAGATCGAGCTAGAGAGAACCGGATCCCTTGGAGATTCTCTCCGAGTTCGGCTGAGTAGGACTCCTACGTTTACTTTTCAATAAATTAACTTTTAACTTATTATGATGTTATTTATTAATTTATAAATTATAAGCACGATGTTATTTATTATTAATTAATAATTAAATTTTTTTTTTGTCCTCTTCATTTCAAGTGTAGGGTGTGTAGACAACTGAATGCGATCCATTGAAGTTGAGGAATCACATCACGTGCCATAGGATATATGCACGCGCCACTATCATCGCGTCTCTGAAAGCATCAACTTCGATTGAAAAGTCACCGTGATTCAATCCCCACCACCGTCGTGAATGAAAGCATTTTTTTTTCCTGTTTTCACGCTCCAAATAAAATCCCCACGCGCACCGATACATACACTATACAGTCACAATCTCACTTGACCTCTTCTTCTCAAGTCCATTCGAAAAATTTCAACGACTCAGCCGAACTCAGAGAGGGAGCGAGCCAGAGAGAGAGAGAGAGAGAGAGAGTTCATTAGGATTCTCTGCTCTCCATATTCTTCTTATTCTTCAGCTGCTTCTCTGTAGTAGAGCAAAGATGAGCTCAGTCGTACAGGTTCATTGACTTTGTGACTGATATTCTTTAAGCTATGTTGGTTTCTGGATTTGTAGTAATTGTTTGCCAATGAGATTCTCCTTTTGTTTTTTCTTTTTGGTTGGGGGTTAATTAGGGTCTCACCAAGTCGCTTGCCATGACCGTGCTCTCCGAGATCGGCGACAAGACGTTTTTCGCCGCCGCGGTTAGTATAAAACTGCAAGTTCATTGCCTTTTTGTTACCACGTTGGTTAATTTTTCGTGTTTCAATATTATTTATTTGGAATCTGAAATATTTATTTATTTGCTTTGGGTATATGGGATTATTTTCGGTCTCTGTATTAGTTTGGAAGTGATGCCGGTTAGTTTTATATCTTGCTACTATATATTGGTCAACTCCAAGGTATGGATTTGAAAAAAAAAATTAATTGAAATATATTGTTAAGCGGCTGGTAAGAGAGATGTTGTATTTGTGGAGAATTGCTATGAGGAGCTCAGTACCCGGTACCCCTAATTGGTTGTCAATACTCGGATCTTTTGAGGATTAGTCTTCACTTGGTTCTTGAATTGTCAGTTTTTCTTCTATTGGTTGATATTTTATTTCGGACACTACTGTCCTGAGTGGTTTTATTGCCGTAGGAAATTTCTTTCCCAAGGAGATGTGTTGCGATTCTGCAACCCATTTCACTTACTCGGTTCTTGCAGCAGGGTCTCTAATGATGGTGCCTTTTTCTGTAGAGTCCACAAAATCCAGAAATAAAGCAATTAACAGATGATGTATTCACGGGCATATATGATGTTAAAGCATCTTTTTTTTTTTTTTTATATGTAGATGTATATTCTCTTCGAAGCAATCAATTTTGATATTCAAGTTTATGCTCATCATATGCCTATTTCTCTATAAAAAAATTACTGTTTAGTGCCAGAGTGTCTCTTAGTCAATAGTTAATTTTGGGCTGAGTGTCATGTTGTTATGTACGGATTTCTTTGAATTTCCTTTGATAAGGTACTTGAGTGAAAATCGAGATTTTCATTTTATGTCTTTTTGACTTAAATGATGCTTCCGTGTGCTTCACTTTTACTAAATCGCTATGGTGGTTGTCATAAGATCCTGGCTATGCGTCACCCCAGGAGGTTGGTCTTGACTGGTTGCCTCGCAGCTTTGATTGTAAGTGTTTCTTGCATCTATTATACCTGTTTTATTTGGTTTCAGGTCTGACATATGATTAATTTTTAAGCCCTCACGGTGCTGGAAACATGTTTTTATTTTTAGGTTATGACTCTTCTTTCTGCTCTTGTTGGCTGGGCTGCGCCAAATCTGGTTAGAATCCTATTTGGTTTCTGAAAAATGCTTATTCGTGTGGATTAAATTTTTTTGATGGCTGTAGACAAGTTGATCGCGATGGTATATAAGGGAAATGTTGTCTTATGGAGAATTTTGGTCGATATTAGATAATTGATTATTTTGCGTCCGTATGTTTGCTTAGGTTGTATATGTACTTGAAAAATAATGCATGAATAGAAGATATATGGAACTGCCAAGATGTAAAATATTCCTTTTCCAAGTTTCTTTAGGTTTATGCATTTAAAACTTCGAGCCACTTAGCTAAATGAAATGACATTTGACTTTTCTTCTGTTGAGCTTGTTTCAAATAAAATGCTTGCTATATGTCTTTTTCATGATTAATAAGGGTCATACGCAAGAGTTCTCAGTTGCTCTTATAAAGAAATAAAAGGTTCATAAAATTGGCTTAAACCTTGGTGAGCATCATCAAAACCTTATCATGCTGAAGGCGCTGTGCAGTGGATTTCTATACTCTAGTGATTAGGTAAGAATACGTGCATTATCAACCAGCTGGCTTAGATCTTGTGGGGTTCTGCAATTTGTGCTGAAAAGGCAAAAGGCGTTAGGTTCTGTTTCTTTTGTACTTCTATAGTTCTATGGGCTGATATTGTTTTGAATTACATGAATGCCACACATGATGGCAGATGGAGGAGCCCATAAGGTCTTTAGTGCATAAATTCATGTTGTTTCAGGATATTATCAGTACTGGTGAAATTTTAGCATCTTTGTTTATGTTGGTTCTGCATTTTGTTTTATAACATGGATCCAAGGTCAGTTGTGATGTGTGATTGGTTTAACCACATACTTTGCAGCATGTAGCCTAGTGCGTTTATCTTCTAAAGTACCATAAAACAGGTTCTCATTAATGTGTTACAGTTTTTTCATTAAAATATAACGATTTTTTATTTTAAATCATGCAGATCTCTCGTAAATGGACTCATCACATAACAACATTGTTGTTCTTTGGGTTTGGGCTGTGGTCTTTATGGGAAGGATTTACTGGCGAAGGGTAATGGTTCATTTATTTCTTCCATCCACTTGTTTGCTGCCTTTTGCACGAACAAATATCTTCATCTAAAGTATTTGTACTGGAGTTTAACCCCGGGTCACCCTACAGGGAGGCTGAAGAGTTGGCTGAAGTCGAAGCAAAATTGGTGGGTTTTTTTCTTTTGTTAATTCATGCCTAATATTAACTCAAGGGCCAAGGCCTCTTTTGACTTTCCCTTTTTGGTTTTATTAGAATGCTGATTGGAAGGCTGACACAGGAACCACCAAAAAGAGAAGCAAGGTATGACATATGACAATCTTTTGAGGCTATACTCCTTAACCTTTTTGTCAAGTCTTGAGATATTTAATCTTCTTGTTATGGTATCTTACTGGTGCATTATGGGTTTTTTTAGCTTATAATTTAACCTTTTGAATGTAGTTTATAAGATACATCATACTGCGTGTTTTGACAATTTATAACCTATTTTATCTTTTGTCACAGGATGATGATGATGATTTGAAAAAGCAGAAACGGCCATTTCTGTCACAATTCTTTTCGCCAATCTTTTTGAAGGTTTTATCTCTATGGATTATTAAATTTAAACTCAGCGTTACTAACAAAGCCTAACAACTTTCATCATGCTCATATCGCAGGCATTTTCTATTACTTTTTTCGGTGAATGGGGTGACAAGAGCCAGGTAAGTGTTACCTTGGGAAAACACGTTTTCTGTGCCTTTTGAATGATCTTACTTTCTCAACTATAGTACTGAACCTAACTGCCTTTTCAGCTAGCTACCATTGGTTTGGCTGCAGATGAGAACCCATTTGGTGTTATTCTTGGTGGAATTATGTAAGTTATGCTTGTAAACCTCTATGTGTATCAATTGGAGTGTTGCCGATAGTTTGGTGTCGTTCCATGTGTGATGTATAAAGGATGTTGACATGTGATTTGAGATATCTACATGGTGTGGTGCCCATATCTGTGGTCTTTGTTCTTGTGTTACACACCTTGAGTTTTGAAGAAACTGGGAATTTCTCTAATGATGTTTTGGAGAAGAAAACAAAAGTTAGATGCCAAAACTTATCAAGAACACACGGTGTTAATAATATTTTATGCTATAAACTTTCTGGCACATTATATTCTGAACAAGTCTTATTGAAAGATGTGCGGTTTTCTTTCCTTTGATATAATCATCTTTATCTCATGGACACTCAAAATGCGAAGTGTCTGTGTTGACATTAACACTGCATAGCATGGGTGTGGGATATATCCTTGCATGCCTCTTGTCTCTTGCTTAGCAGGTTCTTCCAACAAAGAGCGGACCATATTCCTAATGGTCCTTGTTTACAACGTGCCTTGTCAAGATCAGTTTTTGTTTTTTTTTTAAATTCTGTCAAGCACTCATGTTACACACATGAGGGCTAGAAGACGAAAAGTGAACTTTTGTTTAATTAAGCTCTTTTTTAGTGTCTTGAAGTGTGGGGACTTGAAAAATCCACTAACCGTGCACAAACCACCCCTAACACTTGTAGCCCCATTTTCTATTTACGTGGATCAATAAAACCTCTTTTGCCTATAAAAAAAAACACTTGTAGCCCCGTTTGTCTATGTAGTTCCATATTTTGTATGCTTATTTTTTTGTTTATTGGATTTTGTTTCGTTTGGTTTTTGTCATCTTTTAGTTTTTTCCCATGTATGTATGCATGCGCTAGTGGTCAAATGTTTTCCAGACTCTGGTGCATGCATGCATTTGTGTGCGCTAGCAAGTCAGACATTAAAGCCTTATATATCTGAGTGATGGTGTTCCTTTCTTACAGAGGACAAGCATTGTGTACTACTGCAGCCGTCCTTGGTGGAAGGAGCTTGGCTTCTCAAATATCTGAGAAAATAGTAATTTGGGAACTTGAATCCACTTATCTTCATTTTATAGTCATGGTTGTGAATTTGTAATGTGATGATCATTCTTTTTTCTTTTTTGTGCAGGTTGCACTCTCAGGAGGAGTTCTTTTCATTGTTTTTGGGATTCAATCCTTCCTTTCAACAGTTGAGTCATGATACACATGATAATGCTAATGGTTAGTAATATACTTAAGATTTTAAATAAGAAATTTGTCTGGAATGTTATGGCGGTTGAAAAGTCGTCCTTCCTTATCTTAATCTATAGGCAGGTTAATTATACCGAATTATGGATTGGAACAGATATTTCCTTGTCCAATGGGATAATTCCAAATTTATTTCAATGGTGAGTATAATAAAAATCTTTTAAACTCAAAGAATGGACCACTTATTATATTATAAATATATTAGATGTTATATATCTTCAATATATATTACAAAGACAGTCCTAGTTATTGAGAAGTCCAGTCATGAGGATAATGAGTTTTGTGAAGTACTCGATTACATATTCCAATGACAAAAAACATCATATATATATATATATATATAATATTATAAAGTTCTTGTGTAAAAACTATATGTGGAGGCATCGGCAACAATATTACGGAAGCCGCCAATTGTAGATGCCAGCATAATGAAAACTCCCATGTATCTGCAACCCTGAAATACATGATCAAGACCAGAACCACAGATCATATCATTAATGAATGATTGAATATTATTACTGATTAGTGATCACCCATTATAAACAAAAATGGAAACTGTTTTAACTACAACAAATTTGACTTTTAAAGACGAAATTATTTTGAGACAGTTTTTTTTGTTTCTAAAAGTCACTTTTAGAGACGAAATCCAAATTGTCTTAAAAAGAGTCTCGCCGTTCGAACAATAATATTTAGAGATGAAAACAGTCGTCCCAAAAAAGAATGTCCGTTCAAACGTTGTAAATTTCATTCGAATGGTTTGTTATATTAGTTCAAACGGTGGATTTGGATCTCTCAAATTAACTACCAGAAGTTGTATAACCACATTAGAACAGCAAGATTGTCATACGATTTTATATGATTTGTTATAATCTTTGATTGGATGTCTCAGATTGACTACCATAAGAGATTTTATATCTTTGTTTTTATTTATCATACGATTTTATAGATTTTTTATTAGCTTAATAATATTGGGACAATGAGCTTTTTATTTTTATAGAAAGATGTTTTATTGTCAGTGATGGAATGCAAGAAATTACATTTAAACGTAAAAATTAAGTCATGTCAATATTGTCTTAAAAAACCATTCGAATGAAAAACATTTAATCAAATGATATTGTTCAAACCACTATTAGGGATGAAAAAATTTGTCCCAAAAAATCCGTTCAAACGGACCTATTGGCTTTCAAACATCTATTAGGGATGAAAAAAATTTCGTCCCTAAAAAATTCATTCAAGTGGACTTATTGGCATTCGAACAACCATTAGGGAAGAAAAAATGTTCGTCCCAAAAGAAAAATCCATTCGAACACTTTTGAATGGTTTTGACAAATTTTGTCCCAAAATACTTTTTGAGATAGATCTATTGGGTCGAATTATGGATGAAATTTTTTCATCTGAAAAATTTCGTCTCTAAAAAGTAATGTTGTTGTAGTGTTAATTTTCATGTGTATTTGATAAGGATTTTACCCAGTTGATGAACCATTTGGGACTAAATCTTTTTGGTTTCTTGATCACTAGCCACATAATACTGGGGAGCTACAATATTAATATCAATATTAATGCTCAATATCAATTCATTCTTGCAGCTGTACTACTGCATGCTTGCATGCATGCATTGGATGTGTAATTTAATGACAAATATATGTATAAATAAGATATATAAAAACTTACAAAATATGAAGTGGGAGCGAATCCGAATCCGCCAAAGAATCCAAGAAGGTCTCCAAAGAAAGGGAAGGTCACTCCAACCAATAATGTAAACGCCTCGATATTTTCAAAGAACTCGATCAGTGCAACTTTCTAGCTATTAGAATATTATATCTAATTTGTGACAAATTCATCTCTCTCTCTCTCTCTCTCTCTCTCTCAATGGATACAACCTCACCTACATTGGAAGATCGAGCGACGAGTCTCAGAGCAATTCCTGGAAATTTAACCTTTTCATCATCATGCTCTCTAGCAAGGCAAATACAGGCATGGCATAGACCTAGCTACAAATTAATCTCTCTTCATTATGGTTTGCTGCATGCAGTCGGCCTCATCTAGCTTGTGCGTATATAGACTAGTGCATGCATTCCTGCATTTATATTATATGTTGTACTTATATTAATATATGCATGTACGTACTTTCATCCTAAACCTTGTATATCATCTCCAATGACACTTGCTGATCATATGACATGTATATCTAGCACGAGTTATTGGGCACGACAATATCTAGCACGAGTTATTGGGCAAGCACCTGGTAGCTGCCTATGACATGGACGACCACGATTAGGTTAGCCAGAGGTGTTAATGAGCCACGCAGGTTTCTGGAGATTCATAAGCACATTGTCATCAACATCTTGCTATTGCATTGATGAAATAGGCTCCAATTGCATCTTTCCACATGGGTATCTTTGAAGGCTTCTCAGGATCGAGTAGATGGAATTGTGGCCTGAATTTCAAGGGCCACTGCATGGCCGGCAAATGCAAACGTGATTTGACCCAGCGCATTAAACACACGAAACATGTGATCTGCTGAGCTTCTTGTTTTGTATGCGTAGCTCACATTGTCAATGCGGTCTCTCGACAAGCAATCCACCCAGGCAATAGTTGAATAACTGCGCCAATCAGAAACTCTAATTCATACAGTAGATGTACTCAACCTGTCATTTTATGAAAATCCTGCATATGTATTTCTCATCAGGGTTCTTCATAAATCGTTGTGTTGGTTCTCAAGAAAGTTCATCACTCACGTACGTAAGCCTTTCATGACCTCTAGATCTCTCTCTTCGTAGCAAAAGTGATATTTTAATATTCTTGAACGTCAGCCTACTAGAGATAGGTAGAAACACTTAGCACTCATACAGTACCTGCTGAAGAAATTACCCAGTACTGTAGCTTGCTACCTATAGACAGGGATTGTAAAAAACTAATGCCCCTGTTGACTAAAATCTTGTTTTACTCACAAAAATTATGACCCAAATATAGTTTCCTCATCTAGTGTTAGATATTTGAATTTCAGCCTTGTTCATACTCCCAAGCTGGTCGAGGAAGGCATGATTTATGGATTCGTGCGTTCTTAGAGGTGTTAGCCTGAAGACTCGAGCTTTAGAGGCTTGGAGCACGTCTGGACGTTATGCCACCATAATTACCAAGTTATTCTATGATGATTTTTTACCCTTTTTTTTCCTTTTTAACTTTTGGTCATTTTGGCAAGAGTAGAACAACATAAACAATATAGTTTATAAAGGTGCTGCTTACCAACTCAAATAAAAGCAACAAGATCTGTTTCTTTCAATTCTGAGGAAGAGTAGTAAATTTTGATGGAGAGGGAGTGTTCTAGCTAGATTCCGAAGCTCTAAGCCCTCCTCTCTTGTTAAATTTGGCATGAAAACAACTTTAATCTGAGTTGATCCAGAGTTAATTAGTTGGTCCGAGGACCAGCTAATTTCAGGGCTAACCTATCATGACACTTTCTTTCCTTTCTCTTGACCTTTGTTTTTATTTTTATATATCTTTCCGGGTTCTCTTTTGGCTTGGAAATTATAATAAGTTGAAATTATTTTACCAGAATTTGTTTGAAGTCTACCATGCACCTAAAGTTTAAGCTAAAAACTCTACAAAAAATAAAAACACTACGCTGAACAATCCTTCTTAGATCATAAGTTGAAAGAGAAGTGAAGATTAGGAAAGACTCAAAGAACTAGATAGTTACCATAGGGATATGATTGCTGCAGCTAGTGACACGCCAGCGACAGAATTAAAATTGGGAAGCTGAGAGAGGAAGAAATGGATGGCCCCAAAGATCAAAATCCAGTAGGATTGCCTGTGTGCAATTGTTGCAGGCCATCTCCATAAATTTCTTAAGGCACTTTCCCCCCGTGACCATGTACACTATGTAACAGCCAACCTGAACAATAGTTGCTGCGGAAGCACGATCCAAGGCCCCAGTTTTGGCCCAAAGGCATGTCGACCGAGGTCAATGTACCGATCAAAGCGAGTTCCTGGAACACATTCATGGAGTTGTATCATCTGCCACAATGTGTTCAAGGTCATGCATCATGATAACACCAAAACCATTGTCCCTGGACCCCTGAAAATATAAGAAGGTGATATATATATATATATATATATGTATTTAATGTTAGTATTCTAGTTTTAATGTGTCCTTCTAAGAGCGCTAAAGATAATATTGAGAAGAGTCCAATAATATATACCATCCTAGGTAAGCCATGGCATAAGGCAGGCTGAGTACTCCTGTGCCAATCATGGCCGTGACAGTGTGAAAGGTTGAGTACCACCATTTGGCTCTGCGAGAGGTGTCCTCCTCTACCCATTTGTCTTCTGAAGGCACTTCCTGTCAGAGTCCAAAATTTGCAAACAGTGAGGAATCTAGCGAAGAAAATAAAGTATGGTGGTATATGGTATGAATAAACCAAACTTATTCCTTATGCTAGCTAGCGAGCTTACCTTTGGAGGAGGAGAAGTAGAAACCATTTCTGGCTCTGCTGCCAGAAAAGGAGTCGGTCCCTTCGAATGTGGAGTTCCACGATGATCTTCAAGTATATGTAGAGGTTGGTGACTCGAAGTGTGTGATGGAATAAAGTGAGCTATGGGAATCTTGCATTCCTTGGCCCAAGTTTTCTATTTATTTATATATTTTGCTGCTTCGATTGGGACTTTTGCCTTTAAGGCCATTATCAAATGAGAAAGCAATAATGGGGGATGCAGTAAAGTTGTTTTGGTTGAAATAGCAAATGACTCGATATATCTGGCAAAAAATGAAACTACCATGCTCCCAATCATGAAGATCATACATGGCATTAAGCGTTATGTTCAATTTCCATTAATCCTGGCTTTCTACACGCATGGTAAGAAGCTATAGCTATACTATCGTGTGTGAAAAATCGTGTCCACACTGATTAGCCTTTTGGGTCTTTGCGGCAAGGGCATGGAAAATACTCAACCTACTTGATTGTCCAGACACCAGAGGATGACAATTTCGTACCAATCAGGGTAAGTTTTGTTGGCTGAGGAATTGGGTCCATCCTTTTAATCATGACACTTGTGGCACTAGCTTTATAGAAAAAGGCCACTAGTTTCAGGAATATGATTAAAGTTGGGAAGCTGCTAATTGTTGTGTCAAAGTTGGTGGTGGTCTTCCACCTTGGCGTTGGCTTAATAATTTTGAGTTACTTCCAAATGGTTTGATAAGCACTAGGTCGTGGGCTCGAATTTTGATAGTGATTTATCTTAAAATATTGGTATTAATCGCCTAAAATTGAATTTTTAGTGAGACCTAAGGTCCAAAACTATGACACAAATCCAATTTGAAGATTCATTGATTTACATTAGACTTGGTATTAATCATCGTGTAGGTTCCTCTTGTCCGGTTCCATTTCGCCAATTAAAATAAATAAGTTAGTGGAGGTCTTATTCTTTCTCCGTGAAGAGTCGTCAGGTGCTTTGGATGCCCAAAGGTAATTGCTGGGTATGCATACCGCCAAAAAATAAGAGAAAAAAAGAGAGCCATATAGCTACCCTGGCTGACAGCGAGGCTGTCGTTATTTAGGCTCAGCTAGATACCAAAACCATCGCATCTCATCATTATAATTTTTATAAATTTGCACATAATATACAATAAACAATTTAATTTTTTTTAAATCTCAAAATAATAATAATAAAAAAAAAATATTCTAATAATATTTTATTCAATTTTCAACTTTCATATAAAATCATCTCATCCCATCTCACTATCCAAATCTCACTAATACATCACAATATGGATTTTGAATTGAGACAACAGGCTTGCTTTCAGGTTGAATAAAAACCGAACCCAGAATCTTCTATGGTCCAATATGCAAAACCAGAACCTCACTTGTTTCATTACTGCAAGTAGATGGCTTTTTTTAGTTTTAGGAGAAACTCTTTTTACAGATCTATTACCAATTTACCACAAGTATCTTATTGTGGACACTCATCTAAAAAACTTTTTATGTAACTCCAAAGCCGTAGGCTAAACAACATATTTCCCCCAAACTTTTTGTCAGCACGAATGATCATATGATACATGTGAATGTGGATAGTTAAATTTGTATCACTACAATACAATCAACCATATTCACAGAAGAAAAGTATCACCCAACAATGACGATCCCCAATTAACATGAACTCAAAGTGTAAAGATTTTTTCGGTATAAGAAGATCAGATTATACTCACCCTACATGTTTCTTGTCCATAACTCATAAGCTTGCAATAGTCTTGGCAATGGTTAGACACGGCCAATTGTTCTTAGAGATTCTCTCCGACATCTACTGAAGTTCTGTATAAGCTTTGCTATGTCTCAGAAAAATCAATGTGCCAATTAACTCATAAAACCCCCTCCAGACATGTTAGGTGGCCCTTGTGATGAAACTTGTCCCTGTGAAACTAATTGCGACCTGCCTGGACCTTGAACGTAAGCTTGACCCATTCCTGTCCCAACCATTTGTTGCTGCTGCGGAAGCTGTTGCTGCAATTGCTGCAGTTGTGGAAGCTGCTGCTGCGTTTGCAGCTGTGAGATCGGTTGCTGTTGTTGCATTTGTGGAAGTTGTTGTTGTGGTTGCAGCTGCGAGAGTGGTTGCTGCTGTTGCAGCTGTGGAATCTGCTGCTGTTGCAGCTGTGGAATCTGCTGCTGTTGCAGTTGTGGAATCTGCTGCTGTTGCATTTGGGGAAGCTGCTGCTGCTGTTGCAGTTGCGGAATCTGCTGTTGTTGCATTTGTGTAAGTTGCTGCTGTTGTTGCAGTTGTGGAAGTTGCTGTTGCTGCAGTTGTTGAAGTTGCTGTTGTTGCAGCTGGGTATGTTGTTGCGGTTGCATCTGCTGATGTTGCTGTTGTTGCATTTGTTGCTGTTGTTGCTGCTGACTAGATATTTGTGGCTTGAAAACGACCATATCCTAATTCCACATATTTTTTAGCTTAATTAAATTAAAAAGTCAAAATAATCATACCATGACGATCCACAAACTTGTTTTGAAGCCTCCAACCACTGGCTTTAGTGTTGACAATTGAAAAGGAAACACAAAGGGAAACTTTCAGATGTAAAAGCAACTTATACATGCCGTAAAACTCCTTGTTATTTTGTTTTTGTTCTAAAAGTTTGCGGAAAACGAGGTCATTTGTTATTTTGCAGATTGCTTTTATTTTGAAGCAATCGTGCACATTTGTTTCAAAGGTGAGAGCTCAGGGTAGGTTGCTGTAAAACAAAAATTTTCCTAATAGCCTGCACCGAACAAGATCTTTGTTGATAGATAATTGAAGTTCCCAAAAATCTTACTCCAGGGAAAAGCATTCCAATCAAGCGGCACGCCTTGTCAGAAACGGATAGCAGCAATGTCTGAGATGGTAGCTGAATGACTGCACACTACAGAAATGAAAAAACTGAAAAGTTCAACATTTAAATGATCCCAGCAGGCAGATAAATATATAGTTTCACATTCTAAAACTAATCTTTTTTGTTATCGGTTAACAAAATTTTTATTGATATAAGAATAAGCAAGAGCCCAAGTACACGGAACTTATACAAGAACATTTAAAGTTCATGCTGTTAGAAATTAATCTTGAGCTGTTCAAATCAATTTTAAGCAAAGATGCCGCCTAGACAACACAGCACAAAAGAGGCCTGTGGTTCAAACTCCATCTCTGGCCAAAAGAAATAAGTAACTGTGAAATTGTTCACTATAACATTTCTTTTCCGAAGTCTGCCTTGTTACTAAAGTAACTAATTTCACAGGATGCATTTGAGATCTTGGAGAATATGAGCAGTTTTCCTTTAACACATCATAATTTACAGCTTATAGATCAGATCTAGATCAATACAAAAAAATATACTACAAAAGTGAAGCTGAACAGTGGAGGAAAATGTTTTTTGGGGGGCATATTAGGAAGACAGCATATCATGTAATTCAACAGTCAAATTTTGACAAAAACAAGGTCACACTGTACATTGGCTTTACTCGTCAAGATTTTTCCAAAAAAAAAGAGAAAAAAGAAAGAAAGTAAAAACTTACTAGCTTCTTTTCTTGCAGCTGGCTAAGAAACCCATGCTGATTCATTGCACGGAAAACCAGAAAATCTGCCTTTCCAACATATTGCCTAATATTTAACAGAACAAAATTCTCATAAAAAAATTTAACAGGACGAAATTAAGATCTCAGATATAAAAAATCCAAGATAAGTGGACGGAGACACAAAAATATAGTAGACAAGAAATTACTTATTATTCATGTGGTCCTGAGATATAAGTCGAACTATTTGCATTGTGGCCGGCCAGTTTGCTGCAAGCCTGAAAAGCACAGGAAATATACATCCCAGTAAATATAGATTAATCTTTCTATGGTCTGCTAAACAAGGAATCCAAAACTTTCCCCCCCCCCACAAAATGAAGCATTTGGAAACACAAAGAAAAAGCTCATCCAATCTCTGTCTTTATGTCTTGGTTTCCTGAGGTTATCAGTTATCCACCTCATTCATGACTGGAAATGCTAGATAATGCATTCATAAGTGGTAGGATAATATCAGAGATTATGACAATCAGCTTTATAGTACTTCTAAATACATAACACATATTGAAACCAATAAGTTCTATTTCTGATTGATACAATACCATCATTTTCCTCTGAGGCATAGAAAGATAATCTTGTGAACTATGACTAATAGGTTTTTATTTTTTTTGGCGAGTGTAATCTATGACTAATAAATTAGAGATTATATTCACTCTCTATAATGGGCAACAATCCATTCAAAATGAATTAAAGGGGGCCATCCAAACTGTCATAATTGGAAGAGGGTGACATATTTGGCATATTGGGAGAGGGTGCCATATTTGGCAATCAGCAATAATCACATTGTGCAATATCAGGCCTTCGTCTAGCGTGGCTTCCACACTTCCTTGGGGGGAAGATCCCAAGTTTGAAAATAAATATATACAAACAATAAAAATGGCTAGTTGAGAAAACATAAGTTCTCTCTAAATGACCAAAAAACATGTAAAAATGTCAGGTTTCCAGCCACCCTGTGGTGGCCAAGGTCTGGTCACCTCTACAACATTTATCGGAAAACGTCTTTTACAAATGAAATTAAAGGGAGCCATCCAAACTAATTGGGAGAGGCTTCCAATTAAGAATGGCTAAACACAAGTTCTCTCTAAATGACCAAAACTTATGAAAAACTGTGAAGTTTCCAGCCACCCCGTGGTGGCCAAGGTTTTGCCACAGACCACTATATGACATTTATCAGCAAAACGCCTTTTTCAACATGCACAGATGACAATAAAACAACTTCCCATGTAATTTATGATCTTTAAAATGAATTCGGGTTGGATTTCAACAACCCCCACCCAGCAAATGATTTGACCCAGAACCAAAGTATGCCATTGCCAGGAGATTATTACCAAAGCACAGCCTTGGGAGAGCAGGTATAGATATAGTCTAGACCTTCAACATTATTGCACAAGGTGGCATGTTTTCTTTAGAATCAAACTATTGTAGCACTTTATCACTAAAAGGACTCTCATCAATCCACGTATTATGTTAAACAGCATTATAATGGGCCAACATTTTCGCCAGTTGAAATTTTTTTTGGCAAATTCAGATCAGTAAAACGTGCCACCCTTGGGAAACAACAGTCTCCTTCCACATCAAAAACAGAAAATTAAACCACAAGCTAACATTTCTCAAGGTGAATAATCATGCCACTGCAGATTAAAAACATGATAAAAATTAAAAAACTTCTTTGGCTGGATACATTTCTGAACCTTTTCTGTCACCTTACATTGACGTTTCTGATGATGAAACCGGAATTAAAGTATTTTCCTTTACTGATCATGGGTCATATAAGTATCTCATCTATAGTAACCGAACTAATAATTTAAATAGAAAAAAGATCACTTCAATATTTTTTTCCCTTTTATAGAGTTTAATTTAAATAAAAAACTGATTCTGGCGTCAGAGCACACTTTCTATTTTAACCATTCTTAATATTCCTAGACCATTTTTTGGCAGAAATAATACAATAATTCCCAGACTTACGACTCAGAAGCTGAAGCACTCCTGTAACCCTGGCACAAAGAAAGAAACTGTAAAGTTTATTGAAAACATCATGCATTATGATAATAGCAAAATCTTTTTTTTTTAAGAAAAAAAAACAGTGCCTGATAATGACTAAGATTATCAGGTGCTTCACACGTACTTCCAGTCTGGTGATGAAAACTGGCTGCCCTTGTCTCTGCCCAGATAAGTTTCCCTGCATGCATTTTGATTGTTTAAGAAAAATTACTGATTGCACATTTACACCATATTGGAATGAAGAACCAGCAACAAGTCATAGTTTTGAAGGACGAGGGTATGACTTTGACTAATAATACACAGTTACAAATAACAAATCATACAAAAATAAATAACTTGTAGATTAACTGTGAAAAGAAAATTCTAATATCTAAACATGTAATATTGCAAACTAAGATATATTATCCCCAGTTGACAATATCACTCAATAATATTCAGGAGCATACTAGTTAAGGAAATGGGGTTTTGAATCTTTTCTGATCTGGGGAGAACCAGTAAGGAAGTTACAGCATTACAGTAACTCACATGGAGCTGTTTTGGGGAAAAATAATAGACAAGGGTGTTTTCACAAGCAGTGAATAAGAATTTGACATGCATGGTGAATAAGGATTTCAAGTATCATATGAAGCAGACATCTAGGTGCATTTATGTTATCAATTATTGCTGATACAAGAAAAAAAGACTGAACAATGAATCAAACTGAGTTTTGTTGATAAATAATTCCCATCTGATGGGAAAGGATGGTTAGGATCAGGCAAGTTCTTCAGAGATGCCAAAAGTCGAACACTGGCATCCATTCCATAAGCTAATGAATAAAACACGGGTACAGTGAAATTTTAAAACTTAGCAGCATGCAATTTGAAAATCCAACCTTAATCTTTTCAAGGTATATATTCTAAACTTACCTCCCAGACTTTTACATATTTGGATTGTGCTGATTGCAAGGCACTTGACGTTTGCTGTGACAATGGCATATTAGTTGCTGAATTGTTGTTGACACCAAGTGATTGCATCCCTGATTGTACTTGTTGAGGCATTCCTGGAGTAGGAATCATGGTTCCAGTTCCAGAAGAAACAACTGATGGCCCAAGGCCGCTCATCATGTTTTGGTTCATGCCAATTCCACTTTGTGCCATTTGTACTCCTGAAAGATTCCCTTGGTTCATGCCAGGTCCTGATTGACCCATACTAACACCTCCTTGAAGATTACCCATTGGTTGAGAAATCCCAAGGTTTGAATTTCCAGATGCATTCGAAGTTGCTGAATTGAATGAACCAAGACCAGGATTTTGTGCAACCTGCCCATTACCTGCCAGAGGCCCAGAACCACTTATCGAAGGAATACCAGATTGTCCAGATGAAAGTACATTTTGAGCAGCAGGCACAGAAGTTGCCATTCCACTGGATATCATGTTTGACATATGCATGGATATAGGAGTTTGACCCATTGATTGAAGTCCTATAGAGCTTCCACCAGTTAGGGCTGCAGAGTTCATTACTTGTCGTGCTTGAGAGAGATTATTCAGAATGTTCACATTTGCTGGAGCAGGGCCAACAGGTCGTAAGGGTTGTGTCACACCACTCACTATAGGTTTCAAATCTTGCACATTGTCATTGTTTGTGATCATTTCTTGAGAAGTAGAAGATGGAGAAGAAGTTTGCAAGCTTGGGACTCCTTGAGAAGCAGCACGTGCAACAGATGGAATATGAGAAAAGCCAGGTCCAGATAGCATGGAAGTAACAGTGCTGGGCTCCTGAAGAAATATATTACCAACTCATGGAAATAAGCATAACCATTGAGAAACAACGTTTATTTTCAAAGAACAAACCAGAAAAAGCAAATGATATGCTTGTCTTACAACTTTCACAGTAGCAGGGGGGTTGTTTCCAGCGGTTATTGCTTGCCTGTTCATGATAGATCCATTCCCTGAAGACCAATAAGGAAAAGTAAGTTCTCAGCCAAGCAGTATATTGAGAATGAATTAACCACTAGTCATGATTAGCCTACCAAACTATTATTCAAACATCTTGGGACACATACCTGCCATTGAACTATGGATAAAATTGGAAATGCACTAAAAAGAGAGCTGAAAAGCTTACAGACTAAAATTAAGTACATCTTGCACAACACAATTTTCTTCCAGGATAACTGTGTTACATTTGTTGAAACCCATTTTTTCTTCATTCCCAAAACCAGTTAAATATGTCCAGATTATAGGACTTGGAGCAAAGAACTTTTCAATCAAGGAAAGGAAAAAAAAAAAGGGAATAAGATAAAATAAATTTTAAGAAAGAGAGAACATGATGCTCAGGCGAAACTTTAATTTGCCACTAATGCATGAATCTTGCTACGAAGATTGCATTCCTTCTAAGTCTGTAATGCTCCCAGAGGAGAAGTCTCGATCAATCTGGTACTTCTCATTTGTTTATTTTTTTTTATAAATATAAGTAAAAATAAAGTTTTATTAAAGCAAGAACTAGGCATAGCCCAAGTACACACTAAGTATACAACTGAGAACACCTAGTCACAATGAGAAGTAACAAATTAGAATAATAACATACTAAAGAATAATGACATATTAAAGTATCAGATGTCACTAAAACTAGAAAACCTAGCTACCGCTTCCCCTATAATACAAGTTCATTCACAGTGCACAATAGCATGCATCCAGATATCTTGTCACAAGAGAAGGAATAAGCAGATTAAATGCATAAGCAACCTAACGGGATAGAAGTAGGAGGCGGTCCTGTGACTGAAGTAATAGGAGCCAGGTCCACATTGACAGGACTCTGATTTGAAGGCAAACTTGTAATTCCAGAGCGACTTAAAGCAGCACGGGCCTCCATAAAATTCTCTGAGATCAGAACAAGAAACTGCGGGTTTTTGACATTGTCTACTGGTGGATCTCCTATTTGTAGATTCCGCTTTCCCTAAATTAACAAAATTATGTAGTAAGTACACTCCTTGCTTCCACCAAGCAAAAAAAAGTAGTGCTTCCCTCTGGGTTTCCCCAAAAATAAAGCATGATCTAGATTGTCACCTAAAATGTAAGTTTCTTGAAGCCTTTTGGCATATATATATATATATATATATATATATATATATATATATAAAAAAAAAGAATCGGCATCATGCAACCAAAATATGCTTTAAATCATTTTTATTAACCAGTCAATTAATTACAGAGTAAGCAGACACAAAATATTGAGCTAAGCTGTTGAGAGTAATTGGTGAATAGAGAGAAGTTTGAGCTGACTGGAATAGGTATAATATTCTGGGCAAGCTCAAAGCAGAAAATGACAATTAAAGCATAACAAGTAGAATTATCATCATTACCGCATTGTATATTGCTTTCAATTTAGGAAGTTGCTTTGGACAAATGACTGACAGAGAGACAGAGCACTGCATAGAAAATTAACAACCAGTTACTTCAAGATGTGAAATCTCCACAAAAATGTATATACACACTAGTATACTTAGTATATTAGGATTTAAAAATGGTAAAATTACTTGCGCAAATGATTTAGCGACTGTCTCGGCATCAGATGTGCGGCTTTCTGTTTGTTCTTCTATATTTTCATTCTTCTCCAAATTTTGCAGCTGGGGCCTATAAACTGGTGTGGGCAAGGGATAAGGGTTACTAGCAGCAACAAGAATGCAATGCCTTTGAGTATCCACATTTTGTTGATATGGGTTTCCATTTTGCGGAATAGGGAACATCTGAGTAACGCATCAAAAGAAAAGAGTAATTATTATGTTAAGGGGTGTGTATAAGAAACACAGGGAATAAGAAGCAAATTCTGAACTATTCAGAGATCCTAAGACATTCTTTGCAATTTAAACTTCGTAAACTCCAAGTGGTTCCTTCAAGTTCTTTGCATCTAAACCAAATTGTATGCATCTTTACAGTCATGCATCCATGCTTATTGGGACTACATACAGCAAAGCACTTACATACTTCTCCAAATCACTCGTCACATGCAGGAATTCATCTAATGCAACAGGTGTGGCCGTGAACAAGAAAACAGGACCAAGGATAGTGGTAAAAAATCTATCTTGAATGATTTCAGCATACAGCTTCTATATCAATGTCAAACTAGAAATGAAGCTTTAAAGTCATTAGTACTATAAATGCTCATACGACTTAGGATAATGTGACATTGTTTAGAACCATCAACAACGAACTTCAAAAGATTTTTTTGAGTGAGGAGCTGGAGTGGAACCTTAACCGAGCTCTTGTAAAAATCTCAATTATATTGACAAGATTAGAGAGGTAGTACAACTTGGTATGAAAATGAAAATAAGAAAATTATGAGGGTTTGTCCCTTTAATATGGTATCACAAAGACAAACCCAAAGAGGGATGCAATTCAAGTAGAAGATACTACAAGAATTCTTGTTTCCATTTCTTCTTCCTAGATGGGTGTTACCTCTTGTATACTTGGACTATGCCTATGCTTATTAATACAATCGTTTACTAATAAAATAAAAAAGATAATACAAGAAAAAGATTTAACATGTGCGGCTTTGGTAGAGCCAATTGGTGAGAAAATTGATGTTGCCAACACCTAATAGCATTCTTTTTATATTTTGCCTTTTTACTATTGAGAAGAATTGTCAAGTCAACAGGGTGAAAAGAACATTAGAAGCCCTTTAAAGATGCACAAAAGGCTCATACGTTTTTTTGATCAGTAAGAACTTTATTAATAGGAAAAGTAGGCATAGCCAAGCATGCAGGACATATTTTTTTTAGGAGTCCTATAGCCATAAAGGGATTATACAAAAGGAATCTCACAAATTGATGTGGTTTCATGTGATCCATTAAATTTACTTTACGATCAAAGTAACTTTACAATCTAACGAATCACATCAAGCCACGTCAGTTTGTGAGATTATTTTTGTGTAATTCCTGTGGTTAAAGTATTTCTCTATTTTTTTTTTTGACACCGAGTGTCCAGGTACAAGACAACACTAAGACTCATGCTTGCATAAGTCGAGATTGAGTTATGAAAAGCACTGCCCCTATAAATAGTAAAAAAAAAATGATAGGTAAAGAGTTTTATTGATCCATGTAAATAGGGAAAGCCCGAGTACACAGAAAGTATACAAGAAAGAGCCAAATTACAAACTACGTGCAGCCCCTATAAATAGTAAATTGTAGAGTATAACCACCCCAAAAAACTTGTCCAAGCCTCCAGGTGTTTAATAGCAAGTGTTGAAAGTACCCATGAGAGCTTTCGGCAATAACATACAGTTAAAAGAATGAAATCAAGAAGTGCAACTATAGAATCTTTTTTTTTTTTTTTTTATAGGTAATCATAGAAATTTTATTAATGGAAAATCCCAAGTACACAGGTAGTATACAAGAGAAAGAATCTAGTTAGGGTTTACAGACGAAAGAACATTGAGACCGTTACAACCAATGGTTCCCGCCCATAAAAGCAAAGACTTAAAAAAAAAAAAAATAGTTCCTCCATTGTTCTCTCACAATCTTCAAAATTTCTTTTTTTGATAAGTAAAAATATTATATATATAAATCAATAGGAGTAACCAAGTACACTAGACGTATACAAGAAAACACTTAGCCCATACAAGAGAGCCCCTAATGACCCACAATCTTCAAAACTTCTTGCATTTCTTTTCCTCCAGATACACCAACACATACAGATAGGAACCATACACCAAATAGCCGCCACTTGTGAGTTATCCTGAATGCCTCACCAACTTGCGAGAAAGTCCACCAATTGAAAAGGCATGACCCATGACAAGCCTACTCTCATGAAAAAATCATCCCACATTCCCTTGGCCACCTCGCAATGTAGAAGCAAATGATCTACTAATTCCCCCTATTTCTTACACATAAAACACCAATCTAGCACAATTACCCTGCGTTTCCTTAGGTTATCTGTAGTCAGGATCTTATCCAATGAAGCTGTCCAAACAAAGAAAGCTGCTTTTGAAGGAGATTTCGTTTGCCAAATACTCTTCCACGAGAACATGGTCAATTCAGGATTCGTTAGAGCTTGGTAAAAGGATCTAACAGAGAAGTTTCCTTTCTTAGTGTGATTCCAGTGCATCTTATCCCCGGTGCCCCCTGGCATACTTACTGAATGCAATGTCCCAAAGAACTCTAAGATAGTCTTCACCTCCCAATCTTGGGTTGCCCTACTGAACTCAAAATTCCATTGAGGGGGTCCATTGAAAGGACCAAAAGATCGGCAATTGCAGCATCCTTTTCTCTTGCAAGCTCGAAGATAGCAGGAAAGGTGTCTTGTAGACTATGATCGCCACACCAATGGTCATACCAAAATCTTACGCGAGAACCATCACCCACCATAATATGTTCATGTCCGCTAAAGGTCTCCCAATGTCTCCTTATATATTTCCATAACCCTACTCCATATGTGCCTCGCACCTCATTCGAGCACAACCTCCCCAAGCCTCTCCAAATTTTGAGTCTATAACCAACTTCCATAGAGCACCCCTTTTGGTTTGGTACCTCCACAGCCGTTTACCCAATAAAGCTTGATTGAATTTCGTCAAGTGTCGAAACCCCAAACCTCTCCCAGAACTAGGGGTACAAACCGTTGACCAATTAACTAGATGAAACTTGAACTCATCCCCCAAGCCACTCCAAAGGAAATCTCTTTGTAGCTTTTCAATGCAATTAGCTACCTTCAAAGGACGCGGGAACAAAGACATAAAGTAAGTGGGTAAGTTCGAAAGAGTACTTTTAATCAAAGTCAATCTGCCACCTTTCAACAAATATAACCTCTTCCAAGAAGCCAATCTACGCTCCACCTTTTCAACCACGCCATTCCATATTCTTTCAGATTTAAAGGAGGCACCCAGCGATAAACCAAGATGCTTTAGAGGCAGTGAAGATACCTTACATCCCAAGATTGTAGCTAAATACTCCACTTCATGGACCACCCCCACTGGCACTAACTCAGATTTTAAAAGGTTAATTCTCAAACCTGAAACAACCTCAAAGCAAAGGAGTAGCGCCCTTAAGGCTTGAATGTGTCCAAGATGTGCACTGCAAAAAATAAGAGTGTTATCGGCTAATAACAGATGAGAGATGTTAAGATTGCCATTACCCACCGGAAAACCATAGAGAAACCTCCCGTCCACTAGGCCCTCGATCATCTTACTTGGAGCTTCCATGATGAATAAAAAAAGTAAAGGGAAAAGAGGATCTCCCTGTCTCAAGCCATGAGAAGAGTTGAAAAAACCAACTGGTGATCCATTCACCAAGATTGAGAATCTTACTGAAGAGATGCAAAATTCTACCCATTTTTGCCATTTACCCCCAAAGCCGCATCTATCAAGAAGATATAGTAAGAACCGCCAATGAACGTGGTCATAAGCTTTCTCCATGTCTAATTTACAAAGTAGCCCATGTTCTCTTGATTTTAATCGACCATCCAACATTTCATTTGCAATGAGGACAAAATCAAGGATTTGTCTACCTTTTACAAATGCATTTTGCGGCCTCGAAATTAGCTTTTCCATCACCGAGCTCAATCTATTCGCAAGCACTTTGGAGAGAATCTTATACACCCCATTCACAAGACTAATGGGGCAATAATCTCTAATATCCGTAGACCCCATCTTTTTGGGAATAAGTGCTAGAAAAGTAGAATTAAGGCTCTTTTCAAATCTAGTGTTGGTATGACAATCATGAAACACTTGCATAAGGTCTTCCTTGATTACCGCCCAACAAGCTAGAAAGAATCCCATAGTAAAACCGTCCGGACCTAAAGCCTTACCACTAGCCATACCTCCGACTACTTTGCACACTTCTTCTTCCCTAAACGACCTCTCTAGCCATCCTGCACTATTCTGATCTATTGCTGAAAACATTAGACTGTCCACTTATGGTTGCCAATCATGCTCTTCAGATAACAGATGTAGATAAAACTACTCAATATGGTTTTTGATTATCATTTGGTCCGAAGAAACTGCCCCATTTACCATCAATGTATCAATAGCGTTGTTCCTCCTGTGAGAGTTTGCCACCCTATAGAAGAATTTTGTACGCCTATCTCCCTCCTTAAGCCATAGTGCCCTTGATTTCTTTTTTTTGATAGGTAAAAGTAGTTTGTGGGATGAACCCGACGTGAATCGGCCCTTAATTTCTACCTCCATGAAATCTCCTCCATCAGAGCTACTCTTTCAAGTTCAGTGACGACCTGACTTTTGCAAATTTTTTCGTGTTCAGAGAGTGTTCTAGCTTCCTCCTTTCCCTCCAAACCCTGTAGCTCCTAAAAAAGAAAGCACCTCTGTTGAAATATATTACCAAAAACTTGTTCATTCCATTGATTCAGGTCTTGTTTTGGTGCTTTCAATTTTGTTGCCATTATGAAGCTTGGAGAGCCTTGAAAGTTGTAAGCATTACACCAAAATCTGACCCTGTCTACAAAACCATCAGTTTTAAGCCACATATTCTCAAATTAAAATACCTTATGCCCCCTTGAAAGCCTCCGCAATCTAGAATAATAGGAAAGTGATTAGAACATATATGGGATAATCTCCTTTGAGCGACATCTGGGTAGTATGACTCCCATTCAGGAGTTAACAAAAATCTGTTGATCCTCGACCAAGATGCGAATTCTCGGTTGTTAGACCAGGTGAACGTACCTCCTGATAGTGGAATATCCATAAGCTCCTGTTCTGATATGAAATAAAAAAAAATCTCTCATAGCAAGAGTGATGTGGGATACATCTGACCGTTCACTTGGATATTGGGTTATGTTAAAGTCACATCCAATACAACTTGGTAACTCCCACCAATTAAGAAGTCCCGCTAATTCTTCCTACAAACGCCTTCTCTCCAAATCAGCATTTGGGCTATAAACTCCAGTGAATGCCCATTTAAAGTTGTCTTCTACATTCACAAAGGAGCAACCTACGATGAATTCACCCAACCATTCATCCACCCTCTCCACTACCCTTTTATTGAACATAATTAAGACTCCCCCAGAAGCACCTTTGGATGGCAGGTAAGACCACCCGACATGTTGCCCTCTCCATAAGCTGCGAATTAGTTGGCTTGTAATAATTTCCAACTTGGTCTCCTGCAAAAAAATAATATCTCCCTTCCATTGCCGAAGTAAATTTCTCACTTGGTACCGCTTATTAAGTTCATGCAACCCCCTCACATTCCAAAATATTATTTTTGGCTTCATGGAACAACACTCTTACCCCTCACCTTGCCACGCTCCCGAATGGAGCTCATCTCTCCACCATCATCTTTCATTGCCCACGTGAGTTTCTTTAGTTCACGTTCTTTCCTCTTTGCCAAGTTACAGGATTGCTCGGATTCGGAATGAGCCTACCTGGCCTCAACGGCTGTAAGTAACGCCATAAATTCCATTTCAAAACCCTCGCAAGTAATCCCTACAATACCTTTAATATCCAATGGGTTCTTCCTCCCTATCTCTATTAGCCTCATAAATAACCAGTGTACCATCCAAATCATCCTCCCCCACTCTTTCCACTGATTTTGTGTTTCCGGTATGAACAATAGAAGGCATCAAAACTGTAGATGGCACGAACAGACCGACGAATGCCATCAGAGCATCCAAATCAAGCTGATTATGTGCAAGCGAAACCTCAAAAAAGAAAGAAGTCTTCTTAGATGTCAGTGTCGAAGTGGATGCCGCCGTGGTGCTAGGAGGTGTGATGGAAGCCTCACTCTCACTCAAGTGTTTGTGGCGGGTTGTATGATTGAATCTAGCGTTACCTCAAGGCAACACCAAGATCCGATTGGTATGATGGTGAAAATTAACACTCAATTCTCAAAAGATTGAAAGAGAAAATTCTCATTCTTTCAAAATAGCATAATGATGAATTACAAGCCAAAAATCCAAATAAATAGTAGTTTTGTTTTGAAATCCTAATCCCAAAACAAATCAAACTTCTTTTGAAATTCTAATCCCCAAACAAATTAAACTCCTAAGTTTAAGGATGCAATCTTATCAAATGCTTAAATAAAGGAAATAAGCTAGGAGATAACTTAAACAAATGATAATAGATAAATCTCTAAATTAAAAAACATGTGGCCTAAAATTAAAGGATTTGTCATCTTGTCATCCAATCCCTAAAATCAAGGAATCAGCCAACACTTGAGACTCCTCTAGTTGCACTTGTCTTGGATGCCCATCACCTTACCACCTGAGCCATGCATGCACCCCAATGACACCCTCTTATCCTCGGCACGCCTAGCCCTCTTAGTGGGATTACGAATGGCCCCTTTTAGATCTCCATCAAGGTGATCCAGACCACGCCGGCGCCAAATTCTGTGTCTCCTTGACAGATGGTGGCCCAACCACTTGATCCGTAACCCCAGTGACACTTTATATACCTTTGTAGACAACCATGCCGTAGACAACGCCGTGCAAAAAGCCATAGACAACATCGGTGTAGAACTCACAACCGTGATGATAGGTGGTGGCCCAGACACCTCCAACGACAAAGTTTGTGGGACCTCGACACGTGGTGGCCCAATTAGCTCCAAGATAGCTTGGACAGAACAAAGATGCGTCGGTGCAGTAGTCAACGAGCGTTGCGTCGATGCAGTAGTCACCGCCGTGATGACGGGTGGTGGTCCAGACACCGCCGGTGACAATGTCTGTGGAAACCCGGCAGATGGTGGCCTACCAACGAGCTCCGTTGCAGCTTGTGCATGGTTCTCGACAAAGTCTAAACCCATGGTTCTTGACAGAAGTTGCGTCGGTGCAGAAGTTGCAGCCGTGAAGACTGCTGGTGGCCCAGACACCATCGGCGACAAAGTTTGTGGGACCCCGACATGTGGTGGCCCAACTAGCTCCGAGATAGCTTGGACAGCACAAAGAAGCGTCGGTGCGACTATAGAATCTAGCAATTGTTAGTTGAAATTATCACCAATTTTGTTTACCGATCAAAAAAAAAAAAAAGTTGAAATTATCACCAACAAACCTTCTACCATAACCTTATTGGTCATCTATCTGGAGGAAGTCAAGAAATTCTATAACTGCTTTTCTTCCTTTCTTTTCTATAGTTCGATTTTTTATAAGTAATTGAAGATTTTATGAAAAAAAAAAAAAAAAACAATGCAGAAGGGATGATCCAAGTACACAAGTAGAATACAAGAGGAACACCAAATTAGAAATATATGGTTTGCAATTAAAGGGTGGTTAAGACTGGAAGATAGTGTGCAAGCCCCAAAGAGGAGCCAATCAAGACCTCTGCCAGATTTCACAGTCAAACCATATAGAAATCTGACAAGGAAGAGACTCAGAGCATCCCTAGAATGTGTATGACTTTAACTCAAAAGCCTAAAGAAAATTTACAACTAAAAATTCTTTAAGAAAAATGCGCGAAGCAAACATATATAAAAAGGGACAAGCAGGTTATATAAATCCATTTAAATGGAACTCAAAGTAAGAAGTGAAAATAGACAAACACTGCACACCATTAGAGCTTCAGCCAGCCCTTCTGCAATTGCAGCATCACTGAAACCACCACCAGCAAAGGGTATAGCCGAAAGCCACTGTAAGAAAATATCAACATCTCTTGTCCAGCCTGTCCGTTGTACTAGGCAACCTGCACAAAGGGAGGTGAAATATCTACTCTGCAACTTATATGTAAACATAGGAATTCCTGCATGCTATAAGCTTGGTGCAATTAGCTTCATAACATCCATGACAGTATATTCTTGTACAAATGTACTGATTAATAGAAAATTCTTCATCTACTAGTGAAATTTAAATAAAAGAGAGATTAAATTTAAGAACCTACAATAATTAATTAAACTTCAATACAACATCAAAAGGTTAACGGGACAAAACATGATTTTCAAACTCGTTTGAAACTAAACACCTGTGTTTTTTTGTCATATCCTTTTGCACCAGCCAATTGCAAGCCCAATAAAGAAGAAAAGTTACATTAAGTTGATGGTAAGACTATAAAACCTTTGTCATGTATTATAAACATGAACTCTATTGTTCATATGCCCAACCCCAACCTGTTAACACTAAGGACTCGTATCAATCAAAAAAAAAAAAGACTGAGGACTTGTTTGGATTGAAGATTTTCCTCAAACTTTCTAATATCATTGAGAAAGTTTTTGGAGATAGGTTTTTTTGAGGATTTGTGGAAGTGGTTGGGCTCAAGAATATATGTTTGGAATAAGAATTTTTTTTTTTTTATGAGTAAGAAATCTTTTAAGATATCTTTTCATTGGAGTTTGAAAAAATGATACGATCCATTAAAAAGATGTTTGGAGAGATTTTGTGAGGTGCTTTTTGAGTTTTTCTGAACATTGTTTTGATTGTTGTGGTTTTCTGATCATGAAAACCAATACAAACGATCAGATGAAATTTATTTATGAGAGATGATGTGTGTACAGAAGGCTTCAATGGTTGATAGATTAGAGTTCTTTGGTCAATCCTCAGAATGAAATGTTAGCTTTATTAGAGCAGCTCATGACTGGGAGATTTAACTCCCTCAAAGAGTTCTTCAATTTCTTGAATTCTACTAAATTATGCCTTTGTGATGCAAATAAGATTCTTTGGGCCCCTTCCAAGAAAGGGAAGTTTGTTATTTCATCTTTCTATAAGGTCCAAATACCTCAGGAAAGTAACTTATTCCTTTGGAGAAGTTTTTTTTTATAAGTATTGATAAAAAAAAAAAAAAAGTATTTGGTGTACTAAAGAGCCCTTGAGGAAAACATTCTTTGCTTCGACAGGATCCTTAGGGAAGATCCGTTTTTTTTTTATTATTATTGATAATCCTTACCGTGAACAATCTAAGGAAATTTCATTTTACTGTGACAGGAGGTGCAGGGAAAAAAAAAAAAAAAGGGATATCGGTAGACCATCTCTTACTCCATTGCGAGATTGCCAATGCCTTATGAGATGATTTTCTTGGTTGAGTTCGGTTGGCTAGGGTTATGCCCAGAAGGATAGTAGACCCCTTTGCCAATTGGAGAAGGTTATATAGCAACCCACAAATTGCAGCAATATGCAAAATGGTCCCTATATGTCCAGTGTGGTGTATTTGGAGGGAAAGGAATGAAAGAAACTTTGAGGATCACAAGCAAACGATGGAAGAGCTTCATAAAAATTTTCTTCAAGGCTCTGCTCCTTTGGACAGCCTCTGCAGATTTTAATGAGCAGCCTTTATAATTTTCTTGTCTCTTTTCCCATTCCTAGTTAGGTGTTCCTCCTGTTTACTTTCTGTGCACTCAGGCTATGCCTTTTGAGATTTTATTAAAAGAAAACAACTTTGATTACTTACCAGAAAATTTGAGAAATGAAAAATTGTTCCGGTGTGTATAAAATGTTTGGAGGAGGTGAAAAAACATTTTTTTTAATTATTAGTTCCCAAACAAGGCTTAAGGCTTAATTGAGTTGAGTTCAGAGTGCCAAGGAAGTTTGATGAACAGAAATCAAGTGGAAATAGTTGATAAAGTCAGAAAACAAAATCCATAGAAGGACCGTGAAGAAAAACACCAAGAATTTCCAGCGCCATTTTAAGAAGCCTATATGGCTTGCGTCAGATACATGAATAATGTAAGTAGAGGAAAAGAGAGCTATTTCATGGTAATATATAGTATCAAGCTTCATTCTTAACATTAAAATGCAGAAATATTAACCAAAACATAATTTACATAAGATGGATTAAGTAACAATAGAAAAAACAATGAGAAAACTACATACCACAGTACGATCCATGGGTATAAAAAGTGACCACGGAAAGCTCGGCATGAGAAGTAGGGGGCTTCTGTATTTCAAACATAAAATTTTCTTTTGATAAGTAAATGATTGTATTAATAGAATAGGCATAGCCCAAAGTACACCAACATGGAGAAAGTAATAATTAGCAAGCTATAAGCCAAAGCTTACAAAAAAAAAAAATACTTCTAACACTTTATGCAACTGGAATCTAAAAAACTATGAAAAGAACAAGTAATAGCAGAACTTGAAATTAAAAGTTCATATTGGAACAGATGCATCATGTCATGCTTGATGAAAAGATATATCCATAAAATGACATTATTATGTGCTCGATCCTGAGTTTGAATTCTGGTCAACTAACAGTGCTTGATGCCAAGGAATTGGATTAATAATTGGCATTTCTTGGCATACACCTTATAATTAGAAACAGCTCCCAGTGTCAAGATAGAGATCTGAATAACTGTATCATGTCAAAAAGAGGAATACCTGCCCGTTCAACTCGTTTCCACAAAAACACCTACATTTTCAGATGAATAAATCAGGACTGGCACATGATAGGAAATGTAATTTCATCTAAGCAAATGGTATTACAGTCCTACTTAAATAATTGAAACCCAAGTGCACACACACATACAAGCATATATATGTTCACGAATGACTTTCAGTTTGATCAGGCATGGGTGGAAAAGTAGTAAACGTTATCAAACTCACTAAGATCAATGTTAATGCATCGAAGCTGCAATGGCTAGCATCTATGAGATTATATAATTCCTAAAAGTGGCAACAGGGCTAACACGTGAGGAGGAGAAAACCAAAGAAATAAACCCTCTCGTATTCTCTTAGAAGAACGGACAGACACACATGTTGATCTAGATAACTGCATTCATAATAATTTCTTAGTAACCCTCTCGTCCAATGGTGGTTGAGCGGTATTCAAAATTCAAGGTGTTTTTCTTGTATACGTTTAGTGTACTTGGTTACTCCTATTGATATATATATATATATAATATTATTACTTATCAAAAAAAAAATTTCAAGAATGACGTAAACGTAGGGCTTTGTTTGGTTTGCAGAGAATTTGATTTTGGAATCGGATAATGCAGTTATAACTCCATTATCAGCTTCACAAGCCATGAAAATGGAACAAAAAATTCCACGGAGCACAGCTCGTCCGAAACAAAAGCCGAACCTTCTAAAGAAAAACCATAACTTGAAACTTGAAAAATCGAACTACAATGTTATGAACCATCAAAGGCATCCCAAGATTAACTATCGGATCCAGAACAAACTACCTAATTTTAAAAATTAAGAAAGCCCTTAAAACCCAATTGAAAAGCAATAAATACTCGAGAAATGTTAATATATGAATTGAAGTAAAGTAAATGGGAGAGAGAGGAAATTAGACCTGATGATCTTTTCAAGGTAATCAGAAACAACGGATTGCCAGAAGGGGCCCATGGCGGCGGTGCCTTCAACCACGACGATCAGCTTCTTATCGGCCATCGTGTCGTAGGCTCCGACAATGTCTTCTGTGTCAGGCGAAAACAGACTTTTGGAATTTGACGGAGAATAGGTCAATCAAACGGTTCGTTTTGGTGGATTAACGAGTATCCTCACTGTTTCCTCGCCAATTTGGAATTTTTAAATAAAACGCTTCTGACCGGCACAGTACTTGCTGGTTTCACCACAGCAACCAATAAAAAATGCCATCACAACAATACATAAGATATCACCATGGGGTTCACCACATGCGATTTCTACTACAATGCTATAAAAGAAATTTTCTTTCCCTTCTCACTATCTCTCATACCTGACGAGTTGTCTTGCTGCCACCAGCAACGACCACCACCCGTTGCTGCCACCAGTAGACGATCGCCACTAGACGACCATTACGAGCTCCACCACCCGTTGCCGCCACCAGTAGACGACCACCCAGTCTGATGTCTAGCTAATTTGTCGCTGACCCACCTAGTTCGAGTCTTCATGCTGGAAAATTAGTACCTCTTTCTTCAACTTAATCCACACATGATCCCATCGAAAGGGTGCATCTTCCCCTACTGCAAGAGGAGAATTGCTAGTGTGTCCATGGTGGATAACTTCTTCTTCGGGACTCACAGGTGATTCCACTTGTTTTAGTACCTTTAGACGGTCATTATTTTGAATGAATCCAATAACTCTTTCCACGAATTCTCGAGTCCCACAAATGTTGCCATTAATTCATTCAGGGCAAGTATAATGCCACCTGAAACACACAGAACAACATCAAGTTTGTGAGGCATGAACAAGAAGGTCAGAAGAGAACCTCCAAAGACCAAAAATAAGTAGAGATGGCAAGTCATTTATATAACAAGAGAGAGAATTTCCAAGCACCAAAAGGATAAAATAGAGACCCTCTTATTCCAACTCCATTCATTGATACCAACTAGTCAGCCACCAAGACGGAACTTCATAATAATTTTTTAAGCAACTAACCTCAACTCAACTATTTAAAATTTGAGACATGAAATTATTAATTCCTTGAATTTTTCTTTATACATTCGATGCCACATGAATTCCTTCCTAAATTAAAAGGCCATCAATATGCTTACATTGCTTCCAATCTGCACCTGAAAACGATAGTAAAAACTAGGTTAATGGTGTTGATGGCACGGCGTTGAGGGGAAACAAGGTTCACAGCATCAAGAGGAGAGAGGGGCAGAGGCAGCAAATAATTGGGGGCTGATTTTTGGCTTTGAATATTCTAATTGGTTAAAAGAATTTTTCAATAAATTATACACGAATTAATAGTCATAAAAGAAATTAAAAAGTGACATATTTTAACTACTTCTTGGAAAAACTTTCCAAATATTTGTTTATCTATTTATACTAATTTTTATGTCTATACATGTGACGTCCCGATTCCCACGTACAAAAAGTCTCAGGAATCGTGACATCAGGATGATGATAATATGGTCACGCATCCCAACGACAAGTGTCAAGTGTGTGCAACAAATAAACAGTGCACAAATAAAATACACAGCGGATAATAATTAAGTCAACTAGTACCAGAATTTTAGTTTAATACAAATATCCAAAATACAAACCTCATAAAAACAAAACCAAAGTCCCATAAATAATATTACAAGTCTGAAATAAAACACAGCACGAGTGATCCCAGATCACTCCTCTGGCAGAGCCAAATCCTCAGACTCGGCATCTACATCATCATCAACATAGTCTGCAGTATCATTAAATGGTACCACAGGTAAGTTATAACCTAACCAAATCCTGAGGTAAGAACATATTTAAGTAACTAACCATGCATGCATATGATGCGATATGCAATGAATTCAACACACGCCAAAAATCACATTTGGCCCAAAAATATTTCCAATAAAACATTTCCACTATTTTTTCAGAAAATGGCCCAAAAATCAATATCCATTATTTTCCCAGAAAATGCTACACAAAATCATACTCACGCTATTTTCCCAGAAAACAGTCATTTTTCATTATCCATTAATCCATATGCACCATGGTCTCCCCTATAGACCATCCGCACGTCCTGGCTGCATAACGAGCGATGCCCAGTTCCGCACCCAGTGCATTCGTGGTCAGGTCATCCTCTAACTCCCGCCAGCAGAAAGGCCACAGAGTCGGCACGTAACACGTCCGATCCCGTTGTCGCCCAGCGACAACCCAGGGGACGTCACTCAGTATATTCCGCTCTCGAGTGACTAGAGGAACTCCACCGAGATAATGCCACATCTCGGCTTGGGGTCGTGATACACACCCACCCACAAATCCAGTCAACACATGAAAACTCAGTTTTCAAAATAACCACATGATCATGAATGCAATATACGAAAATCCAGTTTCTAATTTACAAACATGACATGCGTGCAATATGCAGTGAACCAAACCACAACCATAATACTCAATAACCAAATCTACACTACAATATAACCAATAACCAACAACAATCCAATCACAATAACCAACACAACAATTACTCCGTCCTCAATCCATCCACCCCCAAACTCCTCGGACTCAGTCCGGAACCAACCAGAACACAGTATAATCAATTAGTGCAAAAATATATTTAAATCTCAAAAGATTGTTTAGGAAATACTTACAGCGCTATAAAAATATTTTCGGAGGATCACGAAGGAGTGGGAAGCACCAAAACTGCAACTCCACAGTGTAAAAACACTGTGGTCGAAATACAGTGAAACCCAAATTTCACACGGTGTCAAACGAAAACTTGGAAACGGTAGGGTAGGGCCTAAGGGAGGTGGTGAAGCTAATGGTGGTGGCTTTTGGTCGTGGGTGGCGACCGAAACGGTAGTTTAAGGCCGAAAAACTCAAATCGGGTTTTGAGTTTGTGGAGGCGGCTCCGGTGACGGATCGGGGTCGGGATTGGGTCTAAAAGGTTGCTGGAGGGCTGGTGAAGAGGTGGTGAAGAAATGGTGGCTGGACGGCGAAATGAAGCTCGCAGCTTCGCACGGCTCACGACGGCGTTAGTCGGCCTGAAAATGGAGGGGTAGGGTCGCCGGCGCACGGGGAGTCGAATGGCACCGGCGGTGAAGGCTATGGATGGCCGGCGACAGTACTGGCTGGGTGAGAGGCGAACGGCGTGGGGGAGAGGAGAGAGAGAGGGTATCAGGCGCGAGGAGGAAATCCGAAGAAGGAAAAGAGAAAAAGAAAGAAAAAGGAAAGAGAAAAGAAAAAGAGAAGGAAAAAGAGAAATCCAGTCCTTTCATCTTGGGGTCTCGAAATGATCCAACGAAAATAATTTTAAAATTGAAAGCTAAATAAAATTAATCAAACGCAGTGAAAGATTTAAATAAAACAATAATTATTTTAAAACCCATAAACCAACCAATTTAAATTAAAGATCACTTTAAATGCAAAACAGTAAATAACATTAAGAAAACACCATAAAAATTAATTTTCACAACTTAAAATATAATAAAATAATATTTAAAACTCCCAAAATTTTAAAACAAGATAATCAATCACTAAATAAATTAAATAAATCCTTCATTAAAAATATACTAAAATCCAGGATGTTACAATACACGTATTTAGACCTTATTTGTTAACAATATTTATGATACATCCATATGTGAGGATATCATATCTATTAATTCAGTATCTTCTCTGTTTACTAATTTTTAGGCCAATTATTCCTAATTTAGTGTGCAAAAGTTAGGAAGGTCGATCATATTTTTACCCAAAATGGCTAGCCATACATATAACACATGTTTCTACCTTTCTTGTCACCTATGGTTTGGGAAATTAGGCCTCACTTTTCCATTTTAAACTCACATCGGGTGGGTAGCAAGGCCCTCACCTGACTGTCCCGCCTCTGCATGGTGGGGCGGGCAATCATGCCTGTCCCATGCGGGGGAGCGAGGGCCTTTAATAGGTTGAAAAATAATATGTTGAGAAAAAATAGTAGTTGAAAAATAAATAATTTAAATGAAATAAAATTATTAATTAACATATAGTTTATATAGTTGTAAAATATGAAAAAATAATAATATTATTAAAAAGACTAATTCAATATGAAGTTATATCTTAAATGATTTTGATTTTATATAAATATAAAATTTTAGAGATGAAATCAATATCAATACTCCGTATTTATTCATGCTTTTAAATAATATTTTAATTTTAATATTTTCTTATATACAAATTTTTATAGATCTTACCGCCCTCTTTACATAAATTCTGGGTTGATGTGACGTCAATCAATCAAAAGATTGCCACATAACATACTAACACTGTTTGGCAATTAATTTTCTAATAAAAGATGGAAAAAGTTAGAGAATACCTGGGGAGCGATCCGGCTGCTCCCCCTCGTTAAACAATCCTCCAATAGCCCTTCACCACGTAAGCTATTTATTGTGTTTATTCTGCATTTGCATACACTCGATCGCCATACACCCCTCCTATGCCTCCCTCACTCCTTTGTTTTCAATGCCTCCCTCACTTCTTTCACTCCATCCAAACCCAAACGAAGATCTCAACCCCACACTCATTCTCGACAGTGCTCGACCTAGATGGAAATGGGTGGGAAGAGATTCGTCGTTCTTCTGTGAGTAGAGGACTCGGACTATGTGAAAAAGATGTACTGAGGGTACTTTGGGGTGTTCGTGAGAATGTGGGCCAAGGAAAGCGAGATGTGGAAAATGTACTGCGTGGCCTGCGACGAGGTCCCGGAAGATGAAAAGATCTGTGTTTTTTGATGGGTTTGTGATCTGGAAGCTACGACGACGTTTGGATTTGTAAACTATTGAAAAAATTGGACTCCATGAAGAAAAAAGTTATAGGGATATGCTTTGGACACCAGGTAATTAATTCTATTTGTCTTCATAGTTTAATCTCCTAATTCGGTCATTAGTGGTTTGTTTTTTTGTTTTCGCGTGCTTTAAAATACTCCAGTTGCGATTTGGTGCCAGCCTATTGATTCTCCACCTTCCACCCATGTCTATTGCACTAGAAACCGGTGGATGCCACATTGCAGATCCAAGCACTCCTGATCTAAAGGGAAACCCAAGTTGTTTCTCTATCCATTTCAAAAGTTTTCTTTCCTTGTTCATTTGTAATGAAAATAAAGGCTAGCTTAAATGATACATTTACCATTAAAATCATATTTATCTGCCTTGGGACTAGTGCTCATGTTAACATACATTAAAAAGCATAAAAACCAACATATTTACGTGAGTTGGCTTCGGACTGAGATGATGGCGATGGAGCTGAGCTTGGTCTTGGGCGGCGGTCTTAGTGGAGGTGTAGAGAGACGGGCTTGAGAGCTTGGAGACTAAAGATGAAAAGAGGAAGAGAGCTTGAAGGACAACGATTTCTGCCTCTTGCGTGTGGTGATTCTGTGCGGTGAGGTCTAACTAGCTTATTATGTTTTTTCATATGTGGTGATATCTAAATAGAGGGTTGCTCTTCTATCTTTAATAGCCCGACTGTTCCGTAGTGGCTTTCAGAAAGTTAAGGATCTGCTGGAAGCTACCACTTCATTTTTTATTTTTATTTTAGTAATTAATAAAGTATTTTTTAATAATATTATGAAATGTTATATAATTTATAAAAATGCAAACGCACAATATATACATCGAAGATGTAGACGCAGATCGGCTCATATACATCGAAAACACAAACACACAGTATTTTCCTTCTAAATAAACTCTTTTGATAGTTCTGACAGCCTTCGTTCTTTCTTGCAGCTCTTGTTGTTTGCTGACTTTGGTCTGCTCGCAAACCATTTCCAAGTTGGAATTCTCCCGAATCACCTAATACTTCCATTATATAGCGCTTTAATATTCAAAATTCTCAAGCTTTTGCTTACCCCAAATGCTCTGCTAGTTTTTCTTTTGTGATCAGAGAAGTAAAAGCCTCTCAGACTCTCATAGACCGTTTGGCATTTCGTGCGATTAGCTAAGCCTATGCAGGATGATGCTTCAATTCCCAGACTCGGTCAAGCTGAAAACCAAGAAGGTAGTCTGAATTGAAAACGCGTGAAATGAGGTTTTCTTTTTCTAAGGGAATGTCTTGGATGAAATGTTTCAAAGTAACTATTCATCATCAATTGTGTTTGCAAATGTTTGCTTACAGCTTTTGTTTAAGGAGGCATATGCCGCACGTGACTTTACTACGCTTGAGCAAATGAAGGAGCTCAGCTCCAAGCGCAGAGTGATTGAGGTGTCCATCAACGAGAGCAGCTCCATTACCAAGGCTATTGAAAGAGAAATATCTAGTGGGTTGACATCTCACATTCAGTAGGAAAAATTTTGTTATTTTGTCTGCAAACAGTTTTTTTCTCGTCTTTTATATCACTCCTTATTTAGTATGAATGCTTTTGATGTTTTATACGTTGTTTTCAATTACCGCACGTAGGAGTGAATTCGGTCCGGTCTGGTCGGTCTCGAGGGAGTTTTGTGGATCGGACCGGACCAATTCGATCTAGGATTTTCTCACCCTGGACCGGACCAAATAGGCATAAGGACCAGTCCGGTCCGGTCCAATTCGGTCTGGTCGGTCCTATTCGGTCCAACCCTATACCTAATGGGCCAATAGCCCAACTAGATTTCCTATATTATTTCGGTCCAATAGTAAAAGCCCGCTACCATTTATCCAATTTTAAGCCAAAAAATATCAAAAAAAGAATTTGAAAGAAAAATAAAAATAATCATAAAAAAAATTGTCTATATACAATAAATTTGAATAAAAGGTTTTACTACAAAAAATAAAATTTGTCTATATCCATCCAAACAATTTAAATAAGGTTAAAACTAAAAATTATACTAGATAATAAAAGAAAATTGAAATAACATTCCCAAGCAAATTTGACTTCTAAAAGAGAGAGAAAAAAAAAACCATTCCCAAGCATAGATAATGAAAACTAAAATTATACAGGTCCAAAAAACTGAAAAATTAAAAAGTCTAAAAAAATAAAATTAAACATAACTCTTGTCTCTTAATACAAATTACAATTTACATCAATACAAATTATACAATTATTTTCCTGAAATCTCCTAAGTCATAACCTCTTACATTTTTTGGCTTGACATACTTTTCAATTTTCACAGTATGCTGTAAAATGTAAATAAAGGAATTATTAGCAAAAGTGACAATTGAAAACTAACAAGCTAAAACAGATTCACCTCATTAACTTGCATTGGTTTTAGGTATTGTATTGGATGCCTCCACATAATTATCATCATCCCAAACATGTTCTACACAATAAAGAAACAAAACAAATTATATAAATTTACATAACATATAGTATTATATATATAAAAGTTATAAAATGAAGTAAGTAAGAAACATACCCAACTGCCTCTCAAAATCCTCCACCTCATCCATTAAAGTCCTAAGGCTTATTGGAGTAAAAGAAAAACGAAACCAATTCTGTGTACAAATGAAACCCACAACCATCATCTGAGATAAACTATTTCGAAAAGGATCAAGGACACGACCCGCCGTGCTAAATGTAGATTCAGAGGCCATTGTAGATACCGGTATTGCAAGTACATTTCATGTAACTTTTGAAAGCACATGATATTTAACTGAATTTACCCTCCACCAAATAAGAATGTCAAAACTTGGAAATGCCTTCTCACAACTTTCAGTTAGGTATCTATCAATCTCTTTCTTGTTTTTCAAAGAGTTTTCCGACTGTAACCGTTGCTAAAATATGGTCATTCTTTCTACCTTCCTATCCTTATGTCTACCATTACCACTAGTAATATTTACTTCTTCACATGGGGAATTTGTGCGCTGCTGTTATAGATCAGAATTATTGTCTTCCTAATTATCAACGTATGTCTCATACATGCAGGTTAAAGCATTTTTCACCTTCCTACTCAAATCAACCGCTTTTGTGGGATCATTGGCATACATCTCTTCCAATGCAAAGTCAAAATATCTAAACTTGTACCAAAGATCAAGAATAATCATAACAAACAACAACAATTCATATTATCTAAGTCACCCCAATATTTATCAAATTTTTTCTTCATATTTGTGGCCATTAATCCCACCACAATGCTTCCTTCTTCACACTCCACTGCAATTGCATCGGCTATTTTAACTAACTCCAGAAAAAAGGAGTTGTAAGTTACATATTGACCCCCCGAAAAAGATAGAGTTGCATCATAAAATAGTTGAAGAAACCTTACAAACAACTCTACCTTCTCCCAATCACCTTTATTGGGAGGCTCTAACTTCTTTGATGTTTTCCTATTCACCACATCATCTATTTCGTCATCATCATCATCAGCATCTCCAACACTTGTAAGAAATCCTGAATCTTCTTCTTCCAACCGTTCAAAAGCTTTTCAAAATTTTAAAGTCCCCTCCAACATAAGATAGGTGGAATTTCACCTAGTCGGTACGTCTAAACAAATGCCACTTTTGTTTGTAATTTCTTCCAACGCAATACACTTTTTAAATGTACCTTTGAGGTGAGGACTTAACATATTTCACAACACCTCTCACTTTCACAATAGACTCATCAAATTCTCTCAACCCCTCACAGACGATTAAATTTAGGATGTGGGCACAACATTGAACATGCAAGAATTCATGTTCCAAAACAGTGTCTCTCCTATACTTGGTTTTTTTCTTTAAATAAGAAATTGCCCCGTTATTAGAACTTGCATTATCAAGTGTGATTGCAAGTACTTTCGGTCTCCGCCAATCATGCAAACACATCTCTATGGCCCTATCAAGTGTATCACCCTTATGATTCTCAACCAAACAAAAAGAAATAATTCTTTTATGTAGTTTCCAATTATCATCAATAAAGTGTGCAGTGAGACACATATAGTTGAGATTTTGCAAAGATGTCCATGTATCCGTGGTGAGGGAAACTCGTTGCCCTTAAAACTTATTTTTTTTCCTTATATACACACTAAAGCAGTCCTTCGCAACCGTAACACGAGATGGAATCCCTACCCACTTCGAGCAAACAACGAGCATAAACTTTTTGAAACCTTCCCCTTCAATGAACCTAAAAGGCTACTCATCAAGAATAATCATTTCTGCTAAGGGTTGTCTGTGAGTCTTAACACTAAATGCTATGGGCACTAATCCCCCACTACCACTTCCTTTACCTGCCTTCCAACCAGAGTTGTTTGGGACTTATCCGTCTTATTCAACAGACATTTCTTACATTGGTGTTCAATGTGATACTTCATAGATTTTGTACCGTTGGTTTTCGTAACACATACATACGAAGCACCACAGTAATTACATGCAGCCCTAAGTTTACTTGGATCACCTTTTGGTATTTTTATAAAATGATCTCAAACCATTGACCTAGATCTACCACCACCACTCGGTTTAGTATTAGTACTTACATTGGGTGGGAGTGGAGGAATATCTTGCCCTTGCGACGCTTGTGTTGACTCTACATCATCTGTAGTAGAGTCTTGTGGAATAAATTCTGGAATAGAGTCCATCTAGCAAAATAATCAATCATGATTAATGTTGTTATTTTTTTTCTTGAATGTCCCAATTGCTTAGAAGAAACTCCACATAAACTACCTCCACTAACACCAACCAAAACCACTGGACAAAAAATAAAACAAATATAAGAAAGAAGATAGACAAATGGGACCCCTCAATGTTGGCTAATCTAACAAACCTCCCCATCTCCGTTCCTCAAATTTTGTTTCTTTAACAATATTTTTTTTTCTCAAAAAAGTAGCAAGTGAAACAATCATGACAAGCTTAAATCAGATAAAGCAAGAGAAATTCATATTCATAGCTATAAACTCCCACATATTGAAGTAGGATAAAAGAGAAAAGGAGGCGAAAGCACTAGCTAAGACAAATGAGAGCTTCTGGGCTTTCAAAGTGGTTGAATTTATGACCTTTGAAACGCTTAGATCTAATCACACTCTGGGTCTAAATCCCCAATCCAATGCAAATGATATGATGAAAACATAAAACAAAGAAAGCATAAACAAAGCTTTGAGCTTAGCCAACAGATGAAAAAAAGAATGACTCTTCTGAAATGTTGACGTACTTCCAAAAGCATACAAACTAAAAGTATCAAACTTCAGCTCTTCACAGAAAGCACTTTAGAAACGTTCAAGACTTTTAGCTCAACCACAAACCCACATTTCCATTCCAAAGCAGAAGCACCCTAGAAAATGAAATCTCTCTCTCTCTCTGTCTCTGTCTCTCTCCCCCCTCGAACACACAAGGGCAACTGATAGCAATCAACCAAATAAACGTTTTGACAAAACCAAAAACATCTCATCCTTAATTAGCAAAAATCAAATACAAAAAAAAAAAAATTACTGTGAGGTGAGGCCAACTCGTCGAGGGTCTATGCGTGGTGAGGCCGAGGGTTTGTGCATGGTAGCACTGGTAGGCTGCGGTTGAGTGGGGCAGATTGTAGAGAGTGAGGCAAAGACGAGAGATAGAGAGAGGGATGTCGGACGAGAGAGTGAGGCAGAGACGAGAGACGGAGACAGGGATGGGAGAGTAAGGCAGAGATGTTGTGGAGAACTGGAGAAGTGATTTTAGGGTTTATTTGAGTCTTTGAGAGGAATTAAGAGCGGAAACGACACTGTTTTTCCAATGTGGTGCTGTTTTTCTTTTTTAAATGATAATTAAATTTTTTTTGATGGTTTGGAAAATTGATAATTATAATTTATATATATTTGTAATACATTTAATAGACTATAGTGATTTAGTTATAGTGATTAGTATTAGCATTGTTAAATATTAGTGTTAGTAATAAACTTATAGTGATTTGGTATTGTTATATAATATAATAGACTATATAATGGTATTAATCTTATACTATTAGTGTAGTTAGATATTAGTATTAGTTATAAACTTATAGTGATTTAGTAGAACTATATAATATATTAGACTATATAATAGTATTAATATTATACTATTAGTATAGTTAAATATTAGTATTAGTTACAAACTTATAGTGATTTAATATTGCTATATAATATAGTAGACTATATAATAGTATTAATATTATACTATTAGTATAGTTATATATTAGTATTAGTTATAAACTTATAAACTTATAGTAATTTAGTAAAGCTATATAATATATTAGACTATATAATAGTATTAATATTATACTATTAGTATAGTTAAATATTAGTATTAGTTACAAACTTATAGTGATTTAGTATTGCTATATAATATAGTAGACTATATAATAGTATTAATATTATACTATTAGTATAGTTATATATTAACATTAGTTATAAGCTTATAGTGATTTAGTATTGCTATATAATATAGTAGACTATATAATAGTGTTAATATTATACTATTAGTATAATTATATATTAGCATTAGTTATAAACTTATAGTGATTTAGTAAAGCTATATAATATATTAGACTATATAATAGTATTAATATTATACTATTAATATAGTTATATATTAGTATTAGTTATAAACTTATAGTCATTAGTCATTAGTCAAGTGATATTAATAATTTAATACTATATATAGTTATAGTTTTATAGATTTATAGTGATTTCTTTATAATTATAGACTATATTTATAGTGATTTAGTTTAGTTATCAATTTATAATTATATAATTATATTGATGATGTTAATTGTTACTTTGTTATTAACTTAGAGAATGTGAATGTATTATAATTTATGATAGTTCTAAGTTAATGCATAATGAGCTATTTACAATTTCTTACATTTTGTATATGAAGCAATAACTAATAAGCATAAATAATTTAATTATCCATGATTCCATACATCCATTACTCCATACATGCTTTATATTTACTTACAAGTTGCAACTTAGGTCATAGTCTCATAGATGTCACACATTAGTTAATTGTGAATTGATTGGTTAATTGATAATATACGATTAATATAATATTAATATGTAATTACATATTTAAAATTTTATATTGTAAATGGGGATAGGTTAGATGAAAATTACATAATTTATTATACAATTATTATATAAAATAATATTTTTATAAAAATAAAAATAATAATTTTGAGTTCGGTCGGTCCGGTCCAGGAAATCCCCACCCCGGGACCAGACCAAAGATCGAAATACTCCTGCTTATTAGACTGAAACCGACCATGAGGATTTTAGGTCCGGTCCGATCGGTTTTTTCGGTCCGGACCGACCATTTTACACCTCTAATTGCATGTATGCTACCAGATGAATTTGGGTGATTCGGTGTGGTTTAGTCCATATTCTATCTTTTTATTTATTTATTTATATTTTTTTCGATTGCATCAGGGCCTTTTGCAGGCTTGAAGGGTATCTGCCATTATTGGAAAATTTTATTTTCCATACAGATTTGATTAGTAGCAACGACCTAATGCTATGGTGGACTTCAAATCTGAAGATACAATGGACCAGTGCTGTGAGCTCATCATCTTCTTTCTTTAACTTTAAGGGCCCAAGGTTTTTCCAAATTGACAACTTGCGGTTAGAGCTTGGTATGACCCTTTTTCTTTTTGGTGCAATCCTTCTAGAGAGGGCTTTGGAAGCTCTGCCAGCAGGTGTACGATACTCTGTCACTCTTTATCACACTCACCTCTGTACAAAGTTTGTAGTTTTGACCAGTTCCTTTGCATTCTTTGTTGTAGATCTAGTGCAATCTGCCACCTTCTTTAGAGAAGCTGCTGGAGTTTATCATCACCTAGCTAATGAGGTTCTTCCTTCTTTACAACATGCTTTGCCTGCAGAAAAGCCACCGGAAGTTGTCTCATCTGTGTCCACTATCATGAGCCTCATTTGTTTGGTAGAGACCCAGGTTAGTGATTTAGGTGTCACTTTTTATTTGCTCGTGAGAGACAAATATTAATACTTGCATCTCATCCTTTTCTTTTCTTCCTCTTTTTTCTTTTTTAGTGTGTGTGTGTGTGTGTGGGGGGGGGGTATACTTCCTTGCGATAATAGATTTTACTATGCCAATGTAATAGGCTATAACTATAAGGAAGGCTGAACAAAAAGTTATTGCCATAAGCTTCTTGGAAAAATTGCACCAAGGTGTTACACAGTTACCAGATGAAGTTGATGTCATTTCTAAAGAGCTGCAAAGATATTTCATCACGCTTTGTGGTATGTATGGTTTTTGTGCAATTTTCTTGGGTGTATTTGAATCTCGATTTGGTACACAAATGGTAATGTGCATTTTGTCACAATTGAAGTTCACAACTTGCTTTATTTGTGAAATGGTCTTCCACACCTGGCTCAGAAAAATGCAATTAGTGGAATGACCACCTCAGATGCCTTGAAAATGAGCAGTGTCGATTGAAGGCATTACAAGGGAAATCCAAAAGGTTGGATTAAGGAAGCAAGAAAATATATGGTTTCCAATGGTTTAGCATAGGTCATGGTTTAATAGTGTTGAAGAAATTCATGAGTCTAACTCATCTTATGAAACCGGTTCTTTAAGAAAGGATTGATCATTCTTTATAAATATGCCCAAGACTTTGTCCACAAGCAATATTTGATTATACCTCAACACCCCCCTCACGTACAGGCCATTATTTTTTTCTGATTCTTATCACAGGGTAAGTAGTGTGGGCCCCTATTCATCCTGTGGCAGACTCTGATACCATAAAAAAATTTATGAGGCTAACTCATCTCGTAAAATCAGTTCTTCAAGAGAGGATTGTTCATTTCTTATAAACATGCCCAAGACCTTATCCATAGGTAATGTCAGATTATTCCTCAACACCCTCCCTCACGTGCAGCCCAGTATTTTTCCCAAGTCCCTGTCACGAGGTAAGTAGTGTGGGTCCACATTCGTTCTGTGGCAGATTATGATACCATGAAGAAATTCATGTGCCTAACTCATCTCATAAAATCGGTTCTAAAAGAGATGATTGTTCATTACTTATAAACATGTCCAATACCTTGTCTACAGACAATGTTGGATTATTCCTCAACAGGTGTAATCGATGTGACTGATGGCAGTATCCAATGTATAGAATTTTGAAATTGAAAGTGATGAAATGTTTATTCTAATTCATATCCTGTATATAAATTCTACGAGTGCCTTTATTTTGAATTTGCAAGAAAGAAAGCAAATACATATAGTCATGGACATAGGGTTGATTTGTATGAATAGAAGGGACGAGAACAAAAAATAGTTAATACCTCGATATCTCAAATAGTTTAAACTTGAGCTTTTTAATATGATCTTTTTGTTGGGACATTTTTTGATCTAGACCTTTTAGATTAAAATAGAATATGTCCAATGGCATTCTCTTTTGTCTTTGTACGTGCTTATGTGACTGAACATTATCACATTTACACTTAATTCGGTTACATAATACTTAAAAATCTTAGCCGAGATACTTATATTTGGTACTTTTTTTAGTAGGATAAAAGAAAACATTGAAGATTGGCATTGGAGTATGGTAGCAATAAAGCCATAGAAAGTAGGGACAGCTTTTCTTATAATCATAGTAGTTTGTTGTCATTATATATGTTAAGAATTGAACTCTATATTTTTGAAAAGTATATTTTACAGTGTAAGAGAGTATAAAATATGTAGATACATGCCTAGCCTTTTTATGGTAACTATTAAAAAGAAATCATTACAATTAAATAACAAATTTCCTAATATCAAGAGATTGCTAATTGTGGGGGATTTGATTTTGTCAATACTCCCCCTCAAGTTAGTGCATGGAGATTCGTAATGCCCAACTTGCATATAAAGTGTTAGAAAAGTTCATGTCCCAAGGCTTTGGTGAAGATGTCTGCGAGTTGCTCATGAGAAGAGGTGTAAACGACGATAAGGAGACCTGCCTGAATTTTATCACAAACAATATGACAATCAATCTCAATGTGTTTGGTGCGCTCGTGAAAAACAGAATTGTGAGCGATGTGTAGAGCAGATTGGTTGTCACAATAAAGGTTGATAGGCTCAGAATGAGAGACACCAAGATCTGTGAGGAACTATTTCATCAAGGTGAGTTTGCAAGTAGTGACAGCCATGACGCGATATTCAGCTTCAGCGGAGGAACGGGCCATTGTCATCTGTTTTTTTGTTCACCAAGAAATGGGGCTCTTGCCAAGATGAATGAAAAATCTTGTGGTGGATCTTGGAGTAGTGGGGCAGTTGGGCCAATCTGAGTCTGTGTAAGCGGTAACATGCAAATTTCTAGATGATGAGAAGAAAATGCCTTGACCTGGACTGCCTTTGAGATAGCGAAGGACATGGATGGCAGCTTGCATGTGTGGATCTTGAGGAGCATGCATGAACTGGTTGAGAATATTCACTGCAAAAACAATATCAGGACGTGTTATAGTCAGGTAGATGAGATGTCCAACCAGTGGTCGATAGGCGCCAGGGTTAGTGAGGAGAAAGCCATCACGGTCTGTGAGCTTCAAGTTTTGTTCCACGAAAAAGTGAGTGGTCTGAGCATCAAATTGGCCACTATCAGTCACGATATCAAGTGTATACTTGCGTTGGTTGAGGAAGATGCCTTTCTAAGAGCGAGCAACTTCAAGACCAAGGAAGTATTTGAGGGGGTCGAGATCCTTTGTTTTAAAATTTGTAGAGAGAATGTTTTTGAAAACATCGATTTGGGAAATATCGTTGCCAGCAATTAAGATGTCATCAACATAAATGAGGACAATAGTGATGCTGGTGCGAGTGATAAAAGTGAATAAAGAGTGGTCTGCCTGAGACTGAGAAAAATCAGCATCAAGAAGCACAGTAGTTAGTTTAAAAAACCAGTTGCAGGAGGCTTGTTTGAGGCCGTATAGGGATTTTCGGAGCCGAGATACACGAGTCTCCCCTTTAGGGAAATATTCAGGTGGTGGGGTCATATAGACCTCTTCATCAAGATCACCGTGTAGAAAAACATTGTTGACATCAAGTTGCTGGATGACCTAATTTTTGGTGGTAGCGACTGCTAGTAAGCAGTGGACAGTGGTCATTTTGGCAACCGCAGCAAATGTTTCATGGTAGTCAATACCTTCAACCTGAGTGTAACTTTTGGCAACTAATTGAGCTGTGTACCTCTCGACGGATCCATCGACTTTGAGTTTAGTTTTGAAAATCCATTTACATCCAATGGATTTCTTACCAGGGGGAAGAGATTCAAGGGTTCAAGTACCATTATCCTCTAAGGCTCAGATCTCAGTAGACATGGTCTCGCGCCAATGAGGATAGCAGATGGCAGTGGAGTAACAGGAAGGATCAACAGATGTGGTGAGAGCAGTTAAAAAATTAAGATGAGAAAGAGAAAAAATGAGAATAGAAAAGAAAAGTAGATAAAAGATAAGCAATACCTGAAGCTGATGTAGTTGATAAGGATGCAGTGTACTCTGTATGTATGGTCGGACAAACGTAATCCTGAAGATATGCAGGTTGAGTGGTGGTGGGTCTAGGGCGAAAGGGGAGAGAAAGTGGTGGAGGTGGGAGTGGGTCAGGAATAAGAGGTGTTGGTTGGTCGAGAATAGGAGTGGAAGGGGGAGTTAGGGGTTCGGGGATGGGAATATGAATAATGGGTAGCGATGGATCTGGAGGATAAGTAATGGTTTGGAATGAGAATATTTATTCATGAAAAGTAACATCACAAGAATAAAAAATAGCTTGGGTTTCCAGGTTGTAAAACTTGTAAGCTTTATGTTGACCGGGATACCCAAGAAAGACGCATTTTAAGGTACAAGATGAGAAATTGTCGCAGGAAGCATGGAGGGTTTGAGCGTAACAAAGACATCCAAATACGCGTAAGTGAGCATAACTTGGTGGGGGTATTGAAGAGAAGTTCAAAAGGGGATTTATTTTGAAGAATACGACTCGGGCTGCAGTTAATAAGATAAATGGCAGTAAGAACACATTCACCCCAAAATTTTAAGGGTAAATGTGCTTGAAATCGGAGACTACGAGGGACATTCAGAAGGTGCCAGTGTTTGCACTCCATAACACCATTTTGTTGCGGAGTCTCAACGTATGTACGTTCATGAATGATCCCATGGTCATGAAGATAATTTTGAAATTTGTGAGATAGAAATTCTTGTCCATTATCAGTTCTTATAATTTTAATCATGGTGTTGAATTGATTATAGATGAGTGCAAAAAAATGTATGAGATGAGTATATATTTCAGATTTATGTCGCATGAGATAGATCCAAGTGGAGCGAAAAAAATCATCAACAATGGTAAGAAAATAATGAGCACCGTATATTGAAGAAGTATGGTAACCACCCCATATATCACAAAAAATATGATTAAAAACAAAAAAACTTTTATTAGCATTTGAAGGAAAAGGAAGTCAAGTATGTTTCGAATAAGCACAAATATCGCAATCAGAAATAATACAAGGATTATTATTAAAAAGATTGGAAATATTTAAACAAGAATGATGACTTAGGTGTTGGTGCCATAGGATCTTATTAGCAAGAGTCTGAGTAGAAAGAGCCGTGACGGGTTGAGGCCTATACACGTAAAGTCCATTGCAAAGTTCACCCACTCCAATCAGTTTCATCGACTGTGGGTTTTGAAAAAAACAATGAGTAGAGGAAAAAAAGACAAGACAAGTGTTATGAGTGGTGAGTTGGGGTACAGAAAGTAAATTAAAATGAAAAGAGGGGACAAAATAGACATTAGACAAAGTGAGGGATTTGGCCAAATGAATTGTGTCGATCCCTTCAATTGGAAGAAAAACACCAGTGGGTAAGCATACATTTGGCGCATGAGAAGGAGATGAGAGTTCAGAGAAAATGGTTCGATCATGGCACACAAGGGTGTAATACGGTCGGTCTGGACTGGAGAAACCGACCTGACCAACCGGTATGGTCCGATCCGGACCGAAAAGTGCCATGGTTGGTTTCGGTCCACGAAGTGGGAGGTTTTTGGTCTTCGGTCCGGTCCTAGGGTGGGGGTTTTTCTGACCGGACTGATTGAATAGGCAATTTTTTTTTTATATATATTATTTTATATAATAATTGTATAATAACTTATGTAATTTTCATCTAACCTATCCCCATTTACAATATAAAATTTTAAATATGTAATTACAAATTAATATTATATTAATTGTATATTATCAATTAACCCATCAATTCACAATTAACTAATGTATGACATCTGTAACCTAAGTTGCAACTTGCAAGTAAATATAAAGTATGTATGGATGTATGGATAATTAAATTATTTATGATTATTGCTTCATGTACAAAATGTAAAAAGTTGTATATAGCTCATTATGCATTAACTTAAAACTATATTAAATTATAATACATTGACATACTCTAAGTTAGTAACAATAATTATAACTAAATCACTATAGTCTATAAGTCTATAAGACTATAAGTTATAACTTATAATTATATATAGTATTAATATCAGTATTAGTATAGTATATAGTAATTAGTATTAGTAATAATTTAGTATGAGTATCACTATATTATTATAATATATATATATACTATATGTAGTAGTAAGTTAGTAACACTATAATAGTATAATATATAGTATTAGTATATATTAATATATTATAAGAGTTATAGCATAATATATGTATAATAGTATATTTAACTTAATATGTTAGTATTAATATCACTATAACTATATATAGTATTAAATTATTAATATCACTACTAGTATAGTATATATCAATTAGCATTGACAATTTGACATACTCTAAGTTACTAAGTTAGTAACAAATTAGCAATTAACATCATAAATATAATTATCATTAATTATTCTTTTAATTAGTTAATTAAATAGTCCACATTAAATAATTTACTTTTATTTTAATTTTACTAATTTTTTTAATTTTTTTAATTAATTTATGTGTCAAAAAATAAAAGAATCACAACTTAAAATTTAAAAAACACCTAATCTGCCAAAGAAGTAAAGATGCCATTTAGTACCTAATTGGACCTAAACGGCGCCATTTAAGTCCCTTACTAGTTGAATACTGAAACTGGGTTGCGTGAAACAGAGTCATTTCATGCAACCCTTTTTTTTTTATCACTTAATTGTCCTTAAAATGGCGCCATTTGGATCCAATTTCAATCCAAACAGCACCATTTCGTTCACCCCCCTCAGATCCCCCCCTCGATCCCCTATCCCCAGTTTAGATCTTCTTTTAATTTCTCCCCTGTTTGAAAACCCTAGCAGCAGCGCCATGCATTCCCCCCCTCTCCAGCAACCCAACCTTCCATCGCATCCCCTAAAAATTGTAGCCAGCAGCCCCTCCGTCGCATGGTACTCTTTCTGTCTGATGTGATTATTTATAATCATGTGATGTGCATCCCATGTAAGCTTCTTCTTCTTTCTTTCCCTCTTAGCTCATTGGTATACCGTATAGCCTTTTCTTTGTGAATTTTCCATTTTTTCAATTTTAAAATCATTCAAATTGGGGCCAAGAGATGGGACAGTGGCTCAGAGAGGTGGATGTTGCGCTAATTGAAACTGAAGTAGCTTTTGTATTTGATCCCTCTGTGCAATTAATTTCTTCTTTATCCTTTCTATAAACACGTTTTCAACTGCCACTTGACTTGTTGAGAATATTAAGATGTATAGATTTGATTTCAACTGTTCTTGGAGTTGGGATAGACTTCTTTATTCTATTTACGGGTGCTTAAAGATGGCTTTACAAAAATCATTGTACCATGACAACATTGGTTAATGCGATTGGGTTATCATCTTCTTCTCTCTCTTCTTTTTTTTCTGTAAATTTGTTTTAAGATGGTGTACTTGTTTGATATTGATGTTCCCCTTGTTTTTCCTTCCTTTTTTTTTTTTTTTTTTCTGTTGCAATACGGGGGTTAGTCCCTCCCACAAATTCCTCCTAATCCTAAAATTAGGTTTTGATATAAGATGGTGAGGTTGAGTCAGAATCAAAACATCAAAGCCTAACGCCATATGTGTTGAAAATCAAAATCCTCTACTGACCACTTTCCTATCAAGTCATGTCCAGTGCCAGTGTAAAATGCATTCCAACTAGGGGTGAATTCGGTCCGGTCCAGTCGATCCTGAGGAGGTTTTGTGGACCGGACTAATTCGGTCTAGGGTTTTCTCACCCTAGACCAAATTGCAACCCTAAATCCAACCAATGACATTATATGCTTTGGACATCGATCACTGTAGTAATGCACCTCTTTAATTTTCAGTTTTGATACTAACCAATAGTAGTTAACCTTTCCAGAAATATTCATTGACTATTTTATTTATTTTTGCATTTTTTTTAAGTTTTTAGTAACAAGGTGCTACAAGCCACTGAAAGGTTGCATCATTCTAATATGCTTGAACTTGGTCCCTCTCTAAGTTGTCCTTAAAGTGATGATATTGATAAAGATATGAGAGATGTCTAATATTTCTCATTCTAATATTGATAAAGATCTCATATTGATATTGATATTGTTTTCTTCTTAATTCTTAATTGCTGCTATTGCTGTTATTTTCTTCTTTTCCTATCCATTATTTACTTTAATAGTTATGGGTCATGGCATCTCACTTTAATTATGATTTATTATTTTGCTAAATGGACTCTATTCTAGAATTTATTCCACAAGACTCTACTACAGATGATGTAGAGTTAACGCAGGCTACATAGGGACAAGGCATTCCTCCACTCCCACCCAATGTAAATACTAATACTAAACTGAGTGGTAGTGGTAGACTTAGGTCAATGGTTTGTGATCATTTTACAAAAATACCAAAAGGTGATCCAAGTAAACCTAGGGCTGCATGTAATTACTGTGATGCTTTGTATGGCATGTGATACGAAAACTAACAGAACAAAGTTCATGAAGTATCACATTGAAAAACAATGTAAGAAATGTCCGTTGAATAAGAAGGATAAGTCCCAAACTACTCTTGGTTGGAAGGCGGGTGGAGAAAGTGGTAGTGGGGGATTTGTATCCATAACATTTAGTGTTGAGGCTTGCAGACAAGCCTTAGTAGAAATGATCATTCTTGATGAGTTTCCCTTTAGGTTTGTTGAAGGAGAGGGTTTCAAGAAGTTTATGCTCGTTGTTTGCCCTAAATGGGTAGGGATTCCATCCCGTGTTACGGTTGCAAAAGGCTGGTTAAGGAAAAAAAATAAGTTGAGAAGTGCTCTTCAAGAGCAACGAGTTTCCCTTACCACGGATACATGGACATTCGTGCAAAACCTCAACTATATGTGTCTCATTGCATACTTTATTGATGACAATTAGAAACTACACAAAAGAATTCTTTCTTTTTGTTTGGTTGAGAATCACAAGGGTGATACACTTGGTAAGACCATAGAGATGTGCTTGCATGATTGGGAGAGACTAAAAGTACTTGCAATCACACTTGATAATATAAGTTCTAATTACAGAGCAGTTTCTTATTTGAAGAAAAAAACCAAGTATAGGAATGATACTATTTTGGAACATGAATTATTGCATGTTCGGTGTTGTGTCCACATCCTAAACTTAATAGTCCGTAAAGGGTTGAGGGAATTTGATGAGTCTATTGTGAAGGTGAGATGTGCTGTGAAATATGTTTAGTCCTCACCTCAAAGGTGGAATACATTTAAGAAGTGTATTAGGTTAAAAAAATTACAAACGAAAGTGGCATTTGTTTAGATGTACCGACTAGGTAGAACTCCACCTATCTTTTGTTGGAGGGGGTTTTAAAATTTTGAAAAACTTTTGAATGGTTGGAAGAAGAAGATTCGAGGTTCCTTACTAGTGTTGGAGATGGTGATGACAATGATGACGAAATAGGTGATGTGGTGAATAGAAGAACATCAAAGAAGATAGGGCCTCCCAATAATAACGTTGGGAGAATGTAATGTTGTTTGTAAGGTTTCTTCAACTATTTTATGATGCAACTTTATTTTTTTTCGGGAGGTTAATATGTAACTTGCAACTCCTTTTTCCTGGAGTTAGTTAAAATAACCGATGCAATTGAAGTGAAGTGTGAAGAAGGAAGCCCCGTGGTGGGACTAATGGCCACAAATATGAAGAAAAAATTTGACAAATATTGAGGTGACTTAGATCATATGAATATGTTGTTGTTTGTTGGGATTATTCTTGATCCTCGGTACAAGATGCGATATTTTGACTTTGTATTGGAACAGATGCATGCCAATGATTCCATAAAAGCAATTGATTTGAGTTGGAAGGTGAAAAATAATTTAACCTGCATGTATGAGGCATACGCTGATAATGAGGAAGGCAACAATTCTGATCTATAACAGCAGCGCACAAGTTCTCCACTTGAAGAAGTAAATACTACAGATGATAATGGTAGTGGTAGACATAAGGATAGGACGGTAGAAAAAATGACCCTATTTAAGCAACAGTTACAGTCGGAAAACTCTTTGGAAAACAAAAATGCGGTTGATAGATACCTAACTTAAAGTTGTGAGGAGGTATTTCCAAGTTTTGACATTCTTATTTGGTAGAGGGTTAATTCAGTTAGATATCTTGTACTTTCAAAAGTTACACGAGATATACTTGCAATACCGGTATCTATAGTGGCCTCTGAATCCACATATAGCATAGCGGATCGTGTCCTTTATCTTTTCCGAAGTAGTTTATCTCCGACGATGGTTAAAGGTCTCATTTGTACATAGAATTTGCTTAATTCTTCTTTTACTCCAATCAGCCTTAGGACTTTAATGGATAAGGTGTAGGATTTTGAGAGGCAGTTGGGTATGGTTCTTACTTACTTCATTTTATAACTTTTATATATATAATACTATATGTTATGTAAATTTATATAATTTATTTTGTTTCTTTATCGTATAGAACTTGTTCGGGACGGTGAAAATTCTATGGAGGTGTCAAATACAATGTCTACAACCAATGCAAGTTAATGAGATGAATTTGTTTTAGTTTGTTAGTTTTCAATTTTCACTTTTGCTAATAATTCCTTTGTTTACACTTTACAGCGTACTGTGAAAACTGAAAAGTATGCCAAGCCAAAAGATGTAGGAGGCTAGGACTTAGGAGCTATCAGGAGAATAATTGTATAATTTGTATTGATATAAATTGTAATTTGTATTGAGAGGCAAGAGTTATGTTTAATTTTATGTTTTTAGACATTTTAATTTTTCAGTTTTTTGGACTTGTATAATTTTTAGTTTTCATTATTTATGCTTGGGAATGGTTTTTTTTCTCTCTCTTTTAGAAGTCAAATTTGCTTAGGAATGTTATTTCAATTTTCTTTCATTATCTAGTATAATTTTTAGTTTTAACCTTGTTTAAATTGTCTGGATGGATATAGACAAATTTTATTTTTTGTAGTAAAACCTTTTATTCAAATTTATTATATATAGACCATTTTTTATGATTATTTTTATTTTCCTTTCAAATTATTTTTTGATATTTTTTAGTTTAAAATTGGATAAAATGTTAGTGGGCTTTTATTGTTGGGCCAAAATAACATAGGAAATCTGATTGGGCTATTAGCCCATTACGTATAGGGTTGGACCGAATAGGACCGACTGGACCAGTCCTTATGCCTATTCGGTCCAATCCAGGGTGAGAAAACCCTAAACCAAATTAGTCCAACCCGGTCCACAAAACCTCCTCAGGATCGACCAGACCGAATTCACCCATAATGACACATGTGGTGGCTAGCTCCACTATTAATGATCCATGTTCGGCCTTGAGCAAAAGAGGGAGTGTAAGAGACGTTAGCCACAAAATTTGCGGAAAGAGTTTGTAGGCTGAGCAAATCCAAGAGTTTTTGGTAGAGATTCGGGGTGAGACCGGGCACCAGCGAGCTCGTGGTGGAGGAAGAGGCCTGGTGAGCCATCGAGCAGCGGACTGGGAGGTGGTTTGCCAAGAAGAGAGGGCTGAGACTTTGTGCGAGGGTCAAGGCCTGGAGAATACCCGATGCGGCGCCAGCACCTGTCACGCGTGTGGCCGTTCCGGCCACATTCCGAGCATTTGAGTGGTAGTTTTTGAGAGCCACTGGAGTGGGTGGCGAAGCTGTGGAGCTCGGATGAAGGGTTTCGAATGTGAAGGAGACTCTGTTGTTCCTCCTGAAATAGACTAAAGAAAATTTTGGTGATGGGAGGAAGTGGTTCCATTGCCAAAATCTGGGTTCTCAGTTGAGAGAATGAATAATTGAGGTTGAGTAAAAACTGACAAACTCGTTCATTCTCTGCTTGTTGTTGAAATTCTTTGAGATCACTGCATTTTTGGAGATGACTAAGTTCATCCCAGAGTTGTTTAATCTGGTTGTAGTATTCATGAATGGAGGTGGTATTTGTTGTGAAATGTTTATGAAAAACACACACACACCAACGATGGCAAATAAAGTAAAAGCAACACAATCAAGAACACAACGCACAATATACGTGGTTCGGCAAATTGCCTATGTCTACAGAGTTGCAGAAATCTTATTAATCAGAGGAGATTACAATCACTCAATCTCAACTCACACTCTTTAGGGCTTTTTGCTCTCTCACATAATAGGCACTCACAAGACAATTGTTCTCTCTCAAAATATACTTGAGGCCGTACAAGATATGTCAAAATATGTCACATAAATAGCACAAGGCGTGGAAACCCTAATACTGGCAAAACTTCTATACTTCGCTTGAGCGGAGTGTCGAGCGTTTCTCGAGCGAACAGCCAAATGAACATTGGCTCGAACGGAGTGTCGAGCGAGGATCGAGTGAACACTAGGGTTTGTGTATCGTTCGAGCGGAGTGTCGAGCGGGACTCGAGCGTACCTCTCTGCCTGAATTCGCTAGAGCGGACTTGACTTGGCTCGAGCGAACTTTGGCTTAAGCCAACAGTCAAGCCAACTTTCAGCAAACACCTTTTCAGCTCCAAAACCAGTCTCCACATATACCCCAACAATCTCCCACTTGGAGACTAGGTCTCCACATGCCAGCCACGGTTTCCAACCAAGCTCTATCATCTCTGCAGCTCACAGCTCCCGTCTTCAAGCCAGAAGACACACTGAAGTCAAGCCCGACTTCAGTCTTCCACGTACATCACCCTTAGTCAGCACATCCACAGGGCGACTCACAACTCCCATTGCACTAGGAGTATCCGGTCTCAAACCGATCTTGGCAACCTTAGCCAACTTTCCCAGGCTTTCATGAGGAACGACAAAGCTGACTCCCTTTGGCTTCCTCATATGTTTCGCGCGATCAAGCCTACCTTTTTGCACTCTTGTATTTTCCTGTACATCACTAGACTCTGATGTTAAATACAAAGAGTTAGATCTCTTACCATGCCCTAAGACCAGCGCACCCTTAGTGATCTTCCAAGCTCCTCCAGAGAACGCTACTACAAAACCGCTGTCATCAAGCTGTCCCACAGAGATTAGATTTTTCTTCAGATCTGGAACATGTCTGAGTTGATGTAAAGTCCACACGCTCCTGTTTGGAAGTGTGATGTGCACATCACCCACTCCCACTACATCCAGTGCCTCTCCATCAGCCGTTTACATCTTCCCAAAATTACCAGCAACATAATTCTGTATGATTTCTCGATGTGAGGTGCTATAGAACGAAGATCCTGAATCCAAAACCCAATTATCAATCGGACTGTGCACTACAAGGAGTAAGGCATCATGAATTTCATCTGCCACTACATTCATAGTATCATCATCAGAACTTTCTTGATTCTTGCAGTTTCTCTTGATGTGGCCCGGCTTGCCACAACTCCAGCATGTGATCTGCTGCCTAGATCTCATCTTACTCTTCCCCCTACTCTTGGAGCTTAACCTACCATGTCCTCTGCCCCTATTGTCAACAATCAGGGCAGATCCTAAACCCGAGGACTCATCTGAGTCTCTCCTACGTACCTCTTCAGCAAGCACCATGTCACGTATGTCATCGTAGTTCAGTTTTGCCTTGCCGGCTGAACTACTCACAGCCATCCTCATGGCCTCCCAACTATTTGGCGGCGATGCCAACAGAATCAATGCTCTAATCTCATCATCAAACTCAATCTCTACAGAAGACAGTTGATTTGTGATCGTATTGAATTCATTCAAGTGTTAGGCTATAGACATACCTTCCGACATTTTTAGATTGAACAATTTTTTCATCAAGTGCACCTTATTGTTCGCAGACGGCTTTTCATACATACCTGACAAAATCGCCATGAGATCCACCGTGGTTCTCTCCTTATTGACATTGTGTGCCACTGTTCTGGACAAGGTCAGCCGAACAAGCCCTAGAACCTGTCGATCTAACAGGGTCCACTCAGCATCAGCCATGCTTTCCGGCTTCTTTCCCAACAATGGAAGGTGGAGCCTCTTCCCATAGAGATAATCCTCAATCTGCATCTTCCAATATCCAAAATCAATGCCGTCAAACTTCTTGATTCCGAGTGTGTTCACTTTACCTCCAGCCATCATTCTCCTTCAGATCCAACCTGGCTCTGATACCAGTTGTTGTGAAATGTTTATGAAAAACACACACCAACGATGGCAAAGAAAGTAAAAGCAACACAATCAAGAACACAACGCACAATATACGTGGTTCGGCAAATTGCTTACGTTCACAGAGCTGTAGAAATCTTATTAATCAGAGGAAATTACAATCACTCAATCTTAACTCACACTCTTTAGGGCTTTTTGCTCTCTCACATAATAGGCACTCACAAGACAATTGTTCTCTCTCAAAATATACTTGAGGCCATATAAGACATGTCAAAATATGTCATATAAATAGCACACGGCGGGGAAACCCTAATGCTGGCAAAACTGCGTAATTCGCTCAAGCGGACAGCCAAATGAACATTGGCTCGAGCGGAGTGTCGAGCGATGGTCGAGCGAACACTAGGGTTTGCGTCTCACTCGAGGGGAGTGTCGAGCGGGACTCGAGCGTACCTCTCTGCCTAAATTCGCTTGAGCGGACTTGACTTGGCTCGAGCGAACTTTGGCTCAAGCCAACAGTCAAGCCAACTTTCAGCAAACACATTTTCAGCTCCAAAACTACTCTCCACATATACCCCAACAGTATTTTGGTGCGGGGAGGATAACTCTCGTTTAAGGTGATAGACCTACGCGTTGTTCCCATGGCAAAAATGGGATTGAAGGTCAGCCACACTTCACGAGGATTGGTACGAAATTCGAGAAAATATGCGATGGAGGGACTGATGGAGTTAAGAAGCCAGGTAAGGACCATGTCTTTGGTTTGATACCATTGAGAATAATTTGGTGAATCTATTTTGGGTGGGGAAAGGGTACCATTAACAAAACTGAGTTTGATTTTGGCGTTGAGTGCACGGGTCATGGCTTTTTTCCATTTGGGATAATTATCTCCAATGAGTATTCCAGAGACTAGAATGAGGCTAGGGGAATCATATGGATGAAGAAGATAAGGAGGGGGGGCGGGGAAGGTTGGAGGGAGTGGCCATGGAAGGCGTTGAGGGTGGGAATTAGGAACGTTGTTTGGCTGATACCATGTTAAGAATTGAACTCTAAAATTCTAAAAAGTATATTTTACAATGTAAGAGAGTATAAAATATATAGATACATGCCTAGCCTTTCTATGGTAACTATTAAAAAAAGAAATAATTACAATTAAATGACAAATTTCCTAATATCAAGAGATTGCTAATTGTGTGGGATTTGATTCTATCAATAAGATTGCTAATATTCTGGGATTTGATTCTGTCAATAATATATGAGCTTGGAACTACATTTGCTTATGTGAGAATGTGATAACTTTGGTGGTTCTATTGGTCCGTTCACTTTGCTGTATTGAGCTAAGGTCATATTGAGAAAAGTTTCAGCCTACAACAACTGAGCTGGGCATCTGCTTAGTAGTGTTTCAAGCCAATGATGTGTTGGATCGAGTCTTTATCTATACGAGTCTGATCTGAGTTGAGTAAAATCTTGGATCTTCTTTGTATCAGCTTACGTCAGTCCTTCCAACTGACTAGTTTAGTGCTAAGGTTGGTTTGGTTTTGGGAAAAAATGCTCATATATTGCATCTTTATTTGTTTTCGTTCTTAAATGAAAGTTGTTAAGTCTTGGTATCTGGTTTAGCTTGCCTTTACAACCTCTAGACCATTATGCGCGATGAATTTTCTACTCGATCAAGTTATACCCGTGTCATGAAATGTCTCTGCAAAGTATTTTTCAAAGTATCCCATGTATTTCATTTTAGATAATGGCTGTAGCCTGTAATGTTGAGCCAATAAATTGTTGCATGAAATCTATTATTATTAAAAATATGATTTTGTTTGTGACAAGATTATAGCCGTGATCTGCAAACTGGATGGTTATAATCTTTTTTATATATATACTTTTCTTATATTTTTGAATATGGCGATCATTTTTCTTGATTGCTGGACCTGTTCTTGAAACCAATAAGAAGGTAGTTTTCATCAGACATGTGAGTATCAGTTCTTATTTTCATAATCTCTGTCGCCCAAGTAATTGGATGAGAGTAGTATGCTTTTTTCTTTTTTTTTTCCCTTGTTTACAGTAACTTCTTGGCTTTGATGGTGGAATTCACATGATCTTAAATTAGACCACACAAATGTATCAGAGAACCCTATACATACACACACAGCACATAATATGGGTGATCTCTCGCCTTTTATGGATGTGGGGATTTTATACAACATAATTTTCACTGTTTGTTGATAGATTCTCTTGGATGCACTTTCTGGACTGTACAGGAATTTATATTGACGTGCAAAGCTATAGATGAGTTAAGAAGTCAGAAATATCTTGCTGAATCTGTGAGGATTGCTGGCCAAGTTGGAGTTGCAGTTGGAGTTCTTCGTCTTGCACTGATCAACATTAAAAAGAAGATGCCGGTTGAAGAGTCATGGAAATCAGTGTTCAGGAAGGAAATTTATAATGTTTCTGAACTGCTCAGGAAATTTGAACATGAGAATGAATTTGTCTGGCATGAGAAGATCGCATCCGGGGATGAGTTGCCATTACCCCAAGGTAAGAAAATTGTGAGTATTATACCCTACAATCGCCAAAAATGGGAGAGCGAACTTGTGTTCAAGATATAAATGTACATGGACGTTACCTGTATTTATGGACGAAAATTTCTTAAATTAAGATTTTTCTTTAAAATGCCTTTTTTCTTTTTGGGTCGCTGTTCATTAAGATAGTAGCTGATGGCCTATGGATAATTTGCTTCGTCCTTGGGTTGTATGGACTAAGATGATTATGTAACTTTCAAGCGTTTAATGAGTAGAATCCATTAAAAATGGTGGTGTATGGGCAGATTATGAAATCATCACAGGCTATTTACGAAGAATCAGGTCTTCTTTTTCAATGCACTTTTCCATCCATCCAACAGTGGAATAATGTGGTAGTTTTTACCGTTGGTCAAACGTAAAATACCAGCCATCAGATGGAAGTAGTGTGTCGGCATGTGTCAACTGCCAAATGGTCGTAAAATCGAAATCATTTACGTATTTTTTTTTTCTCTTTTTAAGAAAAGGAAAATTTAAAGGATGAACGGCGAGGAAAGTTGGGTGGTTTTAACTTGAAAGACGCTTTTCACAAACAATAATAATTCGGGGGAAGTCGAGCGCTCTTAACTGCAATGGCCGTTGTTCAGTTCAACTCTCTTCCCCGCTTGTGCAGAACCACAGCACCCTTATCTCCAATCTCATACACCCGTTTAGTCTCAACTGTTAGCATTCCCGTTTGCACTGCTTCCAACGCATTGAAGCTCCCGACCACCAGGTCAACCCCCCCCCCCCCCTTCTCTCTCTCTCTCTCTGAGATGCGTGAAATTGCTTCGAAGTTCATACTGAGAGCTGTAGTACCGTTGATACTTTACTTGCAGGCGCAATAGGGCTGTTTCTGCTGTGGTTTCTGAAGAGAACGCAGTCGGGTCGAGTTCTTCTGGAACTGATGTGTTCAAACTCACTTACTTAGAGGTGGGTTTTCGTTTTCTTTATTTGGATATTTCATAAAGTGGCTTAATTTAGAGGCTCTGTGGGCATATATTAGAAATTTAGAAATTACCTTTTGTTTAGGGGAATAGTTGGTTGTGGGATGTTGGTGGATTGAAAATACTGGTTGATCCAATCTTGGTGGGTAATTTGGATTTTGGAATTCCCTGGCTTTATGATGCTGCCAAGAAGTTTTTGAAGAAATTCCAGGTATTTCTTCGCTAGCTATTTCCTGGTTTGTACCTTTGTTTATGTATATGTAGTCCTTCCGTGGTAAACTTCTACTGGGAATTGATGAACTTGTTCTGACTGGTTTGCAACTTAGTGCAGCTTAGCGATCTTCCTGAAATTGATTGCTTACTGATTACACAAAGCCTTGATGATCATTGCCATCTGAAGACCCTGAAGCCCCTCTCTGAAAAGTCCCCAAATCTTAGAGTCGTAGCAACTCCCAATGCTAGTCCACTGTTGGATCCCCTTTTTAGCAATGTATGTATATCTGCAATCTTGATCTTTTCTTTTCGACTGGATACTCGATGCTGATTTTGTCTTTAATCTTAATTGTATGTTGTTGATTTATGGAGGATCAAACATTCTCTGTAGACACCCAAAGAGAAAATAGGATTGAAACATTTAATGATCTAGTTTGACATTGTGAATTCATATGCTACACCAAAATTGTTTTTACACCATAGTCACTACCAATTTCAGGTCACGTACATAGAACCTGGTCAGAGCTCTGTTATTGAAGCAAGAAATGGTTCTACAGTCAGAGTTCAGGCCACTCCAGGGCCAGTTCTAGGTCCTCCATGGCAGCGCCCAGAGAATGGGTAATGCTTATTGTCCTTTAATTTTCCATTGTGAATCTAAATACTATATCTTCTGGATTCAATTTCCAAGAAATGGTGACTTTTATATGGAGGATCTTTGCTCTTACATGATATCTAATCTAGGTTATGTAGATATTTTTCTAGTAATTTATGCTTCTTGGTGTAATTTGTGGTCAGGTATCTTGTCAATTCTCCTCAGGGCCAACAGACTCTTTACTATGAACCCCACTGTGTATACAACAAGAGTTTTCTGGGAAAGGAAAGGGCTGACATTATCATCACACCAGTCATAAAGCAGCTTCTGCCTAAATTTACGCTGGTTTCGGGACAAGAAGATGCAGTTCAACTTGCAAGGGTGCTGCACGCCAAGTACACCACTATTGCATAAATTTTGCCTGCTAAATCATTAATATTGCATTAGTTAACTTTTTTGTTGGCTTCTTTCCACTTTGTATAGGTTTGTCGTGCCAATGAAAAATGGGGACCTTGATAGCAAAGGGCTGCTTTCTAGTATAATTCAAGTTGAGGGAACAATAGAATCATTTAAGGTGTGCATTCTTTTACTCGATGTTTTTTTTTTATATAAGTAAATGTTGAGGAACAGATGACTCCAGGCATCGTGTTGAATGACACAGCACCATATTTTTTGTTTTGGTGGGTGAAGGGGGATTTAGGACTGCTTTTGTATTCTATGAGTTGAATGTGACTGGCATGGCCTTCCCCTTTTTAAATCCTTGATTACTCAAAGTTTTTTGGCAAACTGTACTAGTAATGTTTAATATACTTTTGAACATTTTCATCATTTTGATTTCATGAAAAAAGAAAGTTGCGGTGCTCTCCAAGTAATAGGGCTGGAAGCTTTTTCCAACGTCTTTTCTAAGTCGACCTTGTAGTTGTACCAAAGACTTTCCAGATGATTGATAAGCTTGCCAAGTTGGTGAAAGTTGAGAGTCAATATAATTTATCCTAGCTCCAGAGTTGTTTTTGCCTAAATTTCTATTCGCTTCTGAACTTACTATTCATGTGCTTGTGAAACTCCTTTGGGAGACAACAGAAACTACTAAAAATATACTTCATTTGGATAATAGTCGTGATATTACTTTATACATTGTTCAAAGATGTCAATGGAAACCAAGCCTTCATGTTATCTTGGTTGATTCACTGTCTGTTTCCTGCCAGCAGGTCTAAGTCATGTCATTTCTGAAAGTCATACCAAACTCCACGTGTTGAAATTTTTGCTTTGTTGAATTAAAAGAGTTGCATATGTTGTAGAAGTTCTAGCAGGGAGTTTTGTTACATCATGTGGGTCAAGGGCATACAAAGTGAATTATGTATCTAAATATATTATCTTCGTTGCTTGTCTGTAACCTGTATGACTTTTTGCACTGTTTCAACCGGTGAGTAGTTGCGAGAGAGTGGGGGAGTCGGTTTCTGGCTTTTTCTGGGTATCCTATCTCTATAATTGTCCTGAAATTTGATAATTGCAGTAGTCAACACGGTTTTAACAGATGAATTATGGGGGAGTGGGAGACCAATTCTGGCATTTTCTATGTATGGTAATTTTAAAATCAGTCACAAAATTACTGATAATAGACATTAAATTTTGATACTGCAGCAATTTCCCTCATCTTTGCTTAGGTCGCATTTTTGTAATAGCTATGCATCTGTTAGATATGTCCATCCTGCAAATGTGACAAGCAACCGAGAACTGAACTGGTTTCCAATGCAGGAGCTATTGTCAAAGGAACTACCAGATGCTCAGGTCTTAGAGCCTACTCCTGGTGTACCACTACAAATTCCAGCACCTTCAAATCTTCCGTAGTGCATCTTTATAGTCTACCATCTATTCAAGGTATGCACATAAAATCATGTCTATTTTCCCCCATTTACGTAATATGTTTGTTTTCAAGTACTATTCGAATAAAAGAATACAACGCAATTACTGATCCTTTAATTCGAAGTTGTGTATATGATGTTTGAGTTTTATAAATTTCAGGTAGGATCGATCTCTAAAGTAGAAGGTGATGCAGGTAGGAAAGCTCCTAAGTACTGTGGTATAGCAAGCGCTACTAGCAACATAATTTAGGCATGGTTCTGTGGAAGGAGAGAAAAGGTGGTCCTAACTCCAGGATCCACAGACTCTTTTCTTTAAACCATTGAAGAGCTACAATTATCTGAATTTGTATGATCTAACTGCAGGCAGGGAAGCAGTGATTTTCTAGTAGTTTTGTAAATTACTTAATGTCAATCCATTGAATCACTTGACAGCTAGAGAAATTACCAATCAAGTTAAATACATTACATAAAAGGGATATAAAAAGAACAAGGGTTCTGCCAAATGTAGCAATAAAGTCTCCAATTTCAGTGTTGGATGTTTACTCGTAAACGTGCAAATTAAGCACATGTGATGCTTCACTACTGTTGCCTTGATTTGAAGTGAAATGAAAGAATGTGAAGATACAGAGGAAATCTTGAAACTCCAACCTCCATTTGGTAACTGGTGAAGGTAGCCTTTGTAATGTTGTGCATTAACGTTATTTTCCATCAAGAACTCAGGATATATATCTTGCCATCAATTGCTAGAAACCAAACAATATGCTGACTGATAAATTCAACATATTACAATATGCAATGGCAAATGGTCTCGGGTGTCGACCATATTGTTTTCGCGAATCCTTTTTTATTTATGTTGTCCTGTTCAATTATATTCGTTGAATCAAAGACTTCTTACGTAGAGCATGTCTACAAAATGTGTATGTATAAACATCACAACTCAAATGGCTATAAAGAAAGCTCTCCTTTCGTTTTTGCCGTGTAAACTGCCACATGCTGGTTCCCATCCGCCTGCTCTCAAAGTATATATATTCATCTCAAAAACTTGAGATATAACAACGTTAAGATCGTTTGATTTAGAATTTTGATGGAAAGAAAGAAGAGAAAAAGCATTGGCTGCTCAGAAAAATAAAATTCAAGTAAAGAAAGACATGGTTAATTTCCAATTTCATTCATTTAGTGGTGAAGTGAATATATGTTGGATCGCATGGTTGCAAAACAATACATGGATGCATTTGAACGATTAAGCGTCTAGAAACAGAAGGACGGTTCTAAGCTGATATATTTAAATTAAAAATGAAAGGTATCTGCATTTAAAAATGATAATGGAGGAGCTATTACTAGGAGATTCGTGAAGATTGCATCTGGACTACATGGTAGCATTTAGGGGACTGGTTTTAATCAATCTATTCAGTACCTTTCCACTTCCAACTACTCTTTATATTTTAAAAGTTAAAACTCTTCTGATCATTAATATTTAGGGTTTCAGGACATTGGTTTGATCATCATGTTGTAGGTTTTAGAGAAGTGTGCGCTATTATCACAAAGAGATTCTACAAAAATAAATCCACAAAATGATATGGTTTTAAATATTAGATCTCTTTTACAATATAAAAGTTGTTTTACAACATAACGTACAATATTAAGTCATGTCAGTTTGTAGATTTATTTTTATAATATCTTTTTGAACTAAAGTATTTTTCTAAATTTTAACGAAGGTCTGCATGTGATTTATTTTAGTAAGCTCAAAAATAAACAAATCATAAATGCATTTGGAGGAGTTGGTGTCCTTTAGGAAACTGATGATTTAGTTGTACATTATATACAAATGGTTGCCATATATAGCTTTGCATGAAAGAATATAGAATTGCCTCAATGCTGACCTATTGGCATGCAGGTTATAAGCCATAAGAAAATTTCTATTTGCTTTGCATATACCCTTATAAACCGACTTTTGTGATATCAACAGTGTGTGGAGAATATATTATATGTTCTCAAATGAAATCACAGAGGTAGAGATATCATGTGATCCAAGAATATATACTCACAGACTTATAAGGGCATGCGCATCTAATCAAATACAGAGGTGATACGCACGTTTCATGCATGCATGGCATGGGTAGCTAGCTGGCTCGAATATTCTCTCAATTTCAGAACATTCTTGAAGGTCTGAAATTAGAGTCATTTTGGCCTTAAGAGTCACGGAAGGGACGCATTTTTGCTACTTTCTTCCCCTCCAAAGAAAGAAAAAGAAACCAAAGCTCAAAGTCCCAGTCCACGTTCCATGGATCTATGTCTATTTATCCCAAGTCTACCAAATGAAATAGGGTCGGTTTGCCAGTTAATGAACTTTGTTGTCATCTTGTTGATCAAGATCCAAAATCATATCTCTAACAACAGGAATGATCAAGATTAATCAAATATCTAACTTATTCAAATATCTCTCAGAAGAAATAGAGATTTAAAAAAGAGAGAGATTTCCATGTTAGGTAATTCATATACGAAACCATGTTGGAATTAACAAAAGAAAAATAGATTAGGGTTTTCATGCCAATAGATTTTATGATATTTCGATTTTGAGAAACATACACAAAAGTGGTCAAGGGTGTATTGTTGTCCTCTTATTGAACAATCCATCATCAGTTGTCCTTTTGAGTATGAACTGAAACGTCCTGTGTGTGAGTAATTTTCCATTCTAGATTACTAGTAATGGGCTCAATAAATTTTAATCAAAATTTGACTAAGAAATACACTTTTATAAATTTAGCTAACCACTTTTCAACAATATCAAATAACAATCTCAACAAATCTATCACTATTCTATTAAAATATTTATTTTGAACTTTTCATTTATTTTAATTTTCATTATAATTTAAATATCTATTCGTTATTAAAAAACTACACATCAATTTTCTAACATTCAAATTATTCTTAACGGAGATAATTTTTTAACGATCTTTTTTTTTTTTTTACAAGGGTCATATTCTTTTAATTGATATATTTTTCGAATTTTTCCCAAATCACAATTTACATTAACATATTAAACCTAATTTCATATTCCTTTTCAAACTTTTCTTTTACAAGTGTTGCAGCTGCACGCCGGAGTTTCAAAGAGAGGAAAGCAGCATAGCTTCTTCATCTTTTTCACCTTTTTCATATTTTCTCTTGCGAGAAGACCAAAGTAGCAGTAAGATAAAATTATTTTATTATGAGAATAATATTTAGAGGCTGGCTAGCCAAATAACCGTAGGTTATAATCACTATTCATTTGTTGAGTCCATATTAGTAATGAGCTCAACAAAGTTAAATTTTAGCCAAAAAATAGCTAAAGTACAACAATGGGCTCAACAAATAAACAGTAATTTTAACTTCAAATTATATCACTAACCAAATTTGTTGACCCTAAGGGACTGGCCAAATATTATTTTTAGATTAAAATATTATGTTTTCGCTGCTTGCTTCTCCCACCATGCCACCATGATGACTTTTTGAATATGAACTTTCAAGATAATTTCTCTCTCTATATATATATAATATACACCAAAGGTAAAATTCATATTAGTTTTCCAAGTCACAAAAATTTATAAGTAAAATAAATAAAGAATATCCTCTAGAATTAAAATAAAGAATTTACAAGAATAAACTGCAATTAGAATTAAAATAAATAAACATTTTAAAATCAATATTTTAATATAATAATGAAATATTTGTTGAACCTGTTATTTGATATTGTTGAAAAGAGGCTAGTTAAATTTGTAAAAGTGAATTTCTTACTCAAATTTTGGTTAAAGTTTGTTGAGCTCACTACTAGTGCTCTTACAGTGGTTTATTGTGCACCTTAGCTAAATCTTGGCCAAATTTTAACTTTGTTGAGTCCACTACTAGTGCTCTTAGCATGGCGCAACTAACTCAGGAAAAACAAACTTTTGGTGATTCCAAACTAGGTGAAAGATATTAAGAATATAATTAAAATAATTAAATCTATCTCTTTTCATCAATTTAAATTTTTGTGATAAGTGAGATTTTACATAATTTTAGAACAGATGTCTTAAATTGGAACTCTAATTACACACTCATCTTTCTTTTATGACAAAAACATCGACAGATCTACCTACATATATATATATATATATATAACTGTTCCTACTGATTGTGTATTAAGATAAACTGTTCTCCATACCTAATTAGAGGGACAGTTTATAATATTTGGAAAACATAGCAAAGATGGTACAGTGTAATAGGTTGTTTTTGACAAACATGAACACCCATTTGGGACAGGTTCAACTGAAAAGTATGTGTTGTAAAGGATGAAATTGGGTGGTGGATCCCATAAAATGGCTGCTAGGGTCATCCATGAACCGAATATCCCCTCCCTCTTTGGATTAGTTTATACGTCAATTAGTTAGGAATCTTGGGAAAAGGATCAGAATATCGCCCTCTCTGGTCCTCACCAAGAAAGACGAACTAAAGAAATGGAGAATATACTAAGCACATCTACATGATTGCCTATATGCTCCTTTTTCTATATTACTTGATATTTTAGAGATTATGCCTCTCCGGGGGGTTTGGAATATTCGGAATTTTCACTAAATGCATTATTGCTGTATTCGCCCTCAAGAGAAAGGTCTTATTGGAGCAGATTATAAATAGGGAAATGCTTCTCTCACGGAAAGGTAGTTACCGATGGTGGCCACTGATTGTATTTTTTATTTTTATTTTTATTTTATTTTTACTTAATTGTTAAGTAATTATTTTAAAATGAATTTATATTTTTTATTTTTTTAAAAAAATATTTTAGCCATTCGGTGGTGGTCTCGCAGGACTCCCCCTATGGGAGTAGCACCGTCATTATAAATATGCTCCAACTAAATACTTTGTCCTATGTCTCTTTTGTTTCTCTCCCAATAAGACTCTGATTTATGTTGACATGATGTGATAACATTGATTATCTTAGGCCCGGCTGCACCTAAAATAATTCTCGAAGCCGCCCGTTCAAAAAATGCACGACACGCGTTTGTTTCGATTTGCGTGCCGTGATATTAAGATTATGTTTGGAAGGTAAGATAAGAATTTTGTGTTTTGTTTTAAAGTTTAAAATATTATTTTTTAGTTTTGAGATTTGAAAAAGTTAAATTGAAATTTGAAAAAGTTGTATTGGGATTTGAAAAAGTTGAATTATTTATTATATTTTATATAGGAATTTGAAAAGGTTGTAATGATGAGATGAGATGAGAATTTTATTGAAGATGAAACTTCCAAACATAATCTAAAATTGACATGATATTCATATAAGTATTTTACGATTTATTTTGTAATTAACTAATATGATAATGTTGATTCAACCAAAAAAAAAACACCAAAGTTTTTCTGTTCTTTAATACAACTCTAATGTTATATTTCAATACCATTAGATTAGTTTTTGAATGTCATGAAGTGCCAAAACATTCGTAATGGATAATGCATTTTCATATTTATCTTTATATTTTCATAATATCTCTTTAAATTAGTCTATAGTAGATTATACATTTTTAAAATTTTACATAATTATAAACAGTATTTCTTCAACTTATTTACTCTCTAAATATTATTTTATTATTTTTTCTCTCCCCTATCTTTTTATCTCTCTCGATAGCAACGCAAACAAAGAAATCAAAAAGGACCGAACGAGATTTATAATTACTTATTTGAAGCATATTAAGAAAAAATAATTTAATAATTGCTTATTTGAAGCATATCAAGAAAAAATAATTTTAAGAAAAAAAATATACCTATATATTTTATTATTATTTAGTTAAAAAATGTATAATCTAATGCGAGAGTTTCTTTTTTATATGTAAAATCAATCTTTAAGAGATGTGATTTTGTCTCATATACAAAAACCAATACTTATGCTCTAAGGTTATCTTTGTTTGTGTGTGTGTGAGATTGCTAGGCAAGTGAGTTATATATGTGTAAAGTTTCAAATTGAATTGTTAGGTTTGGGGAGTGGGATGAGAATTTTAATTTTAGAAAAAAGTTTAAAATATTATATTTTAATATTATTATTGTTTTAAGAATTGAAAAAATTAAATTGAAATTTGAGAAAATTAAATTATTTATTATATTTTATATAAAAATTTAAAAAAATTATAATAATAAGATGGAATAAAATAAAAATTTTATATTTAAACTTAATTATCAAATCTAACCTAACAGTAAAAATTCATTGATCTTTAATGAATGAATAAGTGAGCCAGTGCACATGCCTTCATATCACAAAACTTGAATTCTTTTTCTCCTATCACTATTTGGCAACAATGAACTGGAGGAATGATAAAGTACTACTGTAAAGCAGGATTTGGTACTGAGGAGAGTGGATTCTACACGGTTAACTTGTACGAAATATGAGCATCTGGATCTTGACAGAAAGATTTATTTATCTTGGGTAAGTAGAAGAAAAGATTTGATTAGGGGCTGGTTTGGGGCAGAGAATTCTCAAGAATTCTCATCTCATTCCAATTCATCATTATACCTTTTTTAAATTTCCATACAAAATATAATAAACAATTCAACTTTTTCAAATCCCAATACACATTTTTCAAATCCCAATTCAACTTTTTCAAATCTCAAAACTAAAAAATAATATTTTAAACTCTAAAACAAAACACAAAATTCTCATCTCACCCCCCAAACCTCCCCTAGGTGTCAAGTTTGTAATCGCTCATTCTCTCGAGTCTTGAGCAGGAAGAATTCTGAAAGGGTCAAGATTCTGCACTTGTCATGTGGATAGGTTTGGACAATATATTTTACTCAAAATTTTCATCTTTATCTCATTTTATTTCTACACTTTTTCAAATTCTCATACAAAATATAATAAATAATTCAACTTTTTCAAATCTCAATATAACTTTTTCAAATTCCAATTTAACTTTTTGAAATCTCAAAACTAAAAAATAATATTTTAAACTTTAAAACAAAACACAAAATTTTCATCTCATCCCCAAACATATCCTTAATATTCTTTTAAGAGAGGAGATTTCTTTTAAGAGAAAGGAGATGGCTTCTTTTTTGTTAATAAAGCTTTTAATTCTCATCAAGAAGCAACTGATGAGATGTCTTGTGCCGAAAGAGAAGGTGGATCCCACAAAAGATATTACATACTAACAACAAAGAAAATCCTGTTTACCAAATCCTTGCCACAAAAGTCTTTGGCTTTGGAAATTGGAATAGGGAAATTACACAGCATTTAAGTTAATTGGAAATTTGTGTGAACAGAATTTAGAATGTCTTGGAGATACCGAGGATATTCTCTCCTTTTAGAACTATTTCAAGGTTAATGGTTTGAAATCCATATCCTACTTATATGCATTTGATATAAGACCTGGCAAGATAACGATTGATTGTTAGTTGACATCCAGAGTAAATCTAGAACCTAACATTCAACTGTTGCTCACAGTTTATGATCAAGTTCATCTGCAATGGTGCCTGTTCTTAAATACTCAATTATTGAGTGCACAATGTGAAGTACCTGCACAATTGTTAGTTGCTCCTGTGCATTATAATGGTCATGTCTTGCTACTTTCTGAACTCGGAATAAAATTTTATTTTTATTTATCCATCTGTAAATAGTATCAGCAATAATGGAGAGCTACCAACAAGGATAATTATCCATTTTCAAGATTTGACTCTCGCCATCCCAGGTATCCAATGAGCTCTGGATGTTTTACACTCCGAAAACAGGAAAACTAATAAGGTGATAAAAGTCAGAATGATGATGTGAGGATATCTTAAAAGGATTTTCTATCAAATCTTGATTACAAAACTTTTTTTTACATCATTCTACAGCTCTATGAAAATTAAAACACAGGGGAATTAGTGGTAGTGTGGGTGGAGGATGATGTAGCCGGGGAATCAGAACAAGCTCTCTTCCCACTATGGCTGAACCTTTCTTCAGATTGTGATTGTGAGGGCCGGCATTCTTTGTGCTGTAATCTTTGAACTTTCTGAGATGCTGATGCGTTTTGCACTGCAGGTGGTGGTGGTGGTGCAGCCACTGGAGCATAGATTCCATTGGCTGCAGCAACACCGGCTGCTTCCCCTGATGCAGCCATTGCTGCTGCATAATCAGGTGCTGGCATCCATATGCCTCCAACAACTACAACTTGTGGTGGTTGTGGATTGCCATTATTGTGGATTGATGGACTTGGTCTTCTTGTGTGCAACCTATATTTCTGGAATAAATAAAAGATTATGAAGATTTAGGCCAAGATTTCAAAACAAGCAGACTAGTACAACATATTCTAACCAACCAAATTGACTCAACTTGAAAAGAAATCCAAAAAGATCTCTGTGGAGAGACTATAATTTTGTGTTACATTAAAGACTAGGTCAAATCTCCTCTCTTAAACCCTGAATTATCTCCTATTGCCAAAATTAGACAAACTTTCGTAAAAGGCAAACAGGAATGCTTTTGCCACCTGAACTCAATTATGCAAAATGTCCAATTGCTATGTTATCCTCAAGAAAATTAACTGCCCATCACTGAAGTTCACCCAATCATCCCAATGCCCAAATCGAATTAGTCTAAAAGATACTAGGACCCAGTAAAACGATGATTAGCAATTACAAACCTGTAAATGGCTTTTGACTTCGTCATTAGTAAGGCCATCAACCTTCATTAGCTCCCTGATTTGCTTAGGTGTCGCTGCTGCAATACAACCAACCAATCACTGCCGAATATCAATAATCCATTCATACTTCAATATGTGTTATATACTCAATAACTATTCAACTTAGTCTAATCCCACAAAATTGCAATCAAATTCCTCCTTCAAAATAATCAAAATTTATTTCAAAAAGAACAAAAACACACAATTACACACCATGTGAACCACCAAGTTGTTGAAGCGCATTCAAGAACCGCCTGTGCAACTCGGGGGACCAATTCCGCCTCTGCTTTCTCTCAGACTGCCCTTCTCTCTGTTCTCTTCGGTCATTTCCATCACTCCCTCCGGTGGCTGTTACCGCCGACGAACTCGTCGTAGCCACCCCCACAGCTGGCGCCGCCTCCCGTGCCAGAGAAGAAGGCGTTTTGCCCTCTGATGCACTGCTCTTCCCAACACTTTTCTCTCTTCGGAAAGGCTGGAAAGCACCACCGCCACCGCCACCGTTCCTCTTCAAATCCGTCGCCTTTCTCGGTACATCCTGCAAAAAAACCATAATAAGATTCAATATTTCCCATCCTTTCCCTCGAGTTTACTCAGCAACCAAACAAAACTACGAAAAAAAAGATTTTTTTTTTCATTTTCTACCTCTTTGGGTCGTGGATCTGAGGTTGGGTTATTCCACAACTGAACGGATCTAAGCCAATCAGATTTCTTCTTACTATCATTGCGGATCACCGTCTCCGTATTGGCCTCGTGCGAATGGTGCTCTTCATTATCATCATCGGATGAAGCAGACCGCTTTATCGGAAAGAACTCCTCGAACACTGGTGGAACATCATTTGAAGTCGTCTGCTCCGAACTCTCAGACTGGCCATGCGAGTTGATTTCCGTTGTCGTCCCCGACAATTGTTGCCGACACGCCTCAATAGCTGCACGAACGCAAAAAACCGAAAGAAAAAAAATTATCAAACAACAATCTCAAACAGAGAATGGCTAGTTCATTTAAGAAAAAGTTGAATCTTTTGGACTAATTACCTTGGGTAACAAGCTCCAAACAGAGAGGTAGCTCTCGCCGAAACACCTGGATCTTGCGGAGCTCCTCCTCTAAAGCTTTGACATATTTCTGGACGCTCAAACCACCGTGATGCTGCATTTTCTCATTCAGAAATAGAGAAAGAGACAGGGAAAATAGCTCAGTCCGTTTGTAAAATTATGGGTTTCTGATGCAAAATGCTTCGGGGTCCAGAAGATATAATATAATCACCCCAACAACGAAAGGTATTTTGTCGAAAGCACAATATCCATATAATAATATAGATCTGACTTCTCAAACACGAATTTGGTATCTAAACAGAATCCCAAAACGGAATAAACTTTGAAACTCCAAAAACAAAAAAATAAAAAAGGATCAGCGGCTTCAGATAAAAGATGAAACGGCGTAAGGACATTCAAAGAAGGAGAAATGGCAGACGGAGGGAGATGTCGAAGTCGCGGCGTCGCGTACAAAACGAATCTTTTTGATTGGTTCTCTTATAATTATATTAACAAAGCCTTATATATAGAGAGAGAGGGACAAGAAAGAGAGGTTGAATATTCGGGGAGAGGGATTCGGTTTTCAGGCATGGTGGTGGGCTGGCACCGCTATTATTTATTTATTTAAAAAATATATGTATTATTATTACATAGTGATTGTTTGAATGAGATAAGATCAAAAAGAGGGCTCTGATCTTATTTATTTATTTATAATTATCTCTATGGGAATATACCAAGATGGTTGAAGACTGAAGACAACGGAATCTTCCTGTCTTAAATATGTGGCTTTTCAGCCTCCCCAAGAGCCATTCACCTTGACTTTTCTCTATTCCTAACATGCCAATGCCACCACCCTTCCCACTGTTAGAGTAATAAAATTGGATAACGATGGCCTTAAAATCTTTTTATCATCTTTTTATTATTTTTAACATATTTTTTTTAAAATATTTTTTTAATATTTTTAATCATTAAAAAAAATTTAAAAATAGATAATTTTATTAATAGTCACTTCTTTAATCATTAACTAAAAGAAAAAATTTTAAAAATAAAAAAATAAAAAAAAATAGTAAATAACAATAGAAAAACAGTAAAGCTACCATTATTCATAATATATATAATATCTTATATTCGATCTTTTTGTTCATGATGTTTTATGTATTAATACTTATAATTATAATCAGTTAAATAGTGCTATATAATAAATATGACTGAGAATAAAGTTTTATCTTTTTATCTTATTTTTTTTAGTAAGAGATCATGGGATTATTTAAAGCCTTCTCTATTATTTTTGTGTATGTTTTTTTTGTGAGTTTCCTAATAATAAATTCCATTTAATAACACTTAAAAAAGGAAAAAAAAAATCTATAAATGGTAGAAGAATATGGAGCTAGCTAGCCAAGCTCCTTAATTTTACAAACATTTATATAAATATATATATTGTCATGAATCTCCGTCTTAGCTTCATAGGAAATTGCTCTCGATATTACGTACGTAGCTTCTTCTAATTAGATGAGAAGTCTTCATCCTTCTTTCACTTTTTTAATTAAGAAACTTTTCTACGATCATTCATTGCTTAAATATATATATATATATATATATATATATATATATATTTATATAAATTAATTACCAATTATATTAGGAGCTGGAAAGTGTAATTACCTACTACTAACTCACATTAATTGAGTGTGATCATCAGTTATTTTCCTTTAATTATTTATATATTTTACAAGTAGAGCAGGTAGCTTCATTAATTTCTCTCTCTATATAGATCTCTCCCATAATGTATGTATGTATGTATGTATATCCACATGATCGGCATGATCAGAGCAGGCAGCATGCATGCAAAACGTAAGCACTTTTTTGGGGCTTGCAAATGGGCTTCATTTGGGCTCGATCGGCAATCACAAGATAAGAGAAAAAGACCCATATCAGAAGAAAAACCAAAACAACTGGCTAGCTACTAGCCTTTAATTACCTGGCCCGCCCGTCCTGTAAAATCAAATATTAGAGGTTTTTTTAATGCAGGGATTTAAGTCAGATGATGTTGAGCCGTCGGATTGTATGTTGGTGGTGCTAAACTACTTGAGACGGTAGGTCAGCACAAGTACAACAAGAAATAGTGACTTTTTATTGATTTGGCATAAATTTTGAGCACGTATCAATATTTTAGCCATAATTTTGGTTATGAATATCAGATTGGTGCATATGATTCCAATTCAAAAAGCTCTATTCGGTACACACGCCATGGTCACCCAGCTATGCTCGATGGGCATTGTTTTAGAGCCCAAAATCAGCTGTTTTTTCATTCAATCTCCAATTTTAGATTTTTTTTGCCTTTCATAGTAATATTTCATTTCTCGATTAGGAAGTTATTTTTATCTCCATTTTGGCTAGATTTTTGGTAGATTGCTTCTTTATTTATATATTTATTTTTTGTGTGTTTATTAGGATTTTGCTATTTTTTGTAAAATCGTAATATTTTTGAATTTACAGCTATTTCAACCCGGCTTATGGGTTTGGTTGGATATTCTGGAGTTTTAGTAATTTTCAACTGAAAATGGATCGGTTGCTTTCTCTGTGTTTTGCATGAATCTCTTTTATTCTCTATTTTGATTATCTGCTGGAACTAGCCGCCATAATTAATCTAAATCCTGTTTGGCGTCATTTTTCTATTTTCTTTTTTTGAGTTTTGCTAGATACAATCATAAGTTGTGTAAACCACGCCATGCACTCATTTTGAAAAGAGTGGAGTCTACCATTTAGACAAATAAAATTTTCATGTGGTCCAATATTTACTAAATTTTTTTTAAAAAAAAGTAGGCTCTTACATGCGCATTCTATAATTGTAAATATAATTTCTCTTTTTTTATTCCAAGGTCGAACTTTATATATAATATCACATCTGATCTGGGATTCTTATATAATATATATTAGTAATTGATTGGCTAAATGGTGGTACTGCATGTATGGCACGTACGTAGGGTACTGCAATTAATATGTACATATTAATTGGCAGGAAATTCTTGAGGTCAAACTTAATTGGTTAAATAATTCCATGATTTTCGGGAGAATATTATTGCATGTGGAAGAGTAGCATATCATGTATATATATAGTACTCTTCAATTCCATGCATGGCTATTTAAATGATTTATTCCTTCATAAATTCATAGAGGATGTTAAATTTTCAAATAACTCATGATCATCATGTGAACGCGGTACGTAACTAAATTGATTTAATTAAATATATATATATATATATATATATATATATATATATATATATATATATATATATATATATATATATAATATGTTGCGTTCAATTTTATAGTAGTTTAACCAGAACTGTTCTAAGGTTCTATTAACTTTTGAAACGATTAATTATGACATATATGATCAAGATCATCAGCAACGGTCGTTTGAAGCTATTTGTCGTTTATTTTCACAACTTCTCTCATTTCATCTCATTTCATTGATTATTATAATTTTCTTAAATTTTCACATAAAATAAAATAAACAATTCAACTTTTTCAAATTTTAAAATAAAAATTATAATTTTAAAAAATATATTCTAATAATATTTTATTCAACCTAATTTAACTTTAATTTCATCTCATTTTGCAAAAACAAAGGAGGCCTGACTCTTACACGCTCTATTTATATATATATATATATATATATATATATATATATATATATATATATATATATATTCTCATTAATTGATCTCGACATTCTTACAATATTGGAGCTAGCTAATTAAAAAAGTAAACTCGATCTGACCAGGAATTAGTACTCGATCGTGGATGAATTAATTATAATAGAGAAGATTACATGGGTACGTACGTAAAATGGTTGGTTGTGCATCGAGTGGCACGTGCACATGAGTACTACGTAGTCTCAAATGGCATTACTACTGTTTGCTTTTCCAAATAAATACATCGATGTAACGGAAATCTTATCCGGTTTGTTAATTCCCGGCCGGCCACATTCAAGCTGTCTCCGATTTCCTTCCTCATACAGGGACGTAGTACGTACGACATATTGGCAATCAGCTTGGACCGGAATACCCGATTGACCAAACTATAGATCAAGCAGATCGATCGATTCATGAAGTCATCATTTTTATATAATAACTACTAGCTAGCACTACGTACTACTAGGAATCTAATGGATCGGAGATATATAGTACTATATATTAAATATTTAATGGAAATTTTTCTCATTTTTAGGGTATATATGTCCAATCAAATTAAAGAAAATGCGAGACAGAGAATTAGTTTGTGGCATGCATGCATGCTTGATCTCTCACTACTCTTTCGCCTAGCTATGTCTAGATATACCATGTCACAGCCTGATCGATCGTTGGGACAATATTCTCATCATGTGCCGTAATTACGTTCAGGACTAGGTACGTTGATCATGTCACAATTTGACGAGGTAATTTGTGCTTTAGAAGTGCATGTCCCATGCATGATTGTTATATATAACATATTGCTTGTTTATCATATATATCATCCGAATTTTATTCTCTTTTTTTGGTACTAATTCATTTTTTTTGTGTGAAAAAATTTGACACCATTAATTCAGCCTGCTTTTCCGACATAGTAGCATACAAGCTGCTGCAACACTCCCAATAAACTTCACTAATTATTTTGCTATAAAGATTGCTGTCAATGTCTCTTTTAACAACCAAAAAGCAGGAAGAAAGAGTACTCGTGCTTTCTGTCTACATGAGTTCTCCTTGTCTGCAGTCATGTGGATGATCTCTATATCGATCACTCTCACTTTTGGTTTGGATAGAGAGAGAGAGAGAGAGATCAGAAAAAGATCTAGCAAGTAATTGTGGGCGGAAGAGATCAAATGAACATATATAGAAGATCATCATCAGATTAATAAGCTAGCGGAGCTCTCGGTAATCGAGCATTTGTTTTGGAGCGCATGCAGAGAGAGTGTGCGTGTGTTTGTGTGTTTGAGTTGGTACGCTATTCGATGCATTGTTTGCCCCAACGCTACGCCAAGCCTCCTTTGCCACTTCCATGTCTTCCACATCCAAATGCGGCAAAGCTCAGCATCTGAATTTCCTTAATTCGATCGCTTCACCCGCATTAATCGATCTCTTTCAGACACGAAAACCAGATCAGAAAAACAAATATCTAAACATTGATAATCCCCAAATTCTTCATCATGTAAAGCATTGATCTTCTCTTCTATATATTCTTATTTTTGTGTATAATTAATGCTCTTTTTAAAGCATGCACTCACAATATTAAAGCATATAATCATGGGCATTAATTAATAATATTCCTATACTTTCTAAATAAAACGAGAAATCCTCTTTATTTAGGTTCTCTTGCCCAGAACGTACACATGCCTCATCAAGACCCACAATGTAATATTTCTTTTATTTATTGCCTTTCTCGGCCCCTCATATTTGATTTCTCCACCAAAATCCAAAGTCTCTTCTCTCTCTCTCTCTGCGGCCCTACGCCCCCAGTACGCCTTTAATATCCAAGGCAAAGGTGTGAACAGTAAAATCTGTGACTTACTGTAAGTCTGTAACCCTTGTCTGCATATATATATATATATATATATATATATCTGCCCTAGCTTCTGCAATCACTGAATTCACTTGGACCACTTTGTGTGGATTCTTCTGACGATCTATTTCTTATATATAAATATATATTATATTAGAAAATAGTGGGACCAAGAATGACAATATTGTTGTAGAATGTGCTTTATATCTCTCTTAGCCCTAGAATTTGACCGGTATTTATATGAGATCGATCTTGGTCCTTGAACTGCCACTTCAAGCATTTAATGCACATAACCTAGTTAGCTTTCACCATAGTACGTCTGTTTGTCTTGATCCTATTCCCCTGGCCACCTTCTTTCTCTAAACAACATATAATAAACGGTCATTAGTTACCAAAGTTTCATCGTAAGCAAAGCCTAAAGTGAAGTATATATATATATTACTAAAAAGAAGAAAACAGAGACAGTAGAATATTGTTCTCAACAAGAAGGAAGCGATCGATCGAGTTTTTGTCCCTCTGAAAGATTTCATGATGAGATCCCCTGGTTTATTAATTTACAGAAAAAAAAAAACGAAAAGATTAGAATCTCGATATATAGCTCAATATTGAGAAGTCTCACATTGTTAAGAACAAACTCATTCTGATCTTCTTTATAAGGAGTTACTTCACTTTTTCTATTAAACTTTTTATAGAGAGAAATTGATATTTCTATATTGTATAAGTGCAAGCTAACTTATGACTGATGATGAGTTCCTGTGACCTACCTATTATGATGGTATTGAAAATATCAGCCCATATAACTTAGAAATAAACTCATCTTAAATTTTATAAGAAGTTATCTCACTTCCCTTCTATGAAGAGAAATGAGTATTTCTATACTCAAAAAGCAAGAAGCTGATCATGAATGTAAACTCATATATAATCGGACAGCACATGCAAGACTAAAAAAATGCGCCTACTACTCCCTTCCACTATTTCTGAGCTTGTCCAATGGATCTTCTCTCCTCCAACGCGTCTGAATCCATTAATTACACCATCGATCGCATGGCCCTCCCCCATGGGCCATTGTACGTATAAGGAGCTGAAGTTAGAAATTCCCTCAGCTGCAATTATCATATGAGCTCATTTACTCCGGTCGAAAAAGAAAAATTAGATGAGAAGTACTTGTCCAGGCCAACCACAATATAATACTATTGATGATCGCAAGTCTTACTGTACAGTACTAGTTTCTATATAGCCAGAAGCATGTTTCTATCGAAACCATCAACTGCTCAACTGCTCAACATAAGATCAAATTAAAACCGGCCGCATTTGTTTATTTATTGACTCTCCTTTTCTCATCCCCTACCAAAGCCCATATTCAAGCTACTCTCTCTCTCAAATCATCATCACATCACCGATTCACCATGCATTCTCCCACCTTTACCTACACATCGTCAAGCGAGAATACTGCAGTTTGGGAGGCTGATGAAAATTCCATTTTTCTTTCTCTTGGCCCTCCTGGCCCACATAACCGCAAGAACCCGGTCTATATTCCCTATTCAAACCACCATGTGCCTCACCAAATTCCTTCCGGCGTTGGGGGAACTGCATCAGTTGCCCTTGACGTTGGTCCTCCATCAGGACCCAGTTCTAGCAACCCTGATGAAATTGCTGTTCCTGTTGAAGGCCAATACTGGATTCCTTCTCCGGCGCAAATCCTTGCCGGCCCAACACAGTTCTCATGCACTGTCTGCAACAAAAAATTCAACAGATACAACAACATGCAGGTTAAATAAGAACACTAGAGTTGTGTCATATATGATTTGTCATGTATATTAATGTTTTCATTTTTCACTTTCGCGCATGGTTTTAATCTTGTGTTTGAAGTACGTTTATATAGTACGTACTTATTTACATTCTTCTTCCTGCATCTTAATTTATACTTTGGTTATGTCGAATTGTGTTTTTTAAAATATATATATATATAGATGCATATGTGGGCGCATGGATCACAATACCGCAAGGGCCCAGAATCTTTGAGAGGGTCGAAACCCACTTCTTCCATTCTGAAACTGCCATGTTATTGTTGTGCTGAGGGTTGCAAGAACAATATAAAGCATCCAAGGTCAAAGCCATTGAAAGATTTCAGGACACTTCAGACTCATTACAAGCGAATGCACGGAGTCAAACCATACGGGTGCCAAAAATGTGGGAAAGCATTTGCGGTCCGAGGGGATTGGAAGACTCACGAGAAGAATTGTGGAAAGCTCTGGTTTTGTATTTGTGGTTCTAATTTCAAGCACAAGAGGTCACTTAAAGACCATGTTAAGGCATTTGGGGATGGCCATGCTCCGCACTCTACGCGGGAGCTATGTGAGGTTGAAGAAGAAGAAGAAGACGACGATGACCACGGTACTGAAAATGAAAACGGAGGTCACGGATCTTTTTTCTTTAAGTAATTATAAACTTGGAGTTTAAGCTTAACTTAGGTAAGATTAAGGTTCGGTAATTAGTGACTGTATGTGTGTTGTGTGAGAGAGTGAGAGAGGAAGAGGATGAGGACAAACAGCATACTGAAACCCAAGGTTCTAGGCATTAAATATGTTGTAATGTCGAGATCGAGAGAGAGAGAGAGAGAGAGTTTTTGTTTCTGAAGGCTCAGTGACTGTGAACTTACTAACACTTTGATCAGCCCTACTGTCAGTGACTGAGGGTAACGAGGGACCACGGAAAGATTACTGCTTTTGGCTGTCACTTTAAAGTTCTTGAGGGCTTGTCTTTTTTTTTTTCTTTTCGTACCAACCACAAACAGACAGATTAGAGGGAAAAAGAAAAGGCACAGACAGATACAACCAAACGTTTTTTAGACGCCCGTTTCTTTGCTTTAACCCTAAGACTACAAGAAATGCAGGCCTGGCAGCCTTCACTCTACGTACGTACATCATGTCCCTTTGTTTTGGCTTTATATTGCTCCTTACTTCATGGTGGTTCTCTCTTCTGTTTTAGGGAAAAAGAATCCATGTCGTCTGGCCTTTCACGTCTATGCATGCATGAATCATGTCTATGCAGATAATCAACAGTGGAGCTAGCAAAGGAAAAACAAAAGATAGGTCTTCTTTTAAAGGAAGGTTTTTAATTTTAATCAGAAAAATGAGTAGTGAATTATTGACATATATACTAATTATTTATTCCCTTCGGTCAAGAGATCCACACTAGAAGACCTATATATATATGCTCTGCCAAGTCGATCTTTGTATTTTCTATGCCTCGGTACGTACGGATCCCTCTTCAGCAAAATTTATTAATAATTAATTGCCACTACTCGATCGATTGTCATCCAAATTTTAATCGTGCTTGCAATATTAATTGTAGTTATTTTATGTATCATTGACATGATCAATCAATATCCCCTCTAATTGATTAAACAAATTGACACACACACACGTGTACACGTGCGCATGCATGCAGTTGATGGCCGGCCGCCGGGGACGTGTATATATATATATATAAATTAGTTTCATGTAAATGTTGAGAGGACGTACTCTCGAATCCTCGATCGGCCTTGAAGAATCAGAATCAGATGTGCATGGTCTAGATGTTCTTGGAGCTCCTAATTCTGGCCGAGCTGTCTCGGTGCATGGACGGTGCGTACGTAGTTGAGAATATCAATTTACAAGGACACGTTGTTCATGTGTTTGTTGGGAAAAAAAAAAAAAAAGATTGTGTAAATCCCAATATATATATATAGCTTAATTTGGGTTTGGGAAGAAGTAGATCGAAGACCGTACTATAGACTTGCATGCGGAGTTTCACAAATAGAGGTTTTCTTGAGATCTAGATGTTGTGGATCGAGACCGGCCACTACTTAATGTTGGTAACTTGGTGGTCGTAGAGCTTAATTAATTAGAGGAATGGAGATCTAAGGAGGGGAGAGAGAGCCACGCAAGGATCGATACACAGTACTACTCCATTAACCTTGCTGGATCTAATTTTATTATATATATTTATATGAAATTTTAATCTATCTTTAATTAAAATAATATTTTAATCACAAAGAAATTTTACAAAAATAAATTCATAAATTACTAATGGCTTCATATGATACGTTAGGTTTACTTTATAATAAAAGTAATTTTATAATCTAACGTACCATATCAATCCACGCGGCCATGCATGCTTGTTTGTAGATTTATTTTTTTGTGATCATTTTATGGTTAAAGTATTTCTCATATAACATTACTCAATTATGCTACTCTGCTGACCACGCAGCACATACCGCTGAATGTAACCTCTAGGAATTCTACCTTTTTTTTTTTTAACAATATTCTTTAAACATTTAAAAAAAACAAAAATTCATTATAGTAAATTTTTTTAAAATTTTAAAAAATAAATTAAAAAAAAAACCTGCAATCACTGCAAGAGAAATGGTTTTTTGAGACAATTTTGTTTCAAAAAACCCCAATTTCGTCTCAAAAAAAATTCGTCTCTAATTTATCTTTAAAAGACCGTCTCAAAATACTTTTAGAGACGAAATTCAAATTTTGTCTAAAAAAATCACTTTTAGGGACAAAATTTGGAGGAATTGGTTGAAACTGTTAGAACGATAAATTTTTTTTAGACCAACCAATTTCATCTTAACAAATTGTTCGAATGGAATATTTCTCAGTTTGAACCGATCCGTCCATTCAAACGAAATAAAATTTTGAATCAAACAAATAACTATATTTGATACTGTTCGAACGAAATGAGTATTCGAATGGTTAAATTTTCTTTGAATGGTTTTTGTTCGAATATAAATTATGTTTGTTTGAACTGTATTTCTTGTTTATCGTTCGAATGGCTTATTTTTTGTTTGATTGGGTCTGTTTTTATTCGAATTGATTTATAAATTGTAATTTATCGTTCGGACTGGTTATTTACCGTTCGAACAGTATGAATCATACTTAACATAATTTAATTAATTAAAAATACCATATTAGTATTACAAAAATTGTAATTCAAATATCAATTGTTCAAATATTTTGGAACATAATAATAGAAAGAAAATGAAAGAAAAAATTAATTTTTACAATTGTGGTGGTGGTATAGAGTTTTGTGACATAATTGACTGCAACTATTCAAGCATAACTTTTTGTACCTCAATCCCCAGTCTCCTCTGCATGTTCCCTTCTAAACTCGCCTCAAGATCTGTTGTTTGATCTAATCGAGTCAACAACTCTTTTTCCTTGGACTTCAATTGTTCTATCTCAAGTGTTGCTTCTTCCAATTTCTTAGTCTTGTCGTCATTCGATCTGGTTCGAGAAGAGGATAATGATGTTGAGGATGGCTTAACACAACATCCTAAACCCCTGAAATACCCAAAACGTGATGCAAGAATTTGAGAAAGGATCTGAGCATCGTTGACAGATGATGCATAAGATGGATCCACAACAGCTTCCTTAAGAGATATCATCTTGTCCTATAAAAACAAAAACATATTAGTTAGTATAAGTAACAAAAATATATAGTCACAATGGAATTAAAGAAACTTAAACTTACATTATTTGTCTATACTTCGGGATTGATTCAAATACTATCAAGATTTTTATGTGATTTTACATACAATTAACTCATATCATAATTAACAAGAATTTCTTCTTTCTGCAAAAAGAAAATATATATTAGAACTTAAATCAGAAGTGTATTATATGTTAATATTTAACAGGGAATAGAATAATTTACTATTTTGTTAGACAAACGATGAAAAGATCAAGAACTCGCATGATGATGTATCTTTAAATTTGATCTATTTGCTTTATTCACAGTACTCCGTTGCTAAAATTTTTTTTATCTATATGTTTAATACATCTATCGTATACTATTAAAAAAAGATAGTAACGAAATTACCTAATAAGCAGGATCTTCAAACATATCACAAATTTTCTCCCATTCGTTTGGTAAAATTACTTGGAATGGATTTTGGCGCGCCTTTATTGTAGTACTGAACTTCTTATAGTGTGCATGGCATCAACCTTTGTGCCTCCTGAATGCATTCAACATCAGTTCCTCAACCGATAATCGATCCTCTCATAGGCCAAAATTAAGCTCAAACTCATCCTTTCAATAATTATAAACAATTAGTATAAATACAAAATAACTTGAAAGTAACATGAATAATACTTAGTTGCTTAAGATGTAACTTATTACCAAGCAACGTTTTTTGATATGGTCTTTCACATCTTGGGAAACTTTAGACCAAGAGGATATAGCAATCGGTGCATACGTGTGAGTAAGCGTACCAATATAAGAAGCAAGCTACGCTGCCAAATCTTTGAAGCCACCGGTGTGATCATCAGAAATATCAACTTTATTTTTCTCCAATTTCCTTACTTTCTCTATGCAGACACCCCTCGTAGTGACTCTACCTCGACACTGGCTTATAACAGTTATATATACAGTAATTAAAGCATGTGTTTTAATTAAATTAAATTATTTTATAGATATATTATTAAATTAAGCATAAAATGTGGTATTTAATTTGATAAAATACCTTAGTCTGAGTCTAGTAGTATTGGCTCACTATTCATGGCAGGTGAACCACACGGGGAATCAATAATAGAAGAATATGGCACATGTGTTGTTTTGCATTTAGGAGACATATTTATTTAAAATTGTAACAAATTATTATTCAAACAGACGTTAAGGATATTTATAAGAATAATACTTAAAAAAAGTTCATGTTTGAAATTCATTCATTATCCGTTTTGTTAGACCAGTTACCCTCATCCTCATTAGACACTTCAATTGATTCATCTTTTTTGATATTTCACCCTCAATTACATCGGGTTGAACATATTTTTTACTCAATGTGACCATATCATATTAGTTGAGATCAACAAATAGATTAATGCCTACTTTATTTTTTTGATATGTTTATTTATTTACTGGACTATCAACTTTTTCTAAATGTCCATCTGCCTCTAGAATGTAATCATATCTATTTCTTAGTGCAAATTTCTCCACTACCCGCCATAGGTTTTCGTACGGATCATCTAAATAAAAAACTCAATTCGCTTAGCAAGCGAGAATAAAGAGATTGTCCTCATACCATGTGCGAGATGTATTGACACTCACAAAATAATAATCGTTACGCACTCTCAACTTAGGATTTGAGAAATCCCACCAATTATATTTAAACAACCAAATCATATATATTCCACCACGTACTTTAACACTATGATATCTTCCACAATTTTGTAGAAGTCAATGTTATCATCCACATGGCTTTCTTCGACTACTACCCCACAATTTTGAGTTTTCCTATATCGTTCTCTATCATTTGTGTGAAATTTATATTCACGCACCAAACATCCTAAGTACTGGATGGCCCATCTGAATGGACCACATGTCAGAGCATACAGTTCTGGTGAAATTTCTTCTGAATTTTCACCATATTTCAATACAACGTACATCAATAAATACTTTTATATAGAAAAAAGTGAAGTTTAGTGGTATGAAGTTCGTATTATAAAATAAGGTTTTACAGTAATATCGTATGTTCAAACTATGAGGCAAATTCCTCTTCGTGCGTATTTTCTACGTCAGTTACATCATTCGTGCAAAATAGTTATATATGTTCACTGCGCATATTCATGTGAATGGTTAATTTGTATCAAGTTATACTATATTATTATATTATATATGGACTTAAATATAATATTGATTTAGAGGATCATCACTAATCTCAAGTAGTGATCAATCTCTGCACAGTTATTCAAGACATACCATCGAACTCTTTCAAACTTTCACCTACATAAATCGTAAGCCCCCTTGTGCACTTATGGGACGTACTGTCTGGAAAAATACGATAAATATCGATGAGACTCCCATCGCTCGTCCACCTTCATAATTTCGGTCTGGTTTTGTAAATCTAAGATCAACCCCACAGAAATACATTGAACAAAAGGTATGTCACTCATTATCAATATATGACTCAGCAATCGAACCTTCTGGACGAGTTTTATTCCCCACAGATCGCTTAAGTTTTCCTAAAAACCGTTCTATAGAATACATCCATCTATGTTGAACCGGGCCAGCGACTAAAGTCTTATGAGGTAGGTGCACAGCCAAATGAGCCATTACATCAAAGAATGAAGGCGAGTACAAACTCTCCAATTTGCACAATATTACTACAATGTCAGTTTCCATTTTTAACAATGCATCGACTTTCAACGTTCTACGACAAATGTCTCTAAAAAATCATCCTAATTTTGTGAGAGCCATACGAACATCTCGAGTAAGCTTTTCATGCACACCAACCGGTAACAGACGCTGCAGAAATACATGACAGTCATGACTTTTAAGACCAGTTATCTTCCAATCATGTGTTCGAATACATCTTGACATGTTTGAAGCATAGCCATCGGGTAATTTAATTATCATGAACCAATTACAAAATTTATTTATCTCATCATTTGATAGTATATACCATCCAATGGGCATATAAACTGACAACCCATTATCTTGCAAATGCAACTCCGATCTTATCCCTAACTCTTTCAAGTCTTTACGAGAGTTAGCTGTATCTTTTGTCTTCCCTTCTATTGACATCAGAGTACCCAATATATTCTCACATATATTTTTTTCAATGTGCATAACATCTAAATCGTGGTCCAGTGTCAATGTAAACCAGTACAACAACTCAAAAAAAAAAATCCTTTTTTGTCCAATTCAACTTCACTACTTATAGTTTTCTCTTTCGAACTCTTGCATCTTTCATAAATCTATTTTATGAAATATCCTCCAAATGCATAATAATATCATTCCCAGACAACTCTGGCGGTGATGACATGCGTTTAATCATTCCATCAAACATGACTCTATTTAAACGTCATTTATGATTATATGGTAAATAACGATGATGTCTCATAAAACATAATTTCCTACCATGACTCAACCACTGAGACTGTATATCTTTATTGCAAACAGGACAAGCCATTTTACCTTTTGTGTTCTACCCAGACAAATTTTCATATGTTAGAAAATCATTTATTGTCTACATTACTGCAGCATGCATCTTGAACTCTCACGACGAGGTAATATCATATGTACTGACACCCTGATCCCACAACTCTTTTAACTCTGTAATAAGTAGTTGCAGATATACATCTAATTCGTTCCCTGGTGACCTTAGCCCTGGTATCAGTAGAGTGATCATAAAATACGGATCATTCATACACTTCCAAGGTAGCAGGTTATAGGGCATTAATATGACAAACCAAGTACTATGAGAAGTGCTCGTGTTACCAAATGGATTAAAACCATCCGTTGCTAAACCAAGACGTACATTGAGAGGTTCTTCCGCAAATCATGGATACTCGACGTTAAATTTCTTCCATTGTAAAGAATCTACAAGATGCGAGAGGAAGTTTTCATTTTAGACTATTTCTATGTGATGCCAAGACATATCTTTCGTAGTTAATCCTAATATAAATAGTCTTTGAAGTTGAGAAATCAGTGAAAAATATCTTAAAACTTTGTAGGGTATATTACGTTTATCGAATGTCCATCTTGACTCATGACACACTAGGCATGAGTCAAATTCTGTATATTGTTGCCAATAAAGAATACAATCATTTTTACAAGCGTGGATGATGTTATAATCAAATCCTAACCCTCACTTCAATTGCTTCGCTTCATAAAAATTACGAGGTATTATATTATCCTGAGAAAAAGCTTCTTTAAATAATTCAAGTAATATGTTGATGGCTTTGGCAAAAATATGGCAAATAGACTTAATATGGAGTGTCATATACTTAATATGGAGCAACTTCACCGTGAAAGACAACTTACTATGACGAGTACACCCCTCATACACTTTCTTTGTGCATCCTCCCAGAGTCTTCCAAAGTTTTCATTTCCCTCAAATGATTGTGCAAATGTTCATTCTCCATCCCTCATCCCAAACATTCTTGCACTCAGATCACCTGACATCTCAGTCATATCCTCTCCATTATCATCACTATCATCAGGATCATCCACATTAATGTTCTCCATGTCGATGTCATTACCCTCCTCCACTTGATTAGTCTGACTACTAAATCTAACTCTTTTGAGAAATGGTTCGTCATGTAAGATCCAATGTGAGTATTTAGGATCGATTCCATTTACAAATAAATGATCCTCCACTACTTCAAAATTATAAGAATTAAGATTTTTGTACTTTTTGCACGGACATCTTATATATCCTCGAATGTCAACACTCATGCTAGCAAACTCTAGAAAAAACTTCACCCCTTGTGCATACTTCTTATAGTCTCGCTCAAGTCTATCTCCCAACAGTATCCTACTTTTATCTATTGCTAAGATCCATTATTTGTCGAATGTCTATAAAAAAAACCTAATTCATGGAATAAACACTATCAAGAGTATATTCATACTTGTTTACCATTTATTTTATAAGATAGCTGATCTTATCCCATTCGAGAAACTATCATCTATATCGCATATATACTTAGTCCAAAACTCTAATGTTGGTAAAAATCTCGACAAGATTTCCCTATAATTCTCCAGGTATGCTAGTCACGATCAATATTTTGAATACCGTATCAGATGTCGTACCGGTTGAGGCATTGGAACGAAATATTTCGATACCAGTACCGTTTTGGGATAGTCGATATATAAATAAATTATATATAAAAATATATACATATAAATTATATTCCAAAATAATAGTCTATATATGAATAAATTATATATAAATACATAGATATAAAAGTTATAAATAGTTTAGTCTGAATTGGGGATCAAAAAATGAGCTTGTAGTTTGAAAAAATGAAAAAAAAAATTAGAGGCCGATATACGGGCTGAAATACAGGTCGGTACAGGCCGAAATATCAGCTGGTACCAAATGTCTATAATACATGTACCGGACCAGTAGCCAGTACGAAAAATATCGGTTGTACCGACCGGTACGATATTTAAAACACTGGTCACGATAAGTCGTCAACCCTATTCATGAGCTGAAAAACTTACAGACCTCATACCCAAAGAATGTAAGGAAACACTGAACCAAAATTTTAATTGACTAACACAAGAGTTTAAACTGAATATATATATCATATAGATGATGGAATCCCAAACTGTCCACTTTGGACAATTCAAGAGTTGTACCCAAAATTCTATAGGAGAATTATTTAGCCACAACTCTCGAACGGGTCTAAGGTTCAAATACATATAAAAATAATCTTGAAATCCAAAATTGTCCGACTCCTACAATTATACTATAAATTTAGAAGCAAATCACATTCCAAATCATAAATATATGTGCAAAATTACATTACAAATCACCAATATTATAAATATTTTATAACTAATCTTTATTAATTTAGGTGTTAATAATTCCTATGTTATATTATATTATAAGTTTTCATTTTAATTTAAGTGTAAAATATTTCATAATTATATTATTAAATCTGTTTTTAATTAAATATTTTATAACTATTATTTTATTAATTTAAGTCTTAATAAATCTTATGTTATATTATATTATAACATAGGATTTTAATTTAAGTGCAAAATATTTTATAATTATATTATGTATATAGTTTTTTAATTATATACTCCTTATGTTTTTATATAATTTTAAGTAAAATTTAACAAGTAAAATCTTATTAATCTGTTAAAACATGATTCTGTTCGAACAAGATTCTGTTCGGACAGGATTCTATTCAAATAAGATTCTGGTCGAACGAATATTATAGCATTCGAACGGTATAAGCCCAAATTCCAAACATGAAACAGAGACAAAATTATTTGTCCACAAAATACAATTTTCACAAACACAATCTCATAAGATGCATATTGGTGTAGGATACATTTTAAATGGGATTTCACAAACACAAATATACCAAAAAATCTTAACATAATTAATTAAAAACTATAAAATATCAAAAATCTAAGAATTATAAATATTACCTCAAATTTAAGCATTCCAAACAAAATAGCAGTATACAATACCTATATAAGCATAAAACACATATGAGAAAACCCTAAATCATGTGCAATAAACCAACTTGCTATGAAATTCGAAATACCAAAAAAATATTACTTATCTCTTATAAACCTCTCCTTTCTCTCAAGAATTCATTTTCTCTTACTAAGTTTGTTCCTCTCTCTCTCCACAACTCTCTCTCACACACACAAATGTCTCTATCGCTAAAGAAATTTTTGCACGAAGTGAAAATGAACTGAAGGCTAAGGTATTTAAATTTGTGAAGTCTCGTTCGAACTAAAAAATAGAATATTCCTTGACATATTCTTCAAATGTAGAGAAGATCAAAGGGTATTTTCATTTGAATGAAAAATTTTCACGTTTGAATAAACTAACAATTAAAGTATTTGGCACGAAGTTTTCCTTCAAACACATTTCACGAGATAAATTCGTTCGAACGGTACGCTACTTGGTTTGAAGTAGTATAATAGAATTTTATATTTAAAAAAAATATAAAATATTTTTTGGTTTTTTTTCACATCATTTTTTTAACACTTATATTTTAAACAGAAGAAAAAATTTCACAATATTATTAAACAATATCTTCTTAATCACTTAGTCAAAAACTCATTAACTAATAAGTACAAAATATATATTAATTATATTAACTTGTATAGTTATCATAACTTATAATAGCTATAGCTATATAGTAATTAGGATATAATACTTACACTATGGTAGCTATATAACTAATAAGTACTATATATATTAATTATATTAACTTGCATCGTTATCATAACTTATAATACCTATAACTATATAGTAACTAGGATATAATACTTACACTATAGTAGTTATATAACTAATAAGTACTATATATATATTAATTATATTAACTTATATCATTATCATAACTTATATTAGCTATAACTATATAGTAACTATGATATAATACTTACACTATATTAGCTATATAACTAATAAGTACTATTTATATATATTAATTATATTAACTTGTATAGTTATCATAACTTATATTAGCTATAACTATATAGTAACTAGGATATAATACTTACACTATATTAGCTATATAACTAATAAGTACTATAAATATTAATTATATTAACTTGCAAATAGGTATATTTACATATAATATACTAAATATGTTAAATTAAAGTATTATAATAATATTATTAGTATTATTTTAATAATTTTGTACTTTGTAATATTAGTATTATTATATATTAGTATTAGTAATATAATTAGAAATATATTAGTATAATAACCGTTCGAACGGATATTTATCCCGTTCGAACGAGACGCCTTATATACCCTATTCGATTTCAATCAAACTCATTTCTAGCATTCAAACCCTCAGCCGCCAAAAGCCTCCGAGTCGCCCCCAATTTTCACCGCGAAAACCTCCACTCAACCGCCGTAGCAACCCCGCATTTGAACTTCTAAGAGATATGCGTCAACTCTCGACCTCTATTGTTTATTTTTTTAGAAGAATGGGTTGTGTTTGGGGAGATCCCCCCATTTTGGTGTATTTGGTTCACTATAACACGTTTTTAATCGGTAGAAATGATTGGGCTTCGCTTCTTAGTCATTTCTATCAATTAAAACAAATCTTTTGGTCTAGATGAAAGAATTTCATTCGAGACTGAGTCGAATCAGCCATTGCTGTTTGGCTAGTTCTCATTCGAATTAACTCTGTTCCGTTCGAATGCGAAGTTGCCAAACAGATTTATTTATGTTTGAACTAAATAATTTAGTTCGAACGAGTATTAGTTTCCAATTCGAATGAATAGAATCTTCCATTTGAATAGAATTTACTAGTTCGAATATAATATGTTTTGTTCAAACTAATTATTTAAATTCAGTTTAATATAGTATAATTCTTCAATAATATAATTTAAATATTATGATTAATTATTTTCTTAATTTCTTTGTAGTTAAACAGTATACTAATGGCATCTAGTGGAAGAAAACGTGCAAGAGATCAGTCCGGCCAAAGTAGTGGAGCAGCTCATGCTCAGGAGACGAGACCTATACTCGTCGAGCGTGAGATCATTTTGTCTGATTTTTTTGATATTTCATGGGACGAATAGAGCATACAATCCATCTTTACCGAGTGAGGTGGACATTGATCTGTCAGCAGTGAGGGATTGCTTATCCAGAGATGGTCGGTGAATTTTACCATGCCATGGGAGAGGAGAGTGTTGATGCTCTTTTCTACACCTTATCGGTCCTGGGAGTAAGTATTAATTTCTCTATCCGTATTATTGCTAAGTTCCTTAACATCCAGCACGAGATCGACGCATATCCTACAGTGGCTACATTGGGACCAACGGCTGCACCATCTGATTCCGACGCACCGACCGCATCCTCTACGCTAGCCCCAAATGTAGAGCCGGATGCTAGTTCGGATGGTAGTGAGGATGAGGGTCCACCTGATGATGGTCTCACAGACGATCAGGTGCGTCATCTAATGCGAGACCATTCAGCTCCTCCATATGATAGGAGCAAGGTGATCCGACAGGCCGACTGTATAGTATTTTTCAAAATGTTTAATTTGATTGTAGGCTATAACATCGATCCGAAAAAACACAAGACTAATTTAGGGATTGATCGAGGTAGATTTTTGTCGCGAATAGCGTGGGGGGACTCCATTGATCTGGCATTGTATTTCTTCTACTCTATTCCAGTGGAGGTAGTCTACCATTTGCACTGTTGATATCTAACATCTTACTCCGATTGAGGGTTATAGTGTCTGCGACTAAGCGGAAGTCGCCACAGATGGGGCTCTTAACAAGATCACATTCAGCAAGAGCAAGGGGCACTTGCGGAAGACTGCACCAGAATAGCCTAGTGCCTCGCCCACAGATCCAACTTCTACCACTACTGCCACTATTGAGAGACAGCCTCTTGGGGCTACTTTGGATCAGGTACGAGTTCTGTTTGTTGACTTCGTTGAGCCCATCATGGAGAAGATTAGGGATCTAGATGGACACATTAAAATGTTACAAGAGGATGTTGATCTACTTAACAAATAGTCGTTTTAGCTATTATTTTAGTTTTTTATATTGTATTGAACATTATATAGTTGAGATGTAATTAATGTATGGTTTTTATTTTTCTTGTTTGCTACCTTGTTTATTTTTTTCATTTTACTTGTTGTTCATGATAATATAAAAAATGATACTATCTTTAAAGTTATATTTATATAAATTTAACATAAAAAATCACTATAAAGTTTTGAAAATAATTACATAAAATTAATTTATGAATTTATAAATATTTTAACTCACTGTAAATCATAATATATAATATATACACATTTTTATATTTTGAAAATGATAACAAATTAATGGAAAAAATATTTATTACTTTAATGAAAAAAATATATGTATAAATTAATGATGATAAACAAATTAATGGAAAAAATGTCCGTTCGAATAAATAAATTTAAGTTCGAACGGTTATTAACTTTCCTCAAGAAAAATAAATTAATTTTTTGCCAATATTATTATTCGAACATACATTAATTGGTTGTTCGAATTTATTTTGTTCCGTTCGAACAGTTTTTCTTTTTTGAGACGATTTTGTTCGTCACAAAATATCTTGTTCGAAGGACATTTGTCCGTTTGAACGAATTTTGTAGCTCAGACATTTTTGAAAATTTCATCTCTAAAAATGACTTTTAAGACGAATAAATCTAATTTGTCCCTAAAAGTCAATTTTCTTGTAGTGAGTCAAACTCAGGCCAGGCAAACCTAGGTAGCAAAGTAGCATTTTTCTATACATAATATATATATATATATATATATATATATATATATATTATAAACATTTTATACCAAAATACTCTTTAGTCATCAAATATCTTATTTCTGTAACAAGTAAAAACAAAATAAATATTCTTTAATAAAATCTTACGTACGTCCAAATATACCCCAAGTTCATATACGTATTTTGTTGCAATAGAATGAGAACTCGGCAACAGACGTACCAATGGGCATGGCCGGCCAGTTGGTGACAACTTCTCCCAAAATAAGAGACTTCATAAGTACGACACAAATTGCAACATATGGAATTTGACAATTTAAAAAGAATGTCAACAAAGCACAACGTACAGTTGTCACCATTAACATCAAGAACTATATATGTTGTGTTTTTTTTTTTTTTTTGCTATATTCTTTTAATACCAGGTTGAAATTATTCTGGCAGTAAAACTTGGGAATGTCATTGAGTTTTGCAAAACTCGTGCATTTATTCATTAATTTAGAGAACAAAAATTATCAACAAACTCGTGATCATGAACAGCTAGCTCTAAGCTACACACCATGGCTGCATTGGCATATCATGATCATAAACTGCATCTTTCACATGCTTTCCATTTCGTTGCCTCAGTACTAGGTAATCGAAGTTATGACTGGTATGTAACACTATACAACTGTTGATGATTTTTCCTGTAAATGAAGCCAATCGCAGAGGACCACCTCACCTAGATTGTGTTATCACATGATTATCTGGTTTGGATGGTGGCCAGAAATACCAAAGTAAATCACTTTGATCTGGTGCAGGCATTTTTTCATTCCCACAGTGAAATACCGGATGATTAGTCTACATCACTACATATAGATATACTGCATCTAGGCATCTCAATAACAATCCAGTACAGGAAATTTCGTCATTGCATTTTGGTTGGAGATGGCAGGACATTTACTGCACAGCAAAGGGGTAAAACAAGTGCATTTATGGCTAGGAAACGGATGTTGCAGAGCAAGTTGGTGGAAACTTCTAAAGTTCAACAAGCTCAAGTTCATCAAGAATCACCTGTAAAGGATGTTGTGGAATGGTTGGAAAGAATCGAGATAAGAATTTTGTAAATAATAATAAGATAATTTATAAATAATAATCAGATAATTAGAGATAAATCTTTATTGAATTTTAAAAAAGGAGAGAAAAAATTTAATAAAAAATATTATAAAATTAAAATATTGTTATAAAAATAAAATAACAAGAACGGTCTCCAAAGCATATGCCACCCCCACGTTGCTACTGAAGAGAGTGGGAAGAATGAAAAATGTAGCAAACACAAAAGAAAACTATCTACGGTTGAGACTGTACGTACAACAGTCGGGACTGTGGTAAACAAAGCAGTTCACATGTTGAATTTACGTCTAGGAGTACTCCCCTTATAATTGTACTTTATGCTGCACCTTCTCATCGGCCAAAGCTGCGAACATCACAGTAATGACAGTGATAATGAAAAGTGCCACCAGCAGTCTTCAAAAGGCAACCTTTAATAAATTCAAGACGACAATGATATGTATCTGTATACTCACTCTCTGGGAGATCGTACCAAGGAGTCAGGACATTCAAGGTTCCACTCCACATAATAACTCGATAACTAGGTGTGGTTGATACAAGCATGCTGTGAGTGAAACGAATTATATTCATCAAAGAATCTTTTTTCCCAGTTTTTCTAATTAGTGATCACCTATTCAGGAAGTTTCATGCATATGTCAGAACTCTATGGGCATATATAAGAAAAGAGTACTGATATATCCACAAAGAAATTATACAAAAATAATCTTACAAACTAACGTGATTTAATTGATTTGTTAGATCTACTTTATAAAAAAATAATAATAACTTCATAATCTGAAGAACCACATCAAGCCACATCAGTTTGTGGGATTGCTTTTGTATAATCTTTTTGTAGCTAGAGTATTTCCCATAAGAAAATTCTCCATTCCTAGTGCATGTCAACGCTTCCACTGACATCCATTAATTTTATGGTAGAACTCTATGGGCAATATGAATGAAAGTTGATTCATCCTCAGCTATATATTTGATTTCTGATGCAGAACCAAAAAAATCAAAAGATATAGAATGCCGTTTCAATATGTTGTTAAAATTTCTGCACCAGTTTTTGTAATCAAAATGGAATGCTCAAACTGTGCAGCAGGGCTACCATCAGCTGTTAGAGTTGTCCAGTTGTCTGGCCATGTTATGCAGTCAATGCTTCCCAGTGTAAGAATTGGCTCTGCAGTAAATTAAAAGGGGTCGAAAACATTAACACAAGTATTCGTAGATCAAAATTCAAGCTCCAGGAAAACTGAGATGGCAAACATTGAAGTTTTCTGGCACCATCATTTCCAACCAGCTAGACTAGCAAGTTTATTGTAGTCACCCAAGTAACACAGGAACATAGTCAAAGCAAGAAGAAGCATTTCCATAGCAATATAGTCAACTAAAAGTTTGAAACCAAGGAGTGACAGTATTTTCTTGTGTATTGCCAAGATATGGGTCGCAGGAGGATTGATTAGCCAAGATAAATCTATTTTATATTTTCAACATGCCATGACAAGTGACATATAAGTCCATAGAAATATGAACTTGAAAAGTTGAAACGATAAATTGGAATGGTGGTCTCTGGCAAAGGGCTAAGCAGTTCTTTGGTTCATTGAGGTCTCATGGATACTGGTTTCTGTACAGATTTAACAAAAGGTTTAAAGATGCTAACTTCTCTTTCTTTTCAGGGTACAGATTTAACACAAGGTTTAAAGATGTTAACTTCTCTTTCTTTTCAGGTGGAAGAGAGGCCAACCACCTTCAAATATAATTTTAAATTGCCCTTGTATATCTCTGCATGATTTAAGCTATCAATGCAGATACTCGATGGAACTAGTGTTCATGATTTTTTTGTTTCTTTCCCCAGTTCCTACATCGTAATTAGGTGTTTCTTTTGTATCCTCCCACTAGAATGTAATTAGGTGTTTTCTTTTGTGCGCTACCACTGTACTAGGGCAAAGCCTATTTCATTCTCATTAATAAAGTTATTTTTTCCTATAAAACAACTAATAATACAGTTTCAATCTAAATAGGCAACACATAAAATCAAAATGCCACCTCAATTTACAGGCACAGGATAATGCACTCACCAATTGTAAATGTCTGACCTTCAACCATGTGACCAGGCTGGTCATTGCCTGTAAAACAATAAAGTTGCGTCTCAAATAGTACTTATACCATATGAGCATACAAATCATGATTCAACAGTATCCCTGCACCCCAACACTCATATAGACCAAAAAAGAAAAAGAAGAAACAAAGAAAGCCAAAAATAGAAACGCAATTTTTTCTGAACCACAGCTCATTGCAAATATTTGGCCAAGAAAAATTTGGATTAAGTTGCAATCCTTCCATAATTGGTTGTTCTTTTATCAGGCTTTCGCACATATCAACACAAAAAAACTCTATGTACAGTCACTTTTGCGTACTCTTTACGAACTCCACTTATATGATTGGCTGCGCCACTTTTTTTTTAATATAAAATAACTGCTTTGACCAATCACATCAGTGGAGTGCGTAAGGAGTACGCAAAAGTGACTGTATATATCAGAACTCACAACACAACGTCAAGAGTAGTCAATAAATTAATACCTAAACTCAGAAGCAATGCCTTATCACCATATCATAGACAAATCAATATACATGTGTGCGGTGTAATGAACTTCATTGACATTTGAACCATTCAGCTATTTTAACACAAATTACGTGGTAGGACAAAATTTCAGATACAAATTATATACCTACAAATTGGACTACAACATGTTTGATGTGTTTCAAAACTTGGTTCAGTTTCCAAATTCCAACACTTCAGCACTTCCTGGTTTGATTCTTTCTAAGCCAATAAGGAAATAAGGTAAGCAAAACACCGAAAGCAATAGGTCACTTACGGTGATGATATATAAGTGGTTCAGAGTGAAATATGCTTCCCACACCATGCCCAACAAAACGCTCCACCACACCGTATCCATATTTTTCAGCATGCTCGCTGAGATAATCATGCAAAATACTTGTTACAAACAATCTCCAAATTTAAGTGAAATCAGGCTTTGTTACATAGCATGGAACGAAGAGCATGTATGATCAGCTAAAGCAAATTATACAATAAGAAACTGTATTTAACAGAGTTCACAAGGAAGCCAATTGTAATGATAATACCAAAGACAATCAATGAATTTTGTCTATTACCGTTGATCTTTGAGCATTTCCATCACTTACCAGAGAAAATAAAATATACATTCATCCAATGTCATATTCAAATTCTTATGCAAGTACCGGCAAGTTTAGCAAAAATGAAGAAGATGAATAGTCTTTGGCACCTAGCCCTAATATTTTATAACCACACCATAATAGACCAAGATCTCCACAACTCCTAGGGGTTGGCTCAAGTGGTAAAGGCCTTGGTCTTGTTGGTATGCTCCCTCCAAGTTCCAAGGTCCGAATCCCACTGGGTGCAAACAATCTTTAGGGACTATCGGACTGGGGGATTTTTTCCTTGAATTACCCGAGATGCACTTGTAGGAAACTCCTTGTTGAGGGCCTGTGCACCCCCAAGATTAGTCGAGACGCTGTTCCCAGACATCCGGTGCCAATAAAAGAAAAGTAGACCAAGATCTACCCAAATACTTGAATTATAGTTTTGCTTTATAATTTGGCATAATTATAATGTCCACTTTAGTCCCTAGAAAGGTCTCTAATAGATGATGCAAACAAAGATTAGTGTAAAGCTTAAGGGTGACAATTACATAAGGCCATCACCAAATTTGGACTTCATGGCAGAGTATTTGTTTTGTCCTTGTCCTTTGATTACATACAACTAACTCATTAGCCCTTTTGAAAGTCTCACTTTGTGCACTCTAGATGACTAATGAAAACCCCCGTGCCTCTCTCTGGTGGGAACTGAATTCATGACTTAAAATATACATGCTACAATCGATTAAAAAGGATAGAGCACAAAAGTACTCCAATATGTTCACGGCACATTGAATAGGCTATCTTGCTATGAACATGGATCTATTTCTAATAGCATCAGACATTATGATTGGGGTCTGTAAATCTACCTATAAAAAAAAAGGTCGGTCTCTGTAGATTGACATATTCTACCTTCTCTACTGAGCAGAAAATATATGTATGTTCTTTTCTGATCCTAGCATAACATTCGAACCAGAAGCAATACCTAATCCTCTTTCCAATCTTCTTAAAACTAGCACCATCTTTGCAAACAGCAATACCTCTCTCCAAGCACTCTTCGGTAACCTGCCACATCATACATAGATTAAACATCTGTAGAGAGGCAATGCTATGATAATTTTTTTGTTAAAAGGGACACAGTTTTGTCAGAAAATATTGACAAAGAATTACGATTCCAGCTTTAAACAACTGGTATGAGCATGTCGACTGTTTTTTTTTTATATATAAGTAAAGCATGTTAACTATTTGAATATGAATGATTCCAATTTGCAATGTATAACTAAAAATTTACCTTCACAAGGTGTTTCATTGCATCACTAACATCCCCACAAAGAAATGTTTTTGATGTGTCTCCATGATATCCCTAACAACAAAAAGACAGGCCATACAGAGAAAGAAATCAGCTTCTGTTTTTTTTTTATTAACGATGGAGTTGGATAACATAGAACATCTACAGCATGAAACTGCAGAACCTTTTCATTAACCCAACTTCTAATATTTTATTCTTGTATCTGGGCATGTGTATTTGTGCACTATTGTGAAAGAAATCTTGGAAAACAACCAAGGGAACAATATATAATATTTGCCTACATTATTCTCGGAATACACAAATGCAGAGGGAAGATTGAAGCTTCTAAATTTACATAGTGGTGGATCCTAGAGTATAATAATTTTCCTATTGGTTATGATACTGTCTCCCCCATCCTCCCCACCCCCCCAAATTAGCAAAGTGATGGAAAAAGATTACAAGATGCAGTCACTCTAAACTATGGTCTATACTCAATGCATTTATCCAAGGTGGGTCCTTGGTGCCATGCACTTGTAGCTCCATTAGATAATATATATGGTAACAATGAAGCTTCAGAGAATGAACATTGTAAACACTTCATTGAGTACAGTACACGCACTTCATATACAACTAGCATATGGATAACATAGATGGAACATGAGTGAAAACAACTTGATAATCAAGATGCAGGATACAGAGATGGTCAAATCAACACTCAAGAGCATTTGCAATTAGGTTATTTAATTAAGACGACAATCAGTTACACAGTATGCAGATACGAAAATATCACAAATTAGTATATTAAGTAGAAGCGTACATTTAGGTAAACCGTCACGTCGATGTTTATAATGTCGCCATCCTGAACAGGAGATTATTAGTGATGAATTAAATGTGTGTGTAACCATCAATTGGCAATCATAGCAGACCTAACCTGTAACTGGCGAGAATCAGGTATTCCATGGCACATGCACTCATTAACGGATGTGCATACACTCTTTGGAAATCCTCCATAGCCAAGAGGTGAGGGATAAGCACCGGCATCAATAATCATTTGATGTACTGCTTTGTCAATTTCATTTGTTGTCACCGATGGCTGTTAAGATGCAAAAAAGATGTCAACCAAACAGAACACGTCATGTTGAAAAGTTTAAAGATACAAATGGAAAGAAACATAGCTATATTTGAACACATGAGATTAAGAAATGAAATCTATAAATGTTTGTAGTTAACAATGAGCATGTGTTCCATCATCACGACAAATAGAAAAAGGCAGATGAATTTTCAAAACCTGTTCCACTCTCAACAAAAGGGGGCAAGAAAATGATAGATTTATTTAATCACCAAATAAAATTGCATCCCAATGAATATGAAAAGATTTATTCAAAACCTGGGTCCTGATCATATATTGAAGCTCTAGCGGGGGGGAGGGGGGGGGGAACAAAAAGGATCCTATGCAGTAGGCATTTCATCCAGTGCACCTGACAAATTTAGAATAACTACCGTCTCAATGTATGTAATGAGAACCAGGACATTTTCTGATAAATTACAACTCTATAATGAAGTTCACTGAATTTTTCTGGCAGACAACACCAGATATTAACTCTACAGATGACAACTATTAAAAATTACTCACCACAGAGTTGTGAATATGAAGTTCTCACAAAGATATAGAGGACAAATCTAGCGAATTAGTATTCATTAAGTTATCAAAGCTTAAAAGGATCCTATGCAGTAGGCATTCATTAAGTTATCAAAGCTTAAAACCAAATACAAACGGCCAAGATATTGGTAAGACAAGTTCAAAAGTGTTTTGTGAGACTTTCTTGAAGTGTGTGAATGGTCATGAAGAAGAGTATTTTGGTTCGATAAATTAGAAACAGCAGTCATGGGCAACTCCAACAAAATTATGAATATTATAGATCCTATTACTAAGAAATTCAAATTTAAAAAAACAGTGCATACCCTAACCAATTTTCCCGCATTGTCTAAGATGCGAGCAGCAAGCTCACATGCACCTCTCATGTGAACAATGCCTTCAGAGTCGTGAGATTGATATTCACTTGAAATTTCTGGTAACAAATTTGAACCTGCATAAGGAGGCTTTGGAATGTGATCAGGCACGAGAAGACGCGGTGATACCTTTCCCCGTCTCAATGGTGGTCTTCTTGTAACTTTTTTCACACTTTTAAGCTCACGTTCTCTACAAATGAACAAAGAATATATCAAGAACATAAAGCTTAGTTCCAAAAATTAAGCTTCTATACCACAAATCTCATTCAACTCTGAGAGAAACACGCGTTAGTGAATACATAATAACTAAATAGAAGTAAATAAAGCCCGCAAAGAACAAAGGGACGGACAACTTTGCCACTACATTAACGTGCACTAGTTTTAATCTATTCAGTGAACACTATCTATCCTACAATAACGCTACGTAAGGGTGCATCTCCAAGAAGGGTCTCAATGCTCCTTCAAATTCATGTACCTTTTGATTCTCATGGCCTCCTGCAAACCCGAGAACTTTTTCGAAAAAACAACCAGCTGCTTTCGAGAATGTAATTGCTTTCCTGAGTTGAACAAGCACATAACAAAAAATTAATGACTGGAATTAAAGATATCAAATTTATCTTAGCGAAAGATAAGTAACCATGTGGAAAAAAAAAAAAATTCCCTTTTGCTTCATTTGGGTGCTCAAAGAATTTATCTTTTTAGGAAAAAAGACTAAAACTTCAACTCCCACATATCTTATTGATGAAAAAAAAAAACAGAGCCATTGGCTATAACTATAAGACCAAATTAAAATTTTTCTTAGCGACCGTAAAGAAGATAATGATAAATAAGTTGGTGTCACTGAGCAAACAAAGGCAGAAAAGTAGAGAGAAAATGAGAAAAGAGAAGGAGGAGCAGACCAGGAAGGGCAGAGACTGAGAAGGTGAGTGGGGCTCCCATAAAAAGCGTTGACTTTGATGAAGATGATAAGGCTTCGCCATGAAAGCATGCCGATAGCTGCAGAGACGAACTGTATGCAAGCCGAGAAGCGAATGCCAATGCCATTTTCCACTCAGACGAAGTTGCACGCACGCACACCCCCGATAACGTTACAGAAATATAGGGTGGGCCGTTTTGAAAATGAATAGTTATATCAATATGGGCTGGGCTTTGAAACATGGGCTGGAAATGGGAAGCTTAGAAACATGGGCTGGAAATTGAAAATCTTGAAAAGAATTTGATGCATATGGTTTTACCAAAAAAATTTCGGAAAAAAAAAAGAAAAAGAAAAGAGAAAGTCTCACTTATCATCAGATTCCAAGGAGGAAGACATTTTGTTCTGAACAATATATCTTGATAGAACGGATCATGGACCAACTCATACGTTGAATATGATATTTGTAACAGAAAATGATGTTATTCATGTTGTTATTTTTTGGGCTAATTTGGTTACATAAAATCAAACTATCTCATCTCATATAATCATTACAATTTTTTTAAACTCCTATACAAAATAATAAGATAAAAGAAATTTACAACCGTGAATTGTGCAACCGTCACGTAATCGCTTTGAAAAAAAATGAATAAAATATGAGATTCACATGAAAAAAGTAATTTTTTAATAATAAATCTCACTCTTTTTCAAAGTGATTACACAGTGTTTACGTACTTCATAGTTGTATGTAAAATTACTCATATAATAAACTCAACTAATTTTTTAAATTCTAAAATAAAAATTATATTAAAAAATTATATTATAATAATATTTTATTTAACTTTAAACAAAATATCTCATATTAATTGTGATGCCTTATTCATACATGTTGATATCTGTCATATATGAAGTGTTTTAAATAGTACTGATTGTAGATTGTAGATTACAAATATCTGTGTCGTGCGTGATTGTAGATTACAAAAAGAGTACTGATAATAAAAAATAAAAAAATCTTTAGGATATGTTTAGAAAATAACATTTAAAAAGTTATTATAATTTTTCTAGAGAAAATTTGTTTTTCTTTTCTATCATTCTTAGAGAAATTACGAAATCTATGACAAGCTAGCTAGCGTTCGCAAGACTTGCAGTCATTAAGATGAAAATATTGCATGATTTGACTAAACGGAGGCCGGAGTTCATATATATAACGTTGCGTTGATTTCTGAATATTTTTTTCATGAATATATAAATGGAGTTTATGATACTATTAATTATTTTTATGATCAATAAATTTAAATAAATAAATAAATAACGCGTGAATGTATTTTCTTGACTTTGATGGATGCCCACAACAGTACTACATGAGTACGTTCGTACAGATGTTGCACTCAAATAACATGAGGAAATAGATGGGAAGCTGCAGAATCAATCTGTGGAAGCATCGCAGGAAACTGATCCTTCCTGGTACGTACTATATTTCAACTTCTATCTGTTCCTTCGGATCTATGTGGAAGTTACGAAGAAGATGCATGAAATCTACCATGCACTCTGTCTCTCTACCCATTTATAATTACCAACAAAACAAAACACCCCCCAAAAAAAAAACTGCTAAATTCCTAGTCATGATCATCTGCCTTGATCTTTTCAAACAAGTAAACATAAAAGTCAACTATCTTATGTTGTTTAATTAGGAGTGAATTATGAAAATACCGTAGTGTCTTTGAGAGATGACAATTCCTAATTGTTGCCAATATTAATTAATAATTACTTAAGGAGTTTTGATATTTTTCAATAGTAGCAATTAGCAGCAGTTTATCAATATCACTGGCCAATAGAGTAGAGATGGGAAGATATTATTGCACTATATATTGAGGTGCTAGCTTTCTTGCTCATCTAGACACTATATAGATGAAGATAACTATATTCAACTAATCATAATATTCAAAACATCATTTTGTGTGATTTCTATTACATTAACAAACTCTTTTAAAGTTACGCCGTATTAAAAAATTATGACAAAATGAACAGTATGAAAGATATGGATTCCATGCCCTAGACTTATGGTATAAATAGCAAGTCTCAGGTACGAGAAAATTCTCTGATTTCTAAACTCTTTTATTTATTTACAAACTTTCAAAGGAATTTACTGAATTTTTCATTAGAGACTTTTTGACCCCGAGGCCGCCTTCTCTCAGTTGCCTTCTTTCCTATCTTTTACATACTCAAGTTCTAAAGAGTTGAATTGCTAGAATTTGACCTAAAAACGTACGAAACACAACATTAACATAATTCATTATATATGTATCTGGATATCTAAAATCATCATATGAAGAATATCATAAAAAAAATCTAATTTCCCCTTCCCACAATTTCAATGAAGTGTTAAGGACATAAATAGTTTTTATAAAAATAAACTTACAAATCGACATCGCTATATATGATTGGTTAGATATAATTTATAATAAAAATAATTTTATAAAATATATATCGCATTATATTACGTTAATTTATAAATTTATTTTAATGCAAATCACTTTATATTTCTTTTTTCTATATATGTTTACCTGTTGCCAGCAGTACTCAATTGGGCAAATCTTAAGAGCCAAGATCAGAGATCCATTCAAAATTTTCCCCAGATCTGCAGTTAGCATCCTGTTGCCACCAATGTCCTATACTTAATTCCACTGTACTTTTTATGCATAGGATCGTACACTTTATTTAAGGAAGCAAAAGTGTTTGAGCAAGTCATGAAAGCCAAAGTGGTGACTCTTTATTGATATACAGATGACTTTCACCCACTCTCCTTTTTTTTTTTTCTTTTTTGCATTTATATTTTACTTTCCAGCCCAATAGCCAACCTCTTTTTGAGAGCAAAGGTTCGCTCCACATCTATTACCCTCTCTTTCCTCTCACGAAGAGCACCATTTGTCAACACAACATAGAGATATTTTGGGAAAGCAACAATGCCACCAAGCACAAACTACAAAAAAGCTAATGAGGATTAACATGATCTTCTTCTTTTTTTGGGGGAGGTTTTGTAAAATTTGTTGCATCTAATTTCAGCTTTCTTCAGCCTTTTGTTTTGTTGTAATGTACAATTCACCTTTAACAAGCAACTTGGAACATGCAACTTGGGCAACTACAACTCACTCCCCTTCCTTGCACCATTCACAACATGCCAGAACTCCAAAGGGGAAGGAAAAAAAAAAAGACAAAAACAAAGTAAATGTTACAAAGCTCCAAGCATCCTTTGTTTCTTGCTACATTCCAATGCCAAGAGATCCCTCTCTCTCGTTCTCTTCCCATGGCAGCCCCCAATAATAGTACTCTCTACGACCCCAACCACAGGTACTTGCAGAATGTTGACACCAAATAGCCTCACCATCTGAACCGGCTGAACCGGGAAAACCGGGTTTGATAACCCAACTACTGCACCTGCCCCGCTCCCCGTCCTCCGCTTCCAATCAATGTAAAGCTGCTTATCCGGTCCGGTCGAGCGCTGAAAGATAACAATGTCACCAGCCTTGAGGTTCTTATCCTTTACGAACCGGCTCCAACCCTTTGTGAGCACGTAGCTTTGGCTACTATTCCAATATGAGTACCGGAACCTCCACACTTTGCCTCCAACATCCTCAAAATTCAGAAGCACCCCTTTGGAAGTGCTTCCGTTTTGTAAGGGGAAGTGCTTTTCGGCATGTTGCTTCGGTATCACAAGCCGGTTCAGCTTGCCGACGTCGCTAGGAGTAACAGCTTTCTCGAAAAGCTGCTCGCGCGCTTTGAAAGCCCGGCCTGAACCGAAAGGATTACAGAGGAAGCCCTCGGCTTTGGACCTATTTCCGCCATTGCCGTCCAAGCCGAGGTTACGCTTGCTTTGCTCCAGTTCATCATTGTACGTGTGCTTCCTGAGCATGTCCACGATCTCGGCCTTGGAATGGGAGTTCAAGAACGCGGTCTCGATGTCATGATCCTCTTCGGTCGTCGACGCAGAAGCCAAGGATTTGAAGTTCGTCACGGCGTCGCGGCCACGGAAGCGTTGGGCCGCGATGTCATAGGCCTTGGCGGCCTCGTCTTCTTCGTTGAAAGTGCCCAACCACACTCGCTGGTGCTTCTCGTAAATCTGGGCACCCCAGCGGCCGTTGGGCTGGGGGACAACTCCTTTATATTTCGAAGACGGGAGCTTTCCTCGAGACTCGGCTTCGATGCCGCTTTCAGAATCTAAGATGGTGCTGGTAGTGCCGCTTCCCACCCGGCATAGACTCTCAGGGGACTTGGTAGCCGGGGAAGGAGAAAGGGTTGCCGGGGAAATAGAGATAGAGTCTGTGCTGGTACTTGGGCTGATCTCATCTATGCAACTTCCTTCCATTTTTGAGTTTCTTTTTTTCCTTTCGATCAAGAAGAAGGAGATAGTTAGCTAGCTGAGGAAAGCAGGAAAGAAAGTGTTATGAAAGAGGGGGTCGTTTGAGGGTAGAATATATATAGGAAGTTTGAGGAAGTGATGAGTGAATAATATTATAATTAGAAATACTAATGTTCGTTGTTGTGTTTGATAATTTTGTGGGTTGTAATTAGAAAACTTAGGGGGGTGAGGTGTTGGAGATATGGGGATGTGGGTGTGGTGGGTCAACCCAAAGACAAATGGTAAGGAACTAGGAAGGAAGATTCATGGAGTTTGTATGAGAGAGAGCATGTTGGGGGGTCAGCAGAAGCAGCAAAGCTCAGGGGGGATGAACTCGAACAAAAACACGGTCCATACTCATGTGAGCCCCATCAACTTGCTAAAGTGGGGCCCACTTCACATACACTGCCCACAACCCACACATACTATGACCCTAAACACCCACTCTTCTTTCCTCTCTCTTTCTACTCTTTGACGATTTCTTTGATCTATAGTTTCTGTGTCTTAAATAAATGGATATATCTTATCTGCTAGCTGCTGCTACATCAATGGCTTAGATCAATTAAAATGTAGATAAACATTAGTGCAGAGAGGTAGATAGAGGTGTTGTTGGAGGGTACGTACTTCCAATATATACGATGAATGGGTTGTGGGGCTAAAGTTTTAACTAGAAGGGTGTAGAGAATGGATGGATGGATGGATGGCAAAAAAAAGCATTAAAGACAAATGCTCATCCAACAAGAAATTCCCCTCCATAAGTCTTACCTGGCTTGCTGTTATTCGTCGTTCCTTTCTTTTCCCTTGTCTTATTAGTTATTTCACCATAATTTTTATGAATATTAATAAAAAAATTCTTTTTATCAGCCAATATTTATCGTTACACACTCTATACCTTATAAAAAAATACTCAAACATTTTATAAAAAATACTCTCACACTATAAAAAATTATAAGTATGAGGTATGCAATATAAACAGTTGTTTATTTGTCACAAAACTCGTATATAAAACCCATCCAAAAAACAATGGAGAATCATAAATCCTTATTTCCAACCGACATGGACATCCCCCCACCCAAAAAAAAAAAGTGGGTTCCCATTGCTTATTTTACCCATTGATCATTCATTGTCATTTCCAACATGAATTACCTTTACAACCTGCTGCATGCATGTGGGATAATTTTTCAGATTTTGTTGTTGATCAATCATTCCTCATGGGTTCGGACTATATCCATCGATCAGTTCATATAATCATTGCATGTGAAAAGCCTATTCTTTGCTCATTTTTCATGCACCAACATCATCTACAACCATTCTTCACTATCCACACCTTTGATCTGATTCAAGATGGAGCCAAATACATTGCAAAAGTCAAACGATTATAGAGGCCGCTGGTTTCATCAAATTGCTTGCGATCGAGTATCCAATTTGTCTTCCCCTTTGTTAGAGCAATTAGAAACTTGAAACATGTGTATAATCGATGAATTTAAATTCTTATTCAAATACGTGGGATTAAAGTGATAGAAAAATAGACACAGAATACGAGTAATTACATAAATAATAATAAATACCGTGAGATCCATTTCATGCGTTTAGCTCATTTTCACACGAAATTACACAATTTATAAGAATTTGTTTTGGAAATATGCAAATGAGATTGACATTCAGTTAGAGACAGACGATGAGGATAGCACAACGCTGCATATAATATTATAATAGAGTAAGCCTATATATATACAATTATGAATTGTGTAAGTACCACATAATTATTTTAAAAAATAAAATAAAATTTATTATTAAAAAATTAATCTTTTTATATAAATTTTATATTTAGTATTTTTTAAAAATAAATATACGATAGTTATACATTTTATATCTGTAAATATAATTTCTGATTATAATATAACTGATTATGTACGGATGAGTGTGTGTTTGAATGCAGGCCTCAGCATACACGAAAGCTCAAGAAGTCAAGACGGTGGAGGGGTTAGTAGTTTGGGAGAGGTTTTGGATTTGTTAGCAGCTGGGTGGGCCCCACTTAGAGATCTACAGCCTCTAATATTGTAGAGAATATTGAGAATCATTTGCCTAAATTATTATTTTTTTATTATTATTTAATTTTTAATATGTTTTGTACGATATATTAGCCGTATATATGTTCATTCGGAAATGTGCCCCTCCCTTGAGAAAGGGAACGTGCCAATATATACATACATATATTTAGAGTGGTCAAGTTAATATTTTGGTTATTAACTATTTGCCCTAATGTACATTTTGTTGTATAATAATGTAAAGAAGACATTATAAATTAACGTAATTCAAAATGAATAAAAAAAATAACACGTTCACCAAACTAATGATGTATGTTGCTCGTTTATTATAAGAGAAATATTTTAATCATAAAAAAATTTTATAAAAGTAAATTCACAAACTGATATTACTTGATATGGTATATTAGATTATAAAATTATTTTTGTTATAAAATAAATCTAATGTATCACATAAAATCATGATTTTACATTTCATGATTAACACTTCTTTTATTATAATAAAGCTGACGAGTTTTGGACGTAATTTTCCTCTTCATCCGAAAATTAGTATGTTCTATTTTTCTCTAACTTGCAATTGTGATTTTAGAGAGAGGATCATAAAGTGCAATTTGAAATTGTAAATAAGTTATTGGAGAAAAGTAATGCGATTAACTTCTTACATGATAAAGTAATATTTTTAAGCTTTTTGAAAAGTTACTTTTAGGTCTACATTATTTATTGAGTCTTCGTAAAAACCTAATTACATGTATTTTTTAGATTTTAGGAAATTAAATTAGGTATTATAGATTTTTGGTGGTTAAGGAGGTTAATTATTAATTTTTAAAAGGGTCAATAAAAACAAATTAAAAACTATAAATTAGGACGCAAAGGCAATTTCGATCAACATGATTGATTAATTTTCAATTCAAAGACCTGAATTTTAAGATGCTACAGAGCACTTAATATTATTTTATTAATGGAGCATGTGAAGAAAAAAAAAATATACGAGTAACTTAATTATATACGAAAGTAGGTACTGATGATCTAACCCTAAATGCAATGAATGTCTTGAGATTCCTGACATGCATGTTTGCTAATAATTGTACAAGACTACATGCATGCTGGATTATGATCAATGAATGTGGTGGGTTTGTTTTCAGAGTTTATTTCTCAAACCATTTTATCTGAAAAATATTTGTAAACTTTCTTTTATCAATGAAATGTTATGTTCCTATAAAAAGAAAAAAAGTTATGCAAATCATGAAACACTCTTGCTAATAATATTTCTTAAAATAATGATGAAATGCAGAATATATATACCCTCTTGCTTATTTGATCCTTTTTGTTCGATCTGGTTGGATTAATAAATGGATGATGTTACTCGACCGTGCGTCTAGTGTTACTGTTAGACGTGACTGCTAGTTTATTATTATTATTTTAATATATATATGTTTTTTAAACATTTAAAAAAATAAATAAATTTTAGTAATAGTAATTTTATTTTTTAAAATGTAATAGAGTCGTGGCTACATACGTCAGAATCTATCGAAAATTCGAAATCCAACAATGAATTATCTACGTACAGAACTAGGGGTGCTACCCGCATGGTGCGGGGCGGGGGCACCCCCTCCCCGCCCCCCGCCCCGCACCATGCGGGTGGAGGGGTTTTATACCCCGTCCCCCGCCCCGCTACCGGGGGGTGCGATTAAAACCGCACCCCGCCCCGCACCCCGCTCAACGCATGGTCTAAAAATTTTTTTAGTCTAAAAATATTTTTTAGACTCAAATTATAATATAATTTAAAGTATAAATTAAAATTTATATATTTAAAAAAAATATAAACTCATTAGAGTTATATTTTGGATTGCCTTGGCTTCCTAGGCAACCATTATATAGAAAGCCAAGGCAATACAATAGTGATAGTTAAGCAATGTGGGACTTAACATTAAGTCCCACATGGCAATACACTAAGTCCCACATTGCTTAACTATCACTATTGTATTGCCTTAGCCTTCTATATAATGATTGGCCTAGGAAGCCAATGTAATCCATTAACTTGAAATTGAATTCAAGTTTTTTATAAATTGTATATATCTATATACAATATATTTATATAAATTATTTATATAAATAATAAAAATTATAATTTTTTATATTAAAAAGGGGGGAGTGCGGAGCGGGGGGCGGGGGCGGGGCGGGGGCGGGGCCCCGCTGGGGTCAATCCGCCCCCCGCCCCCGCATGGGGTGCTCCATGCGGGGCGGGGGCCCCCGGCCCCGCATGGGCGGTGCGGGGTAGCCCGCTCGCCCATGCGGGGGCGGGGCGGAAGCCGGGCGGGGCAGCGGGGGCGGGTACCCGCTGCCCACCCCTATACAGAACATATCTTTTAATAAGACCATAAAATTAGAAATTACAAATTACAAATAATAAAAGCATGAATCACATGACATTGCTACTTTTTGCTTTTTACCTCATAAGATTACTCTATATTATCTCCTTGTGTCAATTTCCTTTTTTAATGCCACTAAAGAGGCTGCTAATTAGTGGTCTGATCAACTTCAAAACCTCATCTACAAGTGGGAAGAATGAGCTGATTACAATGAAAAATTCTATTATCAAGTTGGTTGATAAAGCATGCTTAATTATTAAAATACTTATATGATATAATTTGATTAAGAAAATATACAAATGCTAATAAGTTTTAAAAATTTAAATTTTACAAATCAAAATTTACTTATATGCTAATAAGTTTTAAAAATTTAAATTTTACAAATCAAAATTTACAATTTAAATTATACAAATTGTGTACTCTACACACCAGCATGAGAATATAATAACTCGAAGCCTAGTACTTCATCATGCGTTGATGAGATAAGAGCTAGCTAGCGCTTGAAATGTGTTTGGTGAATTTGATCTACTAGATTTGTCCTTCCTAGATATTCTCTTTGATTACCCTGATGATCTTCATTATCTACAATAGTCATTTTATATATTTATATATATATAGTAGCTGGTTATAATATGATCTTGATTCTAGATTGTCTTACTCATCATCAAAATATCTCTATGATCAGGCTGCATGCTCTATCTCATATATAGGTTATCTTACTGGATCGGATAAACCCATTTTTCCCTTTTGTTTTTATTTGTTTTTTGAATCTTATGTTGGCATGCAGTGTAAGGCGTGTTCCTCACTTTTCTAATAAATAATTAAAACTTTCTTCCCACACCGTCACTATCAATTACATGCCAAAGGTTGTAATTCATTTCTAAATTTCAAACATGTGAACAATATTCTAGCTTATCGTGAACTAATTCCAAATAAGATAGATCATATCATATGGAATTATATATTTAGCTTGGGTAGTGATCGATTAAACGAGAAAAAAATTATCAGGAATTAAGACTGAATAATTGAAATTTGCAATAAGCAGAACACATGAAATAAATGGAAATGAATTAATAAATTAAAATATAAAGTTGAATGGAAAAGAAATTCAACTGGTAAAGAGACTGAGTTTGAATCATAACTCTATACTTTATGGTCTTATTTAATTAAAATAGTTTATATATTGAATCCCTTATTAAGGAAGGTTTAGCCTACACGTGAAGATAAATGTTAAAAATTAAATAAATAATTAAATTAACATCTCGATCATATCAACTTATATTTGCAAAACAAGTACTAGTGAACATTTAAATAATGCAATTTGATACCTTGGGAGAGAGACGAAAGGGACTTAAGAAATATAATAACATCTTTAACTTTTGATCAAGAGAGATCGAAGCCAATTTTCAAAGGAGAAATTAAGATGAACAAATGAAAATAGTTGAATGAGTAGGTCGGCCAGAAGACATATATGTCACCAAAATCCCGTTTGAGTGAGTGCCTAATTACTAGTATATATGCATGATTGCATGTATAGTTTTCGTACTAAAATATGATCAACTAATTTAATTATTTGTAATTATCTTAAAATTAACAACTTTTAATTTACATATAATGTATAGTTTATTATAGAGGTTTGTTACTCAATTTTTACCATACTTTACACTTTATATTTTTTTAAAATTTTAAATTTTTATTTTTTTTTGAGTTTATTCTTTTTAAATTATTTCAAATTTTCTATTCATTATTTATATAATAAATATTTGATAAAAGAAATAATTAAAAAAATTAAAAAATATATAGAATATAGAGTATGGTGTAAATAGTAGAAAGCTGTGGTGATTTTTTGTTTATTATATATGTGCATGACATGACGTTCCCACCTTCCCACTAGCTCTTTGGTTTTTTGGGTTGAAGATAGATTTGAGCTGATCATTACACCACGTCATATCCGGCGCCGCATATGCAACAAAGTATACCATTAATCCATGCGTGCCCGTATGCAAGCAACAAAGTAATTAGACCATGCATGTATGTCATGCTTAATATACAGGAATAAATTAAAAGTCTTTGGCGAAATGACAAAATCATGAATCTCTGAGATTTAGTTAGGATCGATCTCTTAATTAATTTCTATATTTGCATCATATCTACACGCATCATATATTATTTTAACTAGCTAGATTAAGGGTACTGCGTTTGGATGTTGAAGTGAATTGAGTTGAGTTGAGTTTAGATGATAAAATATTATTAGAATATTATTTTTTAATATTATTATTATTTTAGAATTTGAAAAAATTGAATTGTTTATTATATTTTGTGTTGAAATTTGAAAAAATTGTAATGATGAGTGAGATGAGATGAGTTTGGTTTAGGAACCAAACGAACCCTAAATCCATCTATATATTATGAAAATTGTTACAACTATAAAGAAATATCATAAAAGTAAACTAATAAACTGGCGCATCATATGATGATACATGTCTTAATGCTAGCTAGCTAGCTGATCAAAAGCTAACTTGATCATCACTTTCGATGGATAGTTTTGATCTTAATTAATTATGAAGTATTATAAATTGATGATCTCCTGATACATGACTCCGAGATCAGAAAGTAATTGATGATATGTATTGCTTTTGAAGCCTCGAAGGTGGTGGTAGGAAGGATATTATAGATTCAAGGATTCCATCGAGTCATCAAGTACAATATATATATATATATATATATATATATATATTTATACGAATAGTTAAATCGAAGGAACTTATCTGATCTTCGATCGATCTGCAATAAAAAGGTACCCACCCACAAGATATTTAACTCTCAAATTGATATTTTTATGTGACGATCGACTTATAAACTCGATAGGAAATTAGTGAATTAAGGTTAATTTAGAGGTCTTAATTTGTTTATGTAAATGGATTGGCCACGACTCGAGCGAGCTTGACTTGTGTAGAACTAATATTTTCTTGTTACAATTACTTGCAAACTCATATTTTAGTGAATCAAGCAAACTAAGCAGTCTGATCATTTAGTTAACAATAACTTTGTAAATAAAAAGCTTTCAATTTGACATGATCAAAACTTGACACGGCTAACACAAAATCATGTCGGCCGGCCCTAATGCAGGTACGCGCGCTGACTGTTGTAATTGTGCTATTTTTTTTTTATAACCTAACAACTAGTCGCTTGTTTTCTTGGAGCTTCGACAGAATAAGATCATTGAAGATAACGTACGATTGACGTGGAAAAGAATTACCCAGGGGAAAAAAATGTTGGAAAAAGATGACTTGTTTCATACGATTTTTCCAGAATATTACAATCCCATCCGGCACGGAAGCTGGTGCATGGATTTACTGCATGACCCCCCAAAACAAGTGTAAAAGTAAAACCCTATATTTGCTGTTCAAAATTGCTAGCTTTAATTCTAAAATAATTTTATAAACATAATATTATAAATTAATTTATAAAATAAATTTTTATTATAAAATAAATTTAATGTATTATATAAAATTATATAATTTAATATTTATTTTCTTATAAAAAGTGAAAAGGAAAGCGACAAACAAAAAGAAATAGAAAAGCAGGAAACCAAATGGGAAATATTCCTATCGTGGAATTCCTTTTCCTTAGGCCTTTTTGTGGAACTTTCTGCCGCGTAAGCAACACGTCTTTCCAGTCTGCCTTCTGTTTCTATCTTTTGGCCTCCCAATTTTTTCTTCTTTTCACACGCAACCACTCTCAAAATTATATAGAACTTATATCGAGACAATAAAAATAAAAAGAAAGAGAGAGCTTAAACCCGAGTATAACTGTTGCTTCATCCTTTACCGACGTGGACAGTGACCCAATTTTTCTGGTCAAACCACGTGAGCTAGAGTATCAGATTCCGACGTATGACTGTGATAAACTTTATAAGTAGTTTAATCGAATAATCATAACACATCAGTCTATTCATCAATTTAAAAATATAATTTATATATATATTTAAATACAATTAATACATGAGCTGCCATACATTGTAAAAAAACTTCCCTCGTAACAATCTACGGGCGGGCATCTCATGGTCATGAATCACTTTAGCTAGCTTAATGGTTATATTCCTAATTTATCTTTGTTTTGATCTTAATTCGATCACAATGATGATACTGATATTCATGGGTGTCGTTTCTCACTCTTTCTTCTTTGTCTTCTTAACAAAATATGATTTCCTTAATCTAGCTAGTTAGGTTATATCTGTAAGGAGGAGTGGGACTAGAAAGTCAATTTGATTAGACGTGTGCACATCTTTATTGACATATTTTTATATATTCGGTAGTCATCCACACGTTGCAATACTTTGTGAGGAAGAAGTTCTAGAAGTCTTAAATTTAACGATGGGTCTAATCTTCTAGTTTGCTGCCGATCGATATTGGTTTTGTTTTTTTGTTTTTTCTCTCCCTCTCTCGAACCTATACTAATAGTGGGGTAACTTGTAAAAAGGGTTGGGTCAAAATTACCTTTATTCCAAGTGTGCAGTCAAGATCGATCCATCAACTATACAAATTTTGAACAAGTTTTTTATAAAAAAAAATATATATTATAAAAAAAAAAGTGAATTGTTCATTAATTTTTAAGACCGAATTCTTTTTTTTACAACAAACATGCGCAAGATTTATAAATTTAGATTTGTATATATAAAAATAAGGATTTTATTATATATCAACTATTATTCACTTTTAATTTTTATACTTGATAACTTATTTTTAGATATTTTTATAAAATATAAGGTGTGTACGATTAATATTAACCGATGTGAACAATATTTCCTATTAGGAACAACCCAATAATGAGAATCTGTGGAGCCACTAGGACTTGTGATGTGTGGCTGGTAGGGTTAGGGCATTCCATTCATGTTGGTGCTAGAAGGTGCTTTTGTTGACTTCTTCTTAAAGCCTCACCGCCATTGGCCATTTTAATGGAGGACCCACCAACCCCCGTGTGCCACATAACTCACCCGGCCAATTGGTTCTCAAAGGTTGGGTCAGAGAAAACTGATCTAGAATCTAGATAGCGCATACCGGATGATCGGTGAGGAGACTTTGAAACGTCCAATATTCATTCATTCTTGAACAACTTTACGTTATAGAAATTTCCAATTTTCAAAGCAAAAGCCACCGATCAGTCTCCTCTGGTTTTCATGAAACCCTAGCTGAATATTTTGTCCTTTTTGGACCCACAAAAGGAATCAATGGGTCTCAATGAATTTGACCTGATCAGTGGAATGAAATAGTGAAACTCTGATCTGATCATTTTCTCCACTGGCTGTCTCCTTCAGAATACAGTTTTTTTTCCTCTTTTTCTTTCGGGGCTTTTGGAATTTTTCTCAGGGTGGAATTGTATGCTAGCTAGCTGCTGAACCCACCATCTATACTGTTCGTTTTGATGCGACCACATAATTTTAATTTCCTTTCTATTTTCCTGCCATCCATACATTATGATTGATGCACATATTATACAAGGCCATTTATAATTAGTATAGGCTTTGGCTTTGTTTATTTCTTTTAGACGTTTGTGGTTAACGAAGATAACTACACAACGATCTCTTTACTGGAAACCTTAGAGAGTATGCCAATACAAAGTCAAAGTAAATGAGGCCACTTGGTTATGTTGCAGATATTTTTATATTTATTTTATTATAACAAGGGGCTGTTTGAATTGGGAGGAGAGTTGAGATGAATTGAGGTGGTTTGTGAATAGTAGAATAAGATATTTAATAAATATTATTTTTTAATATTATTATTATTTTAATATTTAAAAAAGTGAATTGTTTATTAATTTTTGTGTGAAAATTTGAAAATATTTTTTTGAGATTTGAAAAAATTAAATTATTTATTATATTTTGATGTGAGAATTTGGAAAGATTCTTTTGGGATTTGAAAAAAAGAAATATTATTATATTTTGTATAAAAATTTAAAAAAGTTGTAATGATGAAGATGAGATGAGTTGAAATGGGTTGAGGAAAGCTTTGAAAACAAACATTTCTTAAGTGACTATCTAAGTAATTTTTATTATTTTTTAAATAATTTTTCTTTTTTTTTTGTTAAATTTATCAAATTCTGTTTTACTGAAAGGTTCTTAAAATTCTTAATCATTTGACATGTAGTTCTTCTGTAGAATTTAATGAAAGATCCTATTTTACCAAAAGGTACTTAAAATTTTTGATCATTTGACGTGTAGCTTTCTTGTAGAATTTAACGAATGATCATGTTTTATCAAAAGATCCTTAGTATTAAATTAATAATATTTTATTATTATATAGAGATTAAATATATAATTTAATATAGATGCATACCAATGCTCATATTTTACTAAAATTTAAATTTTTTTTAATTTAGATTTTTTATCTTTTTTTAATATTGTATTTTTTTTAAAACAAATAAATTAATGACTTTTTTATTGATTTTATTTTATTTAAATAATTATTTTAGGTACATTTCGAGACTAATTCGAGAACGTTTCCTATATATATATATATATATATATATATCCTTAATTCTCATAAGTCTTCAGTCAATGATGGTGATCAGCACCTAATTAATGATGTCAGTATTTTTCCATACTGCATGGGGATTGGCTCCTGATGATGAACACGTATTAAACATTTATGTGAAATGCTGCCATGGGAAAGAAGGCGTTTGTTGGCAATGGCATCGTGGAGGAGACTAATGATATTGATATTGATGGATCAAATATCGAGGTCAACCAAGTCAATCACATAATATATGCAATTTGTCTTTAATTCTTTTCTTTTTTCTTTAATCTCGCACGTACGTACGTATAAGGTGGCTGGCTCCATGTCATGTGTTTTGCAAGCTCAGCTAATTACTAGTTACATCATTGATCACGTTTTCATTTGTTAAAAAAAAAACTATGGGATTTGTTTAAGACATGATCATGAATTGCATATATAAATATATATTTCTTTTATTTAGATCTCTAATTTATTAATTAAGTCCAGTTGTCACTGTTAATTTTATTCATTTAAGGCGCTATATATAATAAGATTAAAAAATTATCTTAATTTGCTCGCCCCCCAAAAATATTGAAATAACCCACCTTGGAAAAATATAAACTAATCCTTCATCTTTTTTTAAAAAAAAAAAAAAAAAAACCCAAAAAATTACTTGTATTCAAGTGTTTGTAAAAATCTGAATATTCTATTTAATTATCAGAGAAATTCATTATTCATAAATTGTGATATTTATTTGCCTAGCTAGGGATGATATTTTTCTGTTAATTTTGCGTACCAAGAAGTACTTATAAATATTCATGCCGGAATAAATGTAAAGAGCTGGCTTACCATTTACTTGGGGCAATGAAACTTGTAAGGATGGCTTCCTTCAAGTTGAAATATTAATAATCTCCAATATTAATAATTAGCTGTGCTTTCATATATTTATATATATATGTCCACATCTTCTTGAGAGTTAATGCAATAATAATTAATATTCGATTTATTTTTTATTTTTTATATTTTCTTCAACAAGGTCATGCTAATTACAAAGCACTATATTAATTCTATATTTTTTTAGCGAATTTTGGCCTTTAAAGCAAAATAAACAAGGAACAACAGTACAAATATGATTGATATTAGAAAAGATCAGACGGGTGTATGCATGTTTGAATTATGTTCAACTTTAATCCCTTCATTTAATTAAATTGCAATAAATTCATTTTCCCATTCAATCTTACTGAATTTTCACATTATTTTGTATATATGATTCCGAGAAGCATATGCTTTTTTAAAAAGAAGTTATATTCAAAAGACATATATATATATATATATATATATATATTTTACTCCAAACTAGTTGGAAAGAATATATGACTATATTTTTCCACAAAATATACATGAAAGCTAAAAGACCATTGAATCGAGCAGAAGGTTTTAGTTGAACTGTTTTAATTTAATGAACCTTAAGTCTAGCTGTATATATAGTCAACTTGGGATGATGATCAGGAGGCTCAAGGTGGAAGTGGAAATGTCACTCTACAGTACAAACAAAAAAGGGGAAAAAAAAAAATGAATAAAAGTTGCCTCTAAAAAAGTCAATATAATTGTCTAGAAAATCAGAGTCTTTATGAAGAATACCCAAGTTGGAGCAATATTGTTGGTGGTTTGCAAGGGTCAGAAGTCAAAACTCACAGCTGCAAGCTGTTCTTCATCTTAATTCTTATGACTTGAATGAATATTTCTTTGTAAAGCAAATATTGATACAACATTTACATGGCGTGTTGATTGTAACGTATTCATTGGAACACGGTTTCTGCTGAAACTGAGCCCACTGACCTTCTAAGGTCTATCTCATAATTCCCCTGCCCCAAGTTGACAACTTGGTTGATGGGTTTTGTTTTTTGTATAATGGTTTTTTTGACAATATTTGAAAAAATCAAGGATTGATTTTGATATCTTTCATGGGTAATCCTTGGAAATTCATGTCAATTAGTGCATGCAGAGATTATAGTCATCGGTATGATCTCTTTAGACTTCTTTTTCTGCTTCCTTCCACAAAGCTAATGATGTTTGAGGTTTTTGCAGACCTGATGATATATAGCCAGATCGACAGCCTTTGAAAAGCAGAGTCTAGCTAGTCAAAGAAAAAACTGGTATATATTAATGTTGTTGCAGGCAAGTATGCATAATTAATTTAGACTTCTCAGAGGTTTAATTTTGTAGTTATCTTGGAGTTGGGTCTCCGGTTGTGGCTTTGACATTTATGGCACGTAGAGTGTGAAACACGCACACACAGAGATTCCTTTGTTCATAAACTCAATATCATGACAGCAATAACGCTACTAAAATAGAAGAAGTAAACGGTGAAACCTTTATAATTTCAGTAGCTAGCTTGAAGTAATAATTGACCTATAACTAAGCAATGCCTGGGGTGGTTTTCTTGATTACTTGATGCTCACCCTGATCTTTCAAAATTGTCAGACTCCTTTAGCCAAACACTTCATCAATATGGGGCTTTTATAGTTCAATCAATCTTCTTAATTACAAGCTGCAAATTAAGATGACATCTTGCAGCAGCAATCTGAGCTCGGTGTATGAAACCAAGTCATCAAGGACACCCATCATAGGCAATGCAAGTTGGTGTATAATGCTAAAGAAAGGAATGGACCAAAGTTGATCATTATGCAGCAATAATGAACCGGGACCAGATGGTGCCGTTGCATACATTGCACTATTGATTTACATGAGATGTTCCTCAAATGCTGCAAATTGTCCATGATACATTATTTCATTGTCCTTCTTCTTGAGTAGTGACCACTCACATCTTCTCTAATCACTCTAAAGTTGGCTCTGTAGTGAGGGGAAGATTATCATCAATGTCAATATTCTCCTTTTCTAAATACTCAACTAATTAGGGAGTTAAGGGTGCATGATGGAAGTCCTTCCGCATGTTGGCTCTCCATTTCAAGGATTTCTGCATCTGATACTTGTTTTTCTCTTTCCGGCAAGTGCTGAGAAAAAGATATTATAAGGAACTCCATGAAAGAAGCGTTTAAAGAGTCAAAATGAGCTGTCAATGACAGCCATTTTCTGGGAAGTCCCAAATTATGGGAGTTTATTTATACATACAGAGTGATGGACAGGCGTCAGAACCATTTAGACTTTAGAGCAGTCTAGTGTCTTCTGGGCATGATGTCCAGAAGAAGATTGGAATAAATCACAAAACGCAAAAAGGCTAAAATTAACCAAGTATACAGTGATCAGGAGAATGCAAACTAAAGATAAGTTATCATTATGAAGAGGAAAAAATTCTCTGTAGTTTCTAAAAGGAGGAGGGATGCATGTGGGAAGTCTACACCTGCTGGCATATATTTGCCTGCCATTGCCAAGCCATCTTCCCCAAAAGAGATTTTATAGTTAGTTTTACAGTTAGGAAGATTTCTATAATTAGAGTCCTGAAATCATGTGTGTTTGCTTTGCGCTCTTTAACACTTCCAGAAAGGTTTTTCGCCATTAGTTTTTGCAGCCCAGGCCCAAAGCCCAGGACGGTTCTTCTTCATATTGGTTCCCCGCAGGCAGTCATACGGCCTAACCTGGCTGGCTGGCTAGCTAGCTATAGACTTTAATAATAGTCTTCTCTTAAACTCTCTACCCGTTCTGGGCCTTTGGCCCAAATATATAATAATACAATAAAATTTATACTGGGCTATATTGGAGGCTCGGCTATGTTTTATTTTATTTATCTTTTATATACTCTTTTAAATCGAAGTGGAGAGATTTCTGGGAACACTGAACAGTGATTGTGAAGACATGCCCAAACCATGAGCAGCAGTAGACCCAAGAACTTCCGCCGCCGTGCCGGCGACGATGATGAAGACAACCAAAAAGACGACGCTAATGTCCCCAACATCACCACCACCAACACCAAGGCCGCTTCAAAACCTAAGCCCAAGAAGCTACTCAGCTTCGCGGACGACGAGGACGCCGAAACCCCCTCTCGCTCCTCCTCATCCTCCTCTTCTTTCAAGCGTTCAAGCAAGCCCTCCTCTTCCTCTCACAAAATAACCTCCCTCAGAGATCGCCAGGCCCACTCCACACCCTCTGTCTCCGTCTCCAATGTCCAACCTCAGGCCGGCACTTACACCAAAGAAGCCCTCCTCGAGCTCCAGAAGAACACCCGAACCCTAGTCTCTTCTCGCTCCACTTCCTCCGAGCCCTCTATCGTCCTCAAAGGCCTCCTCAAACCTTCCTCCTCCGACGACCCCGCAATCTCTCGAACCCTAAGACAATCAGACGACGACCGCGACGTTTCTGACGAAGACGAGGACAATAGAGATAGGCGTGATGCTCAGACCCGATTTGCTTCCTTGGGAATCGGAAAGCCGAGGGATTCTCCCGGGTCGGCGTTGTTTCCCGACCAGGCCACCATCAATGCAATCCGCGCCAAGAGGGAGCGCCTTCGCCAATCGCGCGCAGCCGCACCGGATTTTATCTCGTTGGACGGAGGCAGCAATCACGGTGAGGCTGAGGGCTTGAGCGATGAGGAGCCCGAGTTTCGGGGCCGAATTGCCATGTTTGGTGAGAAGCAGAAGATCGATGACTCCGAGACGATGAAGAAGGGGGTGTTTGAGGATGATGATGAGGTCGTACACGAGAGGGCAGTGGGTGTGAATTTAGTGAAGGATAGTGCAAGCGAGAACGCCGTCGAGGAGGAGGACGAGGAGGAAAAGATGTGGGAAGAGGAGCAGTTTCGGAAGGGGTTGGGGAAGAGAATGGACGATGGGGCTACTAGAGTCGCTGTGACTGCTAATGTTCCCGTGGTTCAGAGTTTGCAGCAGCAGCAGCAGCAGCAGCACAAATCCGTTTATCCGGCAGCGGTTCCAAGTGCAGTTGGAGGACTGAGTATAGGTGGCGCAATTGGAGATTTGGATACCATGCTGTCGATACCGCAGCAAGCCGAGGTGGCCAAGAAAGCTCTGCAGGAGAATTTGAGGAGGCTTAAGGTATGGAATGCTTATCTCATTGCCAAACGGAACCTGAGAAATTGTTTATACAGTTCAGTGTTTTTGTTCGAGATATATGCTAAAGCATCAGTGCCTGCATGCTTGATAAAAAATGATAAAGACGTATGCAACGAGTGAAAGTACAGAATTTTTTTTTTTTTTTTGATAAGTAAGAAGTAATTTGATTGATATAAAAATAGGCATAGCCCAAGAACACCAGAGGTATACATATGAGTACATCAAATTAAGAATTAGAAACTATTACAAAAAAATCATGGAAGCTGAGATCATTTAAATCTAAAGCAATGACCCACATAAAAAAAGTCTTCCAGAAAAAATTCCTAAATAAAGTTTAGCGGTTTGTCGTTAGGAATTTAGAAAAAATTCCTAAAACTGCGATTGAGGTGAGTCATGCGCTTGAAACCAAATCACATTTTAAGAAAAGCAGGGAGTTAAAGCGTCTTTCATGGGCAATCAACTACGATGCTAAGGGAGGTAGCTCAAGTCGAGGGAAGACTAAAGGGAGGGCATTGTGAAGACGATCTCGTAGTGGGATGTTCGGGTAGAGGATTAGTTTTACGGAAACAAGGGGCTGGGGTTGGGGAGGTGTGTTACATTCCAATTTGGGCTTGGTGTATTTTGGGTAGGTTTCATGGGATTTTTGGATCATTAGGGGCTCTCTTGTATGGGCTAGGTGTTTTCTTGTATACGTCCAGTGTACTTAGTTACTCCTATTGATATATATATAATATTATTACTTATCAGAAAAAAAAAAAACTCCTAAACTCCTTCGAGGAAAGTTCATGAACCTCAAAAAATCTATAATTACTCTCTCCAAATACACTAGAAAATATAAATAGGAGCCATCTTCCACATAGCTGCAATCTGTGGTGTCCTTGTGATCCCTCTCCAAGAGTGAAAGTACAGAATTGATTCGAAATAGATTAAGAAATGAATTTGTGACTTCGACTTGTCCCCTCTATTGTTTTGATTTCATTAGAGAGTTTTGTGTTTGCTCTGATCAGGTTAAAAGTGATTTCTTTCTTACGGGTTTCTGTGCATATAAGTGGCTCTGAGAAAGAGTTATAGAATGTTAGTTTAGGAGGAAATCTTAAATAAGAAGCATGATATATCTAAAAGAATGCATTGGTGATGTTTACTCCCTGTTATTTGGGCTTTGCCTACTTTTAATGAACAAAACTTCTTGATAAACTATAAAAAAAGAGAATGCATCAGTTAAAGTGAGTTCGATACTGGGAGACAAAACAAACTTTGAGGCAACTAAGAATAGGGTAGTGTGTAACCGGTGGATTCAAGACCACACTACAAGTGTGTATAACTTACAAAACCAATTGTTAACTTTGCCGAGGGCCTGTGCACCCCTGGGATTATCGGGACGTTGTTCCCGGACACCCAGTTCCAATAAAAAAAAAAATGTTAACTATTCATATGTAGCTGCTGGATCTAAGATCCATTTGGTCATAAAGGGCATTACAACAATTACCGCAGGAGTGATATCTATTATGGTCAGAGATGGCCATAGAGCTTTTGGTGGCAACTAATGCCACATATAAGGTTTCATTGCACATGCTGATAGCAACCTAGAATTTTTGTTTGAAATAATGTAGCGGAACATTGAAAGAAAAATAAAACTCAGTATATGGAGGGACCTTACTGGTAGACACCAAGCTAGGTAATTGGAATATTGAGTTCAACTGCTTCTAAAGCACTGCCTTTGTTTTTAATTTAAATTTTTTTGTTTGGTTGGATACAAGAAGATTGTTGGTGTTGTAGACACATACATCTGCCTATGTTTTGTATTTTTTTTATAAGCGTGTTTGTAAAATGTTCATGGTACAAAACTCAGTTTTGGCATGACGTATACTTCTAATGCATCTGTAACTCCACACTTTAATTTCCTTTTTTGTATTTTCATTCAGGAATCTCATGGCAGAACTGTCATTTCATTGACAAAGACTGATGATGATCTGTCTGCCTCACTGTTGAATATTTCTGCTCTTGAAAAGTCTCTATCTGCTGCAAATGAGAAGTTCATATTCATGCAAAAGCTTCGTCATTTTGTTTCTGTCATATGTGACTTTTTGCAGGTATGATTTTATCTGCTTCTATATCCTGCATATACGTGTCCTTAAATTTCATTTATTTGTTTTCAATAGGATTACATATAGCATATGTGCATGTCTTATACTTAACTAAGGTTGTGTGTGGCCAAAGGTGGTAGGGTCACCCTAGTTAAAGGCACTCTTTCCAACTTGCCAACCTACTTCCTACCATTATTTCTGCTCCCCACCAAGGTGGCTCATTGCATGGAGAAACTCCAATGTGACTTCTTATTTTTTGTTTGGGGGGAGGGGATAATAAATGACGAGTTCAAATTTCACTTGGTGAAATGGGCCACAATATGCTCTCCTATTCAAGAAGGATGCTTGGGTATTCGGAACTTAAAATTTTTCAGCAAAGCGTTTCTTGGCTAGTGGCTATGGAGATGCTACAATGAAAGGGGGGGATTGTGGAGAATCGTTGTCGAATTGAAGCATGGTGAACCATGGGGAGGATGGTGTTCCAATGAGGTGAGTGGGCCTCATGGTGTGGGGCTATGGAAGCATATAAGAGGTTGGGACACATATGCAAGATTTACCAGCTTTACCGTGGGTGATGGATCCAAAATTAAATTTTGGCATGATTTATGGTGTAGCGATAGGGCACTTAAGGAAACTTTTTATTTATTTATAAGTAAACAAATTTTATTAATCAAAGAATAGGTAGAGCACTCAAGGAAACTTATCCACAAGTTTATGGTATAGCAATTATGAAAGAAGCCTCGATTGCGGAATTCTTCATACTCTCTAACGGCATTCCCCAGTGGAATTTTGCATTCCTTAGAGATGCAAAAGTTTGGGAAATTGATGCTTTTTCGGAGTTCTATGACCTAGTGTACTCCACACGTTTGTTGGGGGGAGTCGAAGAGAAGGTCTTTTGGTGCCCCTCTAAGAAAGGGAAGTTCATAGTCCGCTCTTTCTACCAATCCATGACAACGCACCATACAAATCCATTCCCATGGAAAAGTATTTGGAAGACAAAGGTGCTCCTAAAGGCAAATTTTTTTGTATGGACAGCTTTCTTGGAGAAAATCCTCACTCTAGACAACCTAAGGAAACGTCGAATCATAGTCATGGATTGGTGTTGTATGTGCAAAGAGAGTGGAGAGTTGGTTGACGATCTATTGCTACATTGTGAGATTGCCAGGACATTGTGGAATGAAGTCGTTGCTCAGATGGGATTAGCTTGGGTGATGTCGAAATGGGTAATTGACTTCCTAGCTTCTTGGAGAGACATTTGGGGTAACTCTTAGATTGCATAAATTTGGAAAATGGTTCCAATATGTTTATGGTGGTGTATTTGGAGGGAGAGGAATGAAAAAAGTTTTGAAGATCAAGTGCGGTCAATGGATGAGCTTAGAAATTTATTTTTCAATGCTTCATTGGTCGATTGTAATTGATTTTCATGGCATGACTTTTCTTGAATTCCTTGTATATCTAAACTAGCATGCTTAGGTGTTGCTCTTGTATATTTCCCGTATACTTGGGCTCTTACCTTTTCTTTCGATCAATAAAATCTTATTTACCGATAAAGAAAAACTAAGGGTGTGTGTGGACGTGTTATGTGAAGAGTTCTTATAACAAGAAGGGCATACACTGGGTTTGAAGTTTTCACCCTTTATAGGTTCCATAAATGTATTTAGATTTTTTTAACTCTTCTTATTAGGTACCAAAAGAGTTATGGTTGTTAATATTTTCTAATTTTGGGACTTTTTCGGCTTATGTATGTCATTTTAATTATAAAAAAAAGAAAGTCTGAAGATGTTATTTCAGTTAACATAATTCTTATGTTTTTTTCTTTTATAAATAAAAGTACAACATTATTGATAGTAAAAGGCATAGCCCATAAAATTTTAGAAAATAGGACTTTGGTCATTTGCGTTATGCATGTCCAACTGTCTTTGCTTGTTATTATTTCTAATCAGCATGCTTGAGAGGTGCGAGAACTGTGCTTTCTACAGAGATTTTTTTTATTGGTTCTGTTCTTTTGATCATCATCATAACCTCTTGCGCTCTCTCTTCTGCCTCTTTTTATTTTTCACGTTGAATACCTATCAGCATGGTCCTGCCTTTTGATTTGTATTTATTGATCTGCTGCTACTCTTTTCTTTCAGGATAAAGCACCCTATATAGAGGAACTTGAAGAGCAGATGCAGAAACTTCATGAAGAACGTGCCTCAACTATTTTGGAAAGAAGGGCTGCTGATAATGATGATGAACATATGGAGGTAGAAGCAGCTGTGAATGCAGCAATGTCTGTTTTCAGTCAGAGAGGTAGCAGTGCTGAAATCATTGCAGCAGCCGCAAGTGCAGCACAGGCTGCATCTGCTGCTGTCAGAGAGCAAACAAATCTACCGGTAAAGTTAGATGAGTTTGGGAGAGACATAAACCTGCAGAAACGTATGGATATGTCGCGGCGTGCTGAACACAGGAAAGCTAGGTCTGATTCTAAGAGAATCTCATCAATGGAAGTGGAAAATTCTAATCAAAGAATAGAAGGCGAGTTAAGCTCCGATGAGAGTGATAGTGAGAGTACAGCATACCAGCATCACCGAAAATTGTTGCTTCAGACGGCTGATCAAATATTTAGTGATGCAGCTGAAGAATATTCCCGACTTTCAGCAGTTAAAGAAAGATTTGAAAAATGGAAGAGAGATTATTCATCAAGTTATCGCGATGCTTACATGTCATTGAGTGTTCCTGCTATCTTTTCTCCATATGTTAGACTGGAGCTGTTGAAGTGGGACCCACTCCATGAGGATATTGATTTTTTTGATATGAAATGGTATGTGACTGACAACTTGAGTGCTAATTTAAACGTTTTTCTAGAAGACTTGCTTCTTGGGCGGGCTACACTTGTTTCATAGTGGCATTGGCCACTTGTAACTTTTTGCATTGAAAGGACAAACCACACACCAATATGTATTATATAACTACTTGTTTACTTCCTTGCTTTTTTCTTACATTTATGTTTTCTTCCATTCCTCAGGCATTCATTGTTGTTTGATTATGGTTTGCTGAATGATAAAAGTGATTTTGCTTCCGATGATGCGGATTCTAATCTTGTCCCTGAACTGGTGGAAAAGGTAGCACTTCCTATTTTGCATCATGAAATTGCCCACTGCTGGGACATGCTCAGTACAAGAGAGACAAAGAATGCAGTAAACGCGACAAGCTTGGTCACTAATTATGTTCCAGCTTCCAGTGAGGCTCTTTCAGATTTATTAGTTGCCATTCACACCTGTCTAGCTGATGCTGTTGCTAATCTTACGGTATGGCTATTGAAGTCATTTTAAGATGTTTTCATACACATGGACGCCTTTGCGCACCGGCATATATACATAGGTCTCAGCATGGATGTTGATTGTCCCATCATTTTAGGCTATGCCAAGTTTTAATGTTCTCGATATTGATTGTCCCATCCTTTCCAATTCATAGGTCCCCACATGGAGCCCGCTTGTATTGAAGGCTGTGCCAAATGCTGCACGTGTCGCAGCATATCGATTTGGAAAGTCTGTTCGTTTGCTGAGAAATATCTGCATGTGGAAAGAAATCCTCGCTTTGCCAGTTCTACAGAAACTTGCTCTTGATGAGCTTTTGTATGGAAAAATGCTACCTCATGTTCGAAGCATTGCGAAAAATGTTCATGATGCAATAACAAGAACTGAACGGATCATTGTTTCTCTATCTGGGGTATGGGCAGGTCCAAATGTCACGGGGGAACGCAGGTATAAATAATGATTCTCCTCTCGCCTTTAAATTCCGCTGGTCTACTACCTCCTTAGATTGATTTGTAAATTAAACTTTGCTTGGGTGAAAGATGTGTGGCTCCAGATACTGATTCTTATATTACTGCCATTGCACTACAATCCATGTTTATTCGGTCCCATTTCATTTATGTGCCATTATGTATGTTCAAAAGTAAAAGTACTTCCCTTGTATGCTTTTTCTTTAAGTTTTCATCAGTTTTTAAGGATTCCTTGTTTCCTAAACTCTTGTATATGTCTTGTGTACTTGGCTTTGCCTACTTTCTATTAATAAAATTTTTAATTACCAAAAGAAAAAACAAAGATTCATTGTTTTCTAAACAAGTGTTTGGTGACTGATCGTTGAAGCCTTCACCGTCATACACACTTAATATTTAAGACAAAGAAAATGGATAGAATAAATCATAGAGATTTTGTGGCATATCTACCATCATTCAGGTACAAATGAGAAATAATTTTTAAGAAATGCAGTGAACCAAGTGGAGATATCTTTTGTTATACCCTTCGAAATTACTTGGTAATTGTGTGTGGATGCCTGTGCCTGGAACATGTCTGCATGTGCAAGCTGTTTGCAGGCATGTGTGCGTACAGTGTGGGAGCACGGACCAATCAGGGCCAGGCAGGTTATTGCACCCCAGTAATTTGTTTAAAGGTATCTCAATAATGGCTTGGCCTGCCTGTAGTTCCAGATCATGGAAGTAATAATTTTCCACTCATGTGGTTTGAGGTTCAGTTAGTTGAGTTCCAATTGTGTGGAAATTTAAGAAGAAACAGAGAAATCACTCAAGAGAGGCTTTTAGGACATTTTAGTCCGAGTTTCTGTCCTAATGGTCTTGCCTTCGTGAGGTTCCACATCGTTAGTTAAAAAAAAAGGTTCAAGTTTTAAATTTTTCAACCCCCTTGGAATGCACTATTTTGGTTTACGATGTATTACTGTTCAACAAGTGTGTCTATTAGGTGCCTTTCTGACTGCAACTTTTGGAGCTGCCATATCTTGCTATAGACTTGCTCGGGATTATTGTTATATTTTAGTATGCTCTAGATTTGTTCATAAACGAGAATTTATCACTATTTAACGTATTGATCCAATGCCTGCTGAATGTTAAAGTTTTTGTTTTTTTGTTTCGTTCTTTTCATGTCCAGCCAAAAGTTGAAACCGCTGGTGGATTATGTGCTGTTTCTTGGAAAGACACTGGAGAAAAAGCATGTGATGGGTGTTACTGATAGCGAGACTAATGGACTTGCTCGGCGATTGAAGAAGATGCTGGTTGAGCTCAATGAATATGACTATGCAAGGGACATAGCTAGGACCTTTCATCTCAAGGAGGCATTGTAATATTTGAGAAGCTTGTCTCGTGTGACATGCTGACTTATAGGCTTGCTCACGGGTTGAAGAAATATTGGGGGGGGTCAACTCGAGAAACACACTGAAGGCTAGGGCCATGTATATGCAGGAGGTCCTTTAGATCTGGAGGAGGCATTCTGTGTTGTTCCATTCTTGGAGGTACACTTCGAAATCAAAAGGCGTGTGCATCATGTCTCGACTCTTTGCCGTGGCACTTCATTTGGACTGCGGGCTGCCAGCAAATTGTTCCTTTGGGAGTTTTGTAGCTTTGAGGCTAAAAATGTTTTGTGTTACGTTATTTCCTCTCTTCTTTCTTGTATGGGACAAGGTCCTAGTTAATGTTGTGAATCGGAGAAGCAATTAGCCATATGTTTACCTATATTGTTGATAGGTCTCTCAGGAGAGCTAGGCCGCCTTGTGTTCAGTATCAGATAACTGGACTACTTGGGTCGCCTGTTTGGGCCTGAAGCAATTAATCATTTGTGTTGTGTTGAGTACGAGACATTTGAGTTTTGTTATCCCATCTCTATTCTTAACAAGTCGTGTGTATGTAGAATTGTTTATCCTAGAATCAGTCATTTTCTGGGGGGGGGGGGGGGGGGGGGGGGGTGTGGTAATTTTCGAAGGCTCTTGAGCAAATATCATTTAAAAAAATTGAGATGAGAGTTCCTAATTAAGATGTTTATTATATCCTGAGTGGGATAAAATATTTCAAACTCATATGAATAGGCTCAGCCTACCAAAGAGCAAGACAAAAGAAGAGAGAGGGAACAAGGAAGAGAAGGTGTCAGGAGGAAAGAACGTGAAAGTAAATGAGAAAGTGGAGAAAATTGGTAGTCAGACACTCAGAAAGTGGAGAAAACTGGTAGTCAGACACGCAAGGGAAATGTTGCTAATCCTGTAGACAAGTTTCTCGACTTTTGGCCAAGTTTCTCCTTCAATTTTTTCAACCTCACGACAGAAGCTCCAATAGCGAGTTCTCCACTAGAAGATTAACCTCTAAGGTCTTGAGGATGAGAGACTATAAAACATGCATATTATAGTGGATCTCTCTTCCCCAAATGCCCCGTGGATGTAGACAATATGTCGAATCATGTAAATCTGTATGTCTCTTTCTTTTACATTCTTACTATTTATTTTTTATTAATTGTCGTGGACATAAACATAGTTGCACCGAACCAATCCAGGGGTGCTAGACCACACCGATCGAGGCCCAGATCGTCATAGCGGGTCGAGAATGATTCTTTTTCCCATTCTGGTTTATTGTGCAATTTTTGGCAACAACAGTTGACGTCATCTATAAGATCTAATTTACTTTCTACATTGGATGCGGGAGAATGACAATTTTCTGGCGTGCTAAATAATTTTCGAAGGAGCAAAGAAAAGTTTTCTAGATAAGTATTCTCAGTCTTTTGATGTTTATTTTTATGAGCAACATTGTTGCAAAAAATTGGACAAGTGAACCTTTTCTCGCTCGAGTGGGAATCGCAAGTTTCTCGTTGATGGAATTACAGATGCTCAATACCCTCAAAGGGCACTATGCAAAAAGGAGGAATATGGGAGCAAGGATGCAGTGTATAGTGGACACGCGGGCCACAAACAAATGCATAGTGCACATAAGTGCACTGTGCATGGGATGCAAGTACCATACATGACATGAATAGTGCCATGCACGGTGAAGGGGTGCACGTTACCGTGCACCTCAAGCTCCTCTAGCCAGCCGGTGGTCACCACTTGGACCGTCGGTATACCCTGTTAGCTCCATAGTGGTTGATTGACCACCAAGACGAGCTCGTGGTGGCCTTCAGCCACGCACCCTGGCTCACGGTGCGTTCGTGTAAGCACACCGCCAGCCATGAGGACCTGCCGGTGGCCACCCCAGGGGTTGCTGGTGTTGTTTGAACCTTTCGACGAGGTCCTCGACCACCACCCCATGGCTGGGACCTCGTCGCATGACCACATGAGTGCGATTGAGCATGACTAAGATTTCCTCCACCTAGTCCCACCACAGCAAGGCAGAGGATTCGGCGCAGTCTATCCCGGCCTAAGTGCCATTGGCACGAACCGATGCAAGTTGGGAAACAATGACCTTGGCTATGTATCCCGTACATGAAGCAAGCTCATAGCAGACTGCTATGAGCCTTTTGATCCCGCCGGCGGTCACCACTTAGACCACTGGCGTCATCTGCCAGCTAAGGGGTGGTCCCCGACCACCATGGTTGACCCAGCCAGTGCCCTCGGCCATGCACCCAGTGCATGAAACATGCACTGGACTCCTTAGCCAACTCAAGTATGTCATGAGCCTCCAACGTTGCCGACGGCCACCACGAGGGCCGTTGGCACCTTCTGAAGGCACCATGGTTGTCCCAGACCACCATAGATAACATCTTGTCGACCACAAGCAACTCATCGCCCAAGAACTTGTCGAACAGTGACGACTTGTCAACCTAGCCAGTGTCCTCAGCTAGAGCTCCCCTCAGCCAGTGACGACGTGTCGGCCCAACCAGTCTCCTCGACCAAACTTCCACGACCTAGCCACCAACTTGACCTAATGCTCCATTCAACTAGTCTCCTCGACCATTTCCTCAGCCATGGGGTGCTAAAAAAAAAAAAGGAATAAAAAAGATAGAAAGGCTTGAAAGGAAAATGAGGCCAAGGAAGAAGAGAAGTAGCAATCTGCAGACAATTTCAGTAGAGCAAAAGTTGCACGAGCCGGCTAAAATGCACCAATTTGCCTATCTTTAAATTTATGTGAATTCGATTTTTACTAACAAAATTGATTCTTGTAGCTCAGAACACCAGACGCCCAGCCCCACTCTGGCAACACTCAGACATCCAAATTTGTCTCCATCAAAAGTGATTTCTCAAAATTAACGTGCCTTAAACTTTCTCTATGATCCAAAAGGACAATTCAAGTATGCAAATCTCGATCTTGTGGCTGGAAATTATTTACGCTAACCAGTTTGGATTTTGTAGCTCGGTTAAGTGCCCCAACTGTTCGCACTGACTCCTGCACCCCTAGCGACGAGAAGACTAAGGGAGCCAAGTACCGTGTCTCCATGGACTTGCCTCATCCTTTCCGTCAGTCTATGAGGGCGACGAGAAGATTGGGGGAGCCAAGTATCATGTCTCCACGAAATTGCCTCATCCCTCCCCTCAGTCTACACAAGGGCGACGAGAAGACCAGGGGACGACTTGACAGGCTCAGCAACAGCCTAAGGTGGATCCAGGGGATCGACGGGCTCCCTGACCACTTTGCGTGGGTTACCGCATACAAACTTCAAAAAAATGTAGACGTTAACAACAGTTCACGATGGAAAAGGAAAATCTCATGACCACCATTGAGAACAAAGACGACGTCGGATGAATATCCATTTACGCGGTCGAGTACATCCCTCTCCACTGTTGAGCATCGCACTCGCCATTTACGTGGTAGAGTACACCTCGCACCACAGCCGAGCTTTGCACTCGCCATTTATGTGGTTGAGTACAACTCCCACTACAGCTGAGCTCTGTGCTCTCCATTTATGTGGTCAAGTTCACCTCCCATCACATTTGAGCTCTGCGCTTCACGTCTTACGTGGTCGAGCACATCTCCCTCCACATCCAAGCTTTGTGCTTGCATCCTATGCAGTTGAGCATATCTCCCGCTACGTCCGATCTCTACACTCATACTTGACGCAGTTGAGTACACCTCCCGCCTAATTTCTCCTTCAAAGGTATTTACCACCTAATGTAAGCAAAACGGAGAACCGAGGACCCACTAAGCAAACTTATTTCGTTACAGATTACTGCGCGCTGCCTCCGTTGTATATTTTATCTTAGAGATTCTCAAGGCCTTATTTTGAAGCAAATCAGCCTTAAGAATCGAGGGCAACTGAAGATGATAAAATATCCCAAGCTCATATGAATAAACCTAACTCACCAAAGGGTCCTAATTAGATGACAAAAGAAGAGAGAGGGAGAGGAGACAAGAGAGAGAAGGTGTTAGGAGGAAATGACGGGAAGGTAAAATAAGAAAATGGAGTAAAGAGAAGTAATTAGACACACAATGTAAAGGCTGTCAATCCTTACCACTTCCTAGGAGCACGCGAAAAGAGGGAAAATATAAAATAAAATAGCTAGACAACTCTCGGGAGACTTCGTCTTCTTCTTTAATCTCGACTGGCCAGACTTCTTCTTCAGCTTCTTCAAACTTCACAACAGGAGCTCCAGCAACGAGATCTCCACCAAACGATTGACATCTGATGTCCATTGTACAACGAGGATGAGAGATTGTAAAACAAGTATATTATAGTGGATCTCCTCTCCCTAAACGCTCCGTGGACGTAGGTAATATGCCGAACTATTTAAATCTGTGTCTTTCTCTCATTTACATTCTCAGTATTTATTTTTCATTCACTGTCATAGACGTACGCTTAGCCTCACTAGACCACACCGGGGGTGCCAAACCACACTGATCGAGGCCCAAATCATCATTGTGGGATGGGAATAACTTTTTCTCCCCTTCTGACCTGTTGTGCGATTTTTGACATCGACATATCCAAGACTCACTTGGAAGAGTTGTTAATTATAAACCTCATTACATGTATATTAGTGATGAGGTTAGCATACAAAACAGATGCAAGTTCTAGACCGAGCTTTTGTGGTACATACGACCAAAATCACTTTAAATCATGTGCCTGTCCCTCTTTCACACACACACACACACATATATATATATATAGATTTTATTTACCTTCCCTTTCATTAACAATGAAAAAGAGCGGTACTCCTGCGTGCATGGTATATGATTCATTGAATAGAGCTAAGGGCTTAAATCGAGTTATTATTTGATTAATCACCATTCCACAACAACAGTTCCACATTTTTAAAACGAAAAAAAACAAATAAAGGACTCGACTTTATCCCTTTTACCAGATAGATGGATGCCTACTCCAAGAGTTCATGGAGCTGCATTCTTAGCGACCAGTCGAACAAGGCCAGAAGGTGAGCTGAATTTCAACAAGCTCATTCTCCTTTTCTTCTTCTCTCTCTGTGTTTTTCTTTTAATATATAGCAACAAACATCAGAAGAAATACTGATGAAATTGAACGTCCAGTTTTATAGAAGGGTAGCTGGAAATATAAATAGGTGGCTTAGGCTCAATTTCCAGAAACATTCTCGATTCATCTTCGTTATAATTTTCATAAATATTTATATAAAATATAATAAATAATTCTAATTTTTTCAAATATCAAAATAATAATAATATTCTAATATTCTAATACTTTCAACTTATTGTAGAAACCCAACTTTACTCATTATCATCCCTCTAATATTCAGACAAATTCCCACTTCACACCGTCCTCGTTATATATATATAGATAGATAGATGCACACACGCCACACGGCACTTTACACGAATTGTAGAAAATTAAAGCCTTTGTCAATGTTCTCGGCTCTTCCTCTTTAATTTGCTCTCTGTCATCTACTCTGCCAACCGAGGAAACTGCTTCCTCTTTAAAAAAACAAAAACAAAGATTTGGTTGGATAAAAAGCATATATTCTGGGTATTATCTGCATAAACTACCATGACTATGACACGGCTGCCTTCTTCTGTTTCCACAACCAAGCTAGCCAAGGTCGGCCGTCTCCTCATCGTCGGAGCAGCAGGTTTCATCGGCCAGTTTGTCGCAGAAGCCAGCCTAGACGCCGGCCGACCCACATATGTTCTCGTCCGTCCGGGCCTCTGTTGCCCTTCTTCTAAGACCCACACCATCAAGTCTCTCCAAGACAAAGGCGCCATTATCTTGCATGTAAGACTTTCTCCATTTTTCTGCAGCATGCGTGCACAAATTAAATACACACACATATATATGCTTGTATTCTTTGCTTCTTCTTTTATTTTATTTTTTTACAGGGACTGATTAATGAGAAGGAATCCATAGAGAAAATACTAAAAGAGAATGAAATTGATATAGTAATATCAGCCGTGGGAGGTGGAAATATACTGGACCAGCTCTGCTTGATCGAGGCCATTAAAAGCGTTGGTACTGTTAAGGTACCTTTTATATACGACACATATCCATCCATCCATCCATCCATCGTGACAGAATTAAAGAACTCAAAGACAAACACTTGGGCGTATATACCTATATGTGTGTGTGCAAAGTACTCCATATAATACACATATGGTAAAGAAAAAGAAAAATTTGCAGACTCTTCTATAATTAGTAAATAAATGGTAAACGGTTTGGATGCAGAGATTTCTGCCATCAGAGTTCGGGCACGACGTGGACAGGGCTGAGCCGGTGGAGCCAGGGCTGAGTATGTACAAGGCGAAGCAGAGAGTGAGGCGTTTGGTGGAGGAGTCCGATATCCCTTACACTTACATATGTTGCAACTCTATTGCTTCTTGGCCCTACTACGACAACACCCACCCTTCTGAGGTTCTTCCTCCTTTGGATCGTTTCCAAATCTACGGTGACGGTAGTGTCAAAGGTCAGATGTCTGACTTGTCAATCTTCGTGCCACCTATTTTTATATATAATACTCAATTTCTATGTCGTTATCCTGTAATTTTGGTACAGTAGTTTGTACAAAGGTACAGACAGACACTGACTCACCAATGTTAGGTCTCTATCACGTCTAAATGCTCTGCACGTTCAGGTTTATCAAAGATTTCTTTTTTCTTTTTTAAATTTTATACTTTTTTTGAACATAATAATATATATTATCTACTCACATAATATATTAGATATATTAATTAATATATCTAATATATATATATATATATATATATAATGGGGAGTGGATACACTGGATAGTGTTGCTTGTTAACGATGCGAGTTCATATCTTATAAAAAAATAATAATAATGTGAATTCATAGAGCAAAACTATGGTTTGAAAAGTTGCATTATATATAGTAGGTGGGATTCACAGTCAAATATTGACTCTATTATTGTCGCGATCTAGTGTTTTATCTTAAATTTTCAACTGAAAATGAAAATGGACTTCAGATAACGACATCTCCGGTTAACACTACTTTTAACTGTAATTTCTTTTTTTTTTTTAATGCTTTAGTCATAAAAAATTTTATAAAAATAAAATTTTAAATTGATATGATTTAATTTAATATATTAGATTATAAATTATTTTTATTATAAAATAGATTTAATATATCATATGAACCTATCTCAATTTGTGAGTTTAATTTTATAAGATATATTTGTAGTTGTATCACTTCTAAAAAAAATATTACTGTAACTAAAATAAGAGAAATACTATACATCAGTTAATATTCACTCTCATACCTCACATTTATAAATTTTTTTCATACCGTGTGTGATGTGGGGCTAGTAATAAATAGTGATTAATGAGAAGATTTTTTTATAAAATAATATCAACTTTTGAGAGATTATTTCTCTTTTCTTAAAAGTCTTCTGACAAACCATTGACGAGAGTTTTTTTGTGCACCATATGAATGACCATAATATATGTTAGTAAATGACAACCAACCATTCAAACCTAAGAATATTAATACAAACTACATCCTTTAGGGGAAAATATGAAAGATTTATTAATGCTTTATATGCTTATTTACTTATAAAAAATTAATAATAACAATAATAATAATAATAATATTTTTTTCCATGTGTATGTATATGCAAAACATAACATGAAGTTCTGCTAGTTTTTGTTGTACTTACATCATATTGTTGATCATCAGTTTGCATATAATTAATATTGCTTGCAGCTTTCTTTGTTGCTGGCACTGACATTGGTAAATTTACACTGAAAACTGTTGATGACATTCGAACGCTCAACAAGCGTGTGCATTTTCGACCCACCTCCAACCTTTACAACATGAATGAGCTTGCATCTTTATGGGAGAAAAAGATTGGAAAGACTCTCCCTCGAGTCACCGTCACTGAATCTGATCTTCTTGCTGCCGCTGCAGGTTCATCATTTTGTTTTTTCTTTTTAATAATTTCAAATATAAATACTTGAATCTTGATGTCACCCTTTTTAGTTGTTAATCTGTCAGAACATTGTTGACACACATGATTTTGTTCAATTATTTATTTTATTATAATCAAGATCTCTGCAGATATTATGTATAACATGTTGGTTGAAACGCATGCAGGCCAGATCACCGTTGATCAATTATATCTTGGGGCTTACATTTTTCATTTTTTGTATGAAATTTTGCAGAGAATTGTATTCCTCAGAGTATTGTGGCATCGTTCACGCATGATATATTCATAAAGGGTTGTCAGATAAATTTCACAATCGATAGCCCTCAAGATGTTGAAGTGAACACTCTCTACCCAGATGAAACTTTTCGAACCTTGGATGAATGCTTCAATGACTTTCTTCTCAAAGTAGACCCAAAAGCTATGAGCAACAATGAGACTCCTACTTCCAAAAGTCCTTTGGTTGAACCTATGACAATCACTGCAACATGTGCTTGATTATACCACAAGAACACGAGGGTAAACTGCAAAGTAATGGGAGATCTTGGTTCCAAGATCTTGTTCTTTATTTCTTTTCTTTTCTTTTTTGTAGGGGGAGGTGTTAATTGTTAAAAATTAGTTGAAAATAATTGGGAATTCAATTTGCCTATCACGTTATTTCATGAATTCCTTGTGATTTGTTGAAGGATTGCGATCGCGATGACTTGTAGCTACGTGTCATGTATAAGCCTCGTGATCATATGGAAGTAATTTCTTCTGCCTGCAACTTAGGCCTTCAAACTTTAAATTAACTTATCATACTCCACCCCTCTCGAAAAAAATAGCCTCTCCCTCTCTCTCTAAACCAGACCCTCTCTCTCTAAACAGCCTCTCGTCCGAATCCAGTTGGGGGAAGGGGGAGCCTCGGCTCCTCCTTCCTCGCCGTTTCCTTCCTCCCCTCGCCGGCCCTTCGTCTCCGGCGTTTATATTCTATTTCGTCGTAGTGTTTTTTCTTCGTTTTTCTGTTTTCTCAGGTTACATAAGGGAGGATCGCCGTTTCCGGTCATTCTAGCCGCCATCTCATCACACGCGCCACACCGGAAGGACGTCCAGGCGCCGATCTTCAACACCTCAAAATCCGGCGTCCAACGGAGAAGCGCGTAGCCCGCACGCGCGGGACGAAACTTCCTGATCTCGTCGGCGCGTGGCCACCACGCGCCACCAGGGAGCCCTCTGCCGCCACCACGCTCAGCTTCTCTGGGTTCTCTGACTCCGGGGTTTCCAAGATCGACCGTCGGCTTTCCTCCCCGAGAAACAGTGCCCTGCACGAACCAATGCCGAACTTCCGTGCACTGTTCATCCGTGTTTTTTGTTGTTTATTTTTCTGTTTGGTTGTTTTCAGCACTTTGTAGTTAATTTTTTCTGTTCTATTGTTATTTTGTTGACCCGAGTGTTGTGTTGAACCTTTGGATTGGACGTACTCTGTGGCAAGAGCTGTTCGAGAGTGTTGGATGATGCTACGCTGATGGTCGTACGGCCGGGCTTTGTGGTCCGTGCGTGAGTTGGGTGCCCGTCCAGGCCGATTCGAGATGCCGATGCTTGCGGTAGGCGTAACATCCGGGTTCGCACTATTGCTTGGGGTCGTTTTTTTGGTGTTGTTTGGTTTGTATTTATGTGTAGGTTTTGGTTTTAGTTAGTAATAATTTAGAAATGGGCTTTGGATTTGATGTCCATAGCAGTGCCCCGTCTCATTCCTCTAGGGAGGTTGGGGGGTCGTTTAGTTCTGTGTTCACAGAACGCTTTCTCTGTTTATGGGAGAGTTTTTTAGAAGTTAAGACAATGTCCGTCACTGGTTTGTGGCGGGGATGCCCCTGAGCTGATGCGTAGTTGACTTATAGTCTGGTTTTTCCATGTATTATTAAGTCACAGTTGTAACTTCGGTTCATTAATGAAATGAGTCTGATTTCTTCAAAAAAAAAAAAAAAAAAAACTTATCATACTCCACTTGTCCGCTTACGTACCTAAAGATGTCCTGATGAAAAATAATATATTGCTCAGCCCACAACAAACGAATCATCACGATTTTTCTTTCAAAGAAAGTAGATGGCTTTTCTATTCATCCATTTAGTGTATGCATAATGAGTGGTTACCATATTAGCATATATTGTAATTAATTAGTTACCTACACTCACGTGCACTATAAGTTAGAATACACTTTAGTTATTTTCTTTACCTTGTATATAAACTTTCTGTACATATTATTCATTTTATCTAATGAATTGAGGTATATTCAGAAATCCCTCTCTCTCGGTTTCTATCTCTCTTATCATGGTATCAGTTGCAAAGAAACCCTAGCCGCTGTCATGACTGATTCGACTGACGATACGCCTCCTCCTCGCCCTTCACCCCCACTTCCACCCCCTTATGCCCCTCCTCCTTCTGTGGATTATTCAAATCCATACTACCTTTAGAGCGGAGATCATCCCAGTGCGATACTTGTTTCCCAACCCCTTACTGGGGATAATTTTCTCACATAGCACCGATCCATGTCTATGGCACTTATTGTGAAACATAAACTCTGTTTTGTTGATAGTGTTTTGCCCAAACCTACTAAGATCGATCCTATGTACCAATCTTGGATTCGGTGCAATATGGTTGTGCTTTCTTGGTTGCTTAATGCTTTGTCCAAAGAAATCGCTTCCTCCGTTCTTTACATTGATTCTGCGGAAGAGATGTGGAATGATTTGAAAGAACGGTTTGCACAGAGCAATTGACCTCGCATCTTCCAGATCCGGAAGGCTATTGCTTCCTTGTCACAAGCCGATGCCTCTGTAAGTTCTTATTTTACAAGATTGAAAAGCTTTTGGGAAGAAATGGTCCATTTTCGCCCTATGCCCCTTTGTTCTTGTGGCACTATCAAGCGGATTGTTGAATATCAACAAGAGGACTATGTCCTGCAATTTTTAATGGGACTTAATGAGTCTTATGCACATTTACGTAGTCAGATCTTGCTTTCTGATCCTTTTCCTCCGATTAACAAAGTGTTCTCGCTTATCCTTCAAGAGGAAAAGCAGCGAGAAATTTCTTCTGATTCTTTATCCTCTAATGAAGCTGTTGCTATGTTGACTAATTGTGATTCTAGTCAGATGAAGTCTTCTGTTGTTGGATCGAGGACTGGTAAGCCATTGACTCTCCGTAAGGATCGCCCTTACTGTACTCATTGTGGCCTCTTAGGCCATACCATTGACAAATGCTTTAAGATCCATGGTTATCCACCAGGATATAAAGCAAAGTCTCGAAACCCTAATCAGGCCACTGCCAATCCTGCCATTGCTAACCAATCTGTTCCTGATTTGGTTTTGGTCCACCTTTTCCCTTTTCCCCCGAGCAATGTCAACAACTTATTAATTTTCTCCACACTAAAACTAACCTCTCATCTGTGAATCAAGTAGGTACAATACCTCCTGATGTTACTAGCTGCACTGCACCACCGACATATGCACCACCCCTCTCAAGTATATCTTCCATATTCTCTGCTATTGATCCACTTGCATTTCATTCACAATCTTGGATTCTTGATTCCGGGGCAAGTGATCACATGATTAGTTCTCTTTCATTTTTTACATCACCACCAATTCCTGTCAATATCTCTGTGAAATTACCTAATGGTTCTTACATTCGAGTCACACACAAAGGCACGGTTAGACTCTTTGATTCTTTAGTCCTAGATAATGTTCTTTATGTTCCTACATTTACATTCAATCTTGTCTCTGTTAGTAAATTAACTTCCCAATTATCTTGTTTTCTCATTTTTTTTTTTAAATGATTTTTGCTACATCCAGGATCTCTTTAATTGGAGGACGATTGGAGTAGCTAAAATCTCTCACGGTTTATATCATTTACTGCATACTTCAAGCAGTTCTGATTCTTGTAATGCAAATAATTCTTCTAATTGTAATGATGTTGCAAACAACTCTTATCTTTGGCATTGTCGTTTGGGACATATTTCTGACTCTAGATTACATGCCTTAGCTTCTGATAGACCTTGTTCTACATCTACAAATCATACTCATTGTGTTGTTTGTCCACTTGCTAAACAGAAACGTCTTTCTTTTCCTTTGAGTTCTTCTGCTACTAGTTCTGTTTTTGAATTAATTCACTGTGATATCTGTGGCCCTTTTTCAACTACTTCCTATGATGGTTTCAGATTTTTTCTCACTATTGTAGATGACTATAGTCGCTGTACTTGGATTTATTTGTTAAAATCTAAATCTGAAATGCGATCATATTTACAATCATTTTTCATTTTTGTGGAAACACAATTTAATACTAAAATAAAATCTGTCCGTACTGATAATGGTTTAGAATTTGATATGAAACATTTTTTTTCTAGTAAAGGGGTTATACATCAACATAGTTGTGTATACACTCCTCAACAAAATTCTATTGTTGAAAGAAAACATCAACATATTCTTAATGTTGCTAGAGCTCTTCATTTTCAATCTAATATTTCCTTACAATTTTGGAGTGACTGTATCCTCACTGCTGTCTATCTTATAAATAGAATACCCAACCCTGTTTTAAATAACAAATCACCTTATGAAATACTTTTTGCTGTTAAACCTAAATATAATCACCTTAAAACTTTTGGTTGCCTTTGTTATACTTCTTCTCTTGGCACTTCTTTATCACACAAATTTTCTGTCCGAGCTCAAGTTTGTGTCTTTCTTGGCTATCCCCCTGGCATAAAAGGATACAAACTTTATAATCTTCACACCCATAAAATTCTTATTTCTCGAGATGTTATATTTCATGAACACTTTTTCCCTTTTAAATCAAACTCTCCATATTATCACTTAACACTTGACACATCTAATATTACTCCTTCCATTGAACTTGTTTTACCCATTCCTCTTCCCGATATTTCACTCCCATCTCCCTTAATTTCTAGTTCCCCCTCTTCTTCTCATATCCCACTTTCTTCCCTTTATTCTAATGATTCCATTCAAAATATCACAACACCTGCCCCTCTTAGAAGATCTACAAGAATTAGAAAAACACCTAACTATTTACAGCATTACCATTGTTCTTTACTTTCTAATGCTAACATTACTCAATCTTCTTCAGGTATTCTTTATCCTATCTCTTCTTATCTGTCATATTCAAAATTTTCACCTTCTTATCAACATTTTTGTGCTTCTGTTGATTCTCTTTATGAACCACAATTCTTTCATCAAGCCATATCATACCCCCATTGGAGGGATGCCATGACAGCTGAGATTACTGCTCTTGAAGAAAATAAAACATGGATCCTCACTGAATTACCCCCTGGACAGCAACCAATTGGTTGTAAATGGGTTTACAAGTGTAAATTAAAATCTGATGGAACTTTAGAAAGATATAAGGCTCGTTTGGTTGCAAAAGGATACACCCAACGCGAAGGTATTGATTATTTTGATACTTTTTCACCTGTTGCAAAACTAACCAATGTTTGTTGTTTTCTTGCACTAGTTTCTATTAATAACTGGGAATTGCATCAATTGGATGTCCATAATGCATTCCTTCATGGCACTTTAGATGAAGTTGTGTATATGAAGCTTCCTCCAGGTTTTTCTAAACCTGGAGATACTCGGGTTTGTAAGTTACTCAAATCTTTATATGGCTTGAAACAAGCCTCCAGACAATGGTTCTCTAAATTTTCATCTACACTTATTAATTATGGTTTCAGTTAATCAAAATCTGATTATTCTTTATTTACAAAATGTTCTAGTGCATCTTTTATTTTTTTGTTGGTTTATGTTGACGATATTGTCATTGCTTATAATCATATCTCTTTTCCGAGACTTTGGAGTCCAGTTTTTATTGTGACAGCCAAGCAGCACTCCACATTGCTGCTAACCCAGTGTTTCATGAACGTACTAAGCACATCGACATCGATTGCCACATTGTTAGAGATATGGTTCAAACAAAAACTCTTGTAACTCTTCATATTGCTGCTGAACATCAATTAGCAGATTTTTTTACTAAACCATTAGTTTCAACTAGATTTTGTAATCTTTTGTGCAAGCTGGGTGTAATTAATCTTACCATTCCAGCTTGAGGGGGGTTATTAGCATATATTGTAATTAATTAGTTACCTACACTCACGTGCACTATAAGTTAGAATACACTTTAGTTATTTTCTTTACCTTGTATATAAACTTTCTGTACATATTATTCATTTTATCTAATGAATTGAGGTATATTCAGAAATCCCTCTCTCTCAGTTTCTATCTCTCTCGATTTCTCTCTTATCATACCATGTGTAAATCGGATCCAATCTATTCATTTATGGCATCCATCTTTCCAATTTTCTTCTAAAGAAAGTAGATCATGAGTAAACAATTATGGTATCCATTTTTTACTTTTGGACTTTGTATTTGAGTCCAAAGATAAGAAGAATATGTTTGCAACTTCACTAGAAACATTAACTATTACCTTATAAGCACATGGTTGTTTCTTTTCTATACATCGTGCAAGTACTTTCTTATTTGGGCATAGTCTGGTCTGTTTGTACCAGTTTTTGGTCTATATTTTTTTCCAGTAGCCTAATATTGAAGTTTTCTATAACCCCTTTGCTTACTTATGTATAAAGTATTCCTCTACCATAAGTGAAGATTACTACAAAAATTAGGATACCGTTCTTTTTTTGTATAGAGCGCACAATACAATTTATTTACAGTTTTTTTATGCAGTTTTGCTAGGTACAATCGGCCTGCAGAACTGCAGTGAAACCTGTTATTTATTACATTCTGAAAAGGAGGGGACCCACCATTGCTTCCCCTCTCTTTATCTTTTGGTACACGTACAACGCCATGGGACAAGTCTTAGGCAGGCCCTCTTGTACATGAGCTCTCCATCGGACCCAGCTTCAACTTCATTTCTAGGCAAAACACTAGCACCCATTGAAATAGGCTACACAGCCTTCAAGACCTGCAACTCCTTGGCCCCACATTCTCTTCTCGTTGCAAATCTGCACTTCTTCCCATTGCAATTAGTCCTCCATACCGGCTCTTCAAGCAGTCTCACAACATTCTTTTCTTCTTCCTTTCCCTATCACACTCCTCGCAATTCGAACCAACCCAGATGCCATTTCTCGAACCAGGACACTAATTGGCATAGCAAGCTCAATCAAGAAGGTAGGTGAGAATTGGGATCTCTTTGGAATGTAATATTGGGATCTTTTTTTTTTCTCTTCCTTAACAGCTTTTGTGGAAGATTTGATACTTGGAACTTCATCATCATTTTTGTTGCCAACTTTAGTCGATCAGTGGAAGTGCCTCTTGGGGAGTGGTTGTGGCTTCGTGGGTTCGTGGAGAAGACGAAGGGGGGAGTAGCCATCTGTGGCTTCATGTAGAAGAAGATGAAATTCCACCAATGTGTTAGCTAGATTTTATTCTTACTACCTACTGCAATGTAAAAATGAAACGCTGTGTTTCATTAATGACGTGGAGACTCCCCGCCGGTTGCAAGAAGCATTTTTCTTTTTTATGTGATATGATTTTTTTCGGGATCAATCAACAGCTCTTGATGCAATATGTAAAACTTACACAAATACTAAATAACTACATTGCCAGACTCAAACTATTTGCTTAATCCAAAATACAAGCAACAATGTAAGGTTTTGGAGGAAATCCTTCCCTAGCCTTCCAGCCTAACTTGAAATTAAACATCTTAAATAACTAGTCGTTCTTGTATAAAGACATGACATATGGAGTAAGTTTTGCACTTCTCACAACTAGTATTGAAAATGCAATAGAGAAATTTTTTTAAAAGTAACCTAGGAGTACTATATCATGAAATGGAGAGAACCAACGATGTAATATTTGATAACTAATGTGATAGCAGAAGACAAGTTATTTATATGACTAAATTACATTTGGTAGTTATATATCTAACAAATTTTTAATAATTCAATGACAAGAAAGTATATTTGAGATTTTGAGCTTACTCTTGATTTCTTCATTCTTTTAATAGAAACAATGCCCCCTGGAGAGTGGAAAATACCACGTTCATATGTAGCATAAGGAAGTCAGCACCAATATTAATGGAAATGGTTAAAAGGGATGTTGGTAGTGTAAGGGTTGAAAGACAAACCAACAACGAATGTGATGCCTGCAAGGGTGAATGACTGCATTAATATATTCTTCAAAGCATACTCTACATAGGCTCTTTTATTGATAGAGTCATCAAACTAGTATATAAAGTAGATCCTAAAATATTTGGAAAGAAGATTACTAGCACAAGAGTTGAAAGAACATGAAAGGGCAAAAGCATGCTGCAACTGCATATCCATTACATCACAAGACACATCAACATAGAATTAAACCATGCATATCAACTGATTACATCCATGCATTAATTTATTATAGTGAGACCAACTCATTTCTTTTTATATTTTGGGGTTACAGTGTCTGCAATTGTGTTATTGGTAAGTCATTCGTATAGTTCTAGTTGATAATGCAGGAAGATCCGAGTTAGATGATACTGAGTTATCAAATTGCACGTTGATTATGCTGAAATACTTTTTGGTGACAGATCAGGGCAAAAATGGCAGGAAATCGTGATCTATCCTTAAGTCAGATGATACTAAGTTGCTAGATTGCACGTTGACTGCGCTGAAATACATTAAGGTGGCAAATCATCACAAAGTTGATAGGAAATCGTGATCTTTCCATGATTGTAGCAGTTTTGGGCATGCTTCAGTATTTTGGCCATAAGTTTGGCTACGGTTATCAGAATCATGTATATGACCCCAATTCGAAAAGTTCTTTTCGGCGTGCATGTAGTGGTCACCCAGCTATACTTGGTTCGTATCATTTTCGAGGAAAAATTCTACTATTTTTCCCTATGAATCCCTAATTTTAGTTATTTTTTACCATTTATGGTAATATTTCATTTATCATTTAGGAAGTGATTATGAACCTGATTTAGGTTATATTTTTTACAGATTACTTCTTTTATTAAGTATTTATTTTTGGTATAATTATTGAAATTTTTCTATTTTTGGTAAAATCCTGATATTGTCGATTTTAAACTATTACAGCTCGGCTTGTGAGCTGATTTGGTCATTCTTGGATATTGAAAATTTTGAATTGAACATTAGAGTCATTTTCTCTATATTTTGGTTTGGGCAATTCTCTTGTCTTCCTTCCCTATGAATTATCTATTGAAACTAGCCAGCAGAATAATCACTATTATGTCCGGCGTCAGTTGAGGGTTTTGAAACCAATACTTAAAAATAATTTAGGTGAACATATTCACACTTTGCAATTCTAAATATTATATTTTGAATCATTTCATACTTTTGCTGGCTAAACTTTGTAACCTTCTTTTGCTCACAAAGTGCAGGTTGTAGTCTTTAGGTCTAAGATGAAAATAATCAAAATATTATATAAATATAAGTCAGTTGGTATATCATAGAGTTAATATTGCTCACAGAGTGCAGGACGTTGTTGTCTTCAGATATGAGATGGAAATAATCAAAATTTTATATTGTAATGCCACAATGGAAAACTTAAACCACATGACCTGTACTCTAAAATGACTAGTCAATGATACAATTGAAGCCTTATCAGAACCTTATAAAGAATAAAAACTTCTCTTTTCCAAACAATATGAGATCCCACACACTACCTACCCTTATCTTTATCATATGGGGTATCACATATATAAAGATAAATCAGTTGATATATAATAGATTTAATCTTGCCCACAAAGTGCACGCTGTAGTCTTTCAGATTTGAGATGAAAATAATCAAAATATTGTATCTAATCAGACCAAGTAACAGATATGCTACAATGTGGACAATTCAATGCAAACAAAAGGTAGAAAAACAAAAGCTAGCATTATAGGGCAGCAACAGCGATATGGATCAAGTAGAGATCGGCAACAACCACTTTTTTCCTTTTTAATTCATCTGAATTACTTTGTCAAACTACATAGACATTATGCCAACATACCTCATCTTTCATGGTTGTCCTATAAAATCTTGAAGGCACAAAAACGAGGCATTTTACAGATCCATTGGAGTAGGGTGGACATACAAGAGTTTTTAAGGGAAAAACCACAACAACCCTACCAGTGGCATAGAGATAATGTTTTCTTGACAAAACCAAAACTAAGTACTTCAATACCACATTAGAAAGGCATATAGTATAAACTGTATGACAAAAAAATTACGATAAAAATGACTAGTCTAAAAAACATATTATGCATTGCATGAATGCTAAACTCTAGTATGTCACACACACAAGCATGCACTTGAAGTATGCAGTACCCATATAGCCAATTTAGGTACACAAAAACTTGAACATGGAAATTGTGACTCTTTGAGTTGCTATGATAGGCGAGCAGCTAAGTACAGAATGAAAATTGCTTAAATAAATATGTCCCATGAAAGTTAGAAAATGTAGTGTAGAAAACACTTATCCAGAATTCCCAACATTATAAAGTCTATCTTGTTCCTCTCGACTTTCTTCATCAATCGACCACCAACCAAGAACCTATCATAAAAAATGAACCATAAGTAAGAAATATTGTTAGAGTAGTAGCTACTACATTTTGTTTGCACTTTGTATCTGTGCAGTTGAAATTCCAATACAGGCCCAAATAGGAATGTAATAACCCAAGATTAATAGGAGATGGTGGTGAATGAGATTTCATATTGTTTGAAAAGGAGAATTTCTTGCACTTTATAATAATTTTAAGGAACTCTAACTATAACATTGACTTGTCCTTTTGGAGTGACATATATTTTTTGGGCTTTCCTTAAGTTGTTACAAGTAAACTCTTTTAAGCTTTAGACAATTACCTCGATCCATGGTGCAAAACCCCAAAAGAGTTGCAAGCTTGTGATGGTAGACCAGAGTATATACTTGAGCCCACTCTAGTCTGAATTGAAAAGACAAATTTCTCCACCAATATTTATGCAGCAAATAATACCCCAGCCCCCTGCAATAATATCCCAACATGATTGTCTAATGTGAGACTACCTATGAACAACTGGATCATACTGCTTCATGTAAACAAGAAAGGCAAAACATTCTACAATGTGGTAAATGGATAACAACATTTATTTCAAGACGCAGAGACAAAAGTTACCATCATCAAACTTTAAACATTTTGTTGTAGGCAAAGCCACAAAAAGAATGCATGATGGGTATGAGTATGATATTTGTACTAGCACAAGCATTTGGAAAAAATAATAAATTTAAGAAGAAGATCACGTTGGAAGGGAGCTTGCATTTGCATCCCAAACTCATGACTACAAGTTTACAAGAATCACACCACTCATATGAAATTGGCTTAAGTAGCACTTTGAGAATAAACTTGAAAAGGCAAATCTAGTAATTGTAACTGGACTTGGATAAGTTTGTAGCAATAGAATGGTAGTGTTCTCATTATACCCTTTTTCTCTTTTATTTTATTTCTTTACAACTTTCCCCCTTCTATCAGTTTCTCATACTGGCCTTAGCCTTACCTACAAGTAAGCAGTGCCTAAAGAACTTGAAACTACAAGGATAAGAAAATCTAACATTAACGAAATCTCAACTTTAAATAAAAGTTAAAAACATCAAAAATTTCTAAAGCCAATGCATGCAACTACCAACAAATCTTACATTTTTACACAAAACCTTGAGTCTTAACCTAAATTTTAGAGCAATTCTAGGCAATTCAATCTTCTAAGCAAAAGAATTGTATTGAGAAAGAATTGATCACAAATTCAGAAAGCGAGTACCTTTAGTTTGCCAATATATATATATATATATATATATATATATATATATTTATATATAATAAAAAGGAAACATGAGAAAACGTATTGTATTGAGAACACAAACGGGCTTAAAACTAGTAATAGCTATCCAAAGAACCCAAAATTTCTTCCACTTTCTCGACAACCAGATTGAAGGAAAACCGATATTCATAAAAAAGAAATGAAAAAGAAAATCATGAATAACTAGGAGTAAAGCTCGGCATGTTGAAGCTTGAGCTCCAGCAAGAGAGTGAAGGAGAAGAGCAAGCCATATTTGTGCCACAAAGGTTCAAGAGACTTGGTGATTCTCCTCAAACTGTAACACTCGAGCCCAACACAAAACTCATGTTTGAAATTTTTTTTGTATGGAGGAAAAACCCATTTGAGTTTTTGCGAGTTTTTTTGAAATAGGTTACGGGCCCAATATTTATATTGATGGAATATGGACTTTTATTACGTTTGATATTTAGGTTTAATTCAATTAATATTTTATGAAACAAGTGGGATTTTTATTTTATTTGGTATCGAGTCTGACATAGAACGAATTAGACTAGTTTGGATGTAAGTCAAGGCCTGAATACTTTGAAACGAGCCCTAAGGCCCAAGCCGGTGAAATCACGCCATGCACGCTTCTTCCTGTTTTTCTTAGGATTTCAACCACCTATTTAGACATCATCTCATGCACGTAGAACCTCCCTCAACTAGGGTTACTCTTGACGTCAGTTTTCTCCACAGCATACACGTTGCTATCCACGCGACATTCACAACAACAACTTACATACGAGATACACATTCATGTTATGCAATTTTTCTTCCTTTCTTTTTCTCTAGGGTTGCTAGTCATCTAGATATATATATATATATATATATATATATATATATATACACATATAAGTGGAGATCCTTATCACAACATATAAAGATAGCCCAAAGCACCCTGCCGCTACGCTTGACCGAGAGAAACAAAAACACGGTAGTCCCAACGTGTTATTGTCATTGCACCACTGTTCCACCTCTTCTACACTCCTAAATGGCCAGACACGAGCACACAGCCTCTCCACGTCATGTATCGCCAACCACCACCACCAAAATTAACCTCACTACCGAGTTGTCCACGCCGCAACCTCTTACGAAGTTGCACCCTCATGAACTCCCCATAACCCACAGCAATAGCCGTACATTTAGTCACGTAGCACTGCTACCCTGGTGCACCACCACCATAACCCTTGATCACCAATGTGCCAACTATTGAAAGTTTATAGAAAGAGTGCTCTGTTTTTCACCACTGAAACAAAGAAAATTTCTTACATTGCCACAAGTTGATTCAGGCTTCAGACCCACCGCCAATGTAACCAGAAGACATCAGTCATGCACCCAGGTCTACTGTGACCACCTCCCGGTAAGCTCACGCCGATCCTCCCCATGCATAGCCTCTCATCATTTTTCTTGTTCTTCCCGTAATATTTCTATCTCTCATTAGTTGGTCACATTCTCACTCTCTCTCTCTCTCTCTCACACACACACACACACACACACACACACACTCCCAGTGCTCTGCCACCACTCCCAGTCGTGCCACCGTCAATAGTCACCCAGGCCGTCGCCGCACGTAACTCCGTCAGTAAGGAACTCTTCTCTCTATGGCACAAGTTGGTCTGGAGATCAGTTTGCAATTTTAGAAAGTTTTATTTTTTAAATTTGCAGCCTTTCCCAAAAAATTCATACATGTTTTGTTCAATCCCTAGAATACCCTTGTCATTAGGCAGGTTCTTCCTTGGCCATAATTGGTCTTTATTGATTAAAACTACTTTGTGTGGGCTTTGTTTTAAATACAAGATTTTTATAAAGAAAATAAATAAGGTTGTAAATGGTATTTTTGGTATTAAGTTATTTTTAATGAATCGAATTTCGGAAGCAAATAGTAAGCCTATAGTTTTATTTTGAACACGTTAAATTTGATTAAGTCTATCTTTATTAAACGAAGTTTTTTGCTAGTACTTATATTAGCCAATATCTATTAATTTGAAAACTAATGATATTTTAGAGTTATGAGAATTTAAATTTTTAAGAAAAATAAGTTATTTAGTATTGCAGGTTTAAGTATCGAATTATGTGTTGAATTGAAAATTTATGGAAATTATATGACAATCTTATATGTGACAAGTAATATTTGTTCGACACTGTTGTGAAAAAATTCTAAAGAGCTAAAAAGTTAAGGTAAGTGGGGTTTCTATACTAGATTTTGCATAAAAAGAAAATGAAACGAGGTTGATTTTATAAATATGCATGTTTGTTTTGAAAAGAAATCTGAAAATAACCTCTTATATGTGTTTTGCATATGCATGAAAATTGTATAAGAGAAAATATTTTCTGTGATGATTGATATAGACATGAGCTAATTTTGTGAATTCTATTTTTGAATTATGCAAAAAGAGCGAATATGAAATTTATGAAAATTTATGCATGTGATGCAAAAATGTTCTGAAACTATTTTGAATATGTGAAAAGATCTGAATTTGTTTAGTACTCTATTTAGATATGTTGTGGCATCTGAAAACCTTAGCATGAGATTCTGATTTTGTATTCTGATTAAGTATGACTTTGATATTCTGTTCAATTTCTATTACAGCCCAGCCACAAGTGATAATAGTGGCATATGACCCAACCACGGGTTATAATAGTGGATATAGCCCAACAACGTGTGATAATAGTAGATACGGCCCAACCACGGGTTATAATAGTAGATACGACCCTTCCACAAGTTAGAATTGTGATTTATAAACCTATCACAAGGGTTAAACATAGTATACGGCCCAACTACAGGTGATAATAGTGGCATACGACCATTCTACAGGTTATAGTTGTAGTTTATAATCCTACCACATGGGTTAGACATGGTATCTGTCCCGATGTGATGCTCTGATATAATGAAGATGATGTCTCAGATTTTGATATTCTAAAAGATCTTTGAATAAGAATAAGAATTTTTTCTATGGGTACATTTGGATGTTGAAGTGAATTGAGTTGAGTTGAGTTTAGATGATAAAATATTGTTAGAATATTATTTTTTAATATTATTATTGTTTTAAGATTTGAAAAAGTTGAATTGTTTATTATATTTTGTGTTGAAATTTAAAAAAATTATAATAATTAGTGAGATGAGTTGAGTTTGGTTTGGTAACCAAAAGAAGCCTAAAAGTTTCAATCTGATATTTTTAGTAACATGTTTTGATTTTGCAATATTTTGAAAGCAAATGTTTCTGATTCAGCATTCTGAAAGAAAATATTTTGTTTTGCATTTTAAATTCTGAAAATGCTCATGTTTACATAATAATATATATTTTCTGCTTATTGAATTGTTAATAACTCACCCATTTATCTTCACAATATTTTTCAGATGATTTTGGATATTTCAGCTCAGGATCAAAATTATGAAGCTTTGGGTGAGATGATTTAAGTATAGTGAATTAAGTATAGAAAGTTTTCGATGAGTATTGGTGATTTTTATTAAGAAATTTTATTGTGTTATGATGACTTGTCATTTTTAAAAATTGATTATATTGAGGAAATTAATTTGAATCAAAATTTCTATATGATATTGGAAATTTGGAGTCAATAATTATATTGTTGAAATGTAGGTTTAAGTGATAGGACGTAACTCTTTGACCCTTGCGGGACCGGGACGTTACACCAACTGATCACCATCCTATCAACCAACATTTTCCAGAAGTATAAAATAATTGTCGAGATAGCAAAAACTGTACGAGCACGAACATAGAGTCTCTTTTTCGGTAGTTTAAAGAGACTGGCAATAGAACTGAATGAAGAAGCGGGAGGAGATCACTTGAGAGGTACTTATTATGGTAGTTTATCTTTGACTGAATTGCGCATGCCAACAAGAGAAATGATATTTTCAATATGGAATGCGTAATATCATTCACTCATTTAAAAAAAAAAAAAGTAAATAAATATGAAATTTATATAAAAAAATTAATTTTTTCGTAGTGGACTCTAATTTTTTTTAAAATGAGTGCACGACACTTGTACAACCAATAATTGTTTTTAGCATTATTCAATTATTATTAATATTATTATTAGTGATGGATTAATGAGTTTCTAAAAATTTGAATAATTATAATCTTCTCTCTAAATTTATTGTACCTTCACCTTTACTCCACGTATAATTGGAGGATAATTCTTGGACATATATATAATTTAATTAGTGTCTCCAAGAAAATAATTAATGCAGTGGATTTAATTTTTTTTTTCCTTGAACTTATCTGAAGAAACCCTAGCACACCTCTCACTCTCTCCCTTTTCTCTTTGGAGCAGCCCCTCCTAAAAAAAGCCAGACCAAATGAGGGGGGTTAGAGCTCCAGCTCCTCCCTCCCTCATCCCTCATCACTCCTCCCTCTTCTCTCTAGTTTTTTCTTTTATTTTTTATAGTTTTGTGTGTTTTTCTTTCAAAGTATGACTAAATGCCGATCTATTTGTTCTCCGGAGCCCGACGGCCACCATGCGCTCCACCGCAAGATTCCTAAGGCGCCGATCGTTCAGACGGGCGAAAAATTTTATCGAATAGAACGGCGCATGAGCCACACGCTTGGTCCAAAGTGTGCGTGTGACATCCACGCGCCACCATAAAGAAAGCTCTACTGTCACCATGCGCGGCATTTTTGAAATCAGGGCCATTGGTTTCCTTAGACTCGACTATCCTCTTTACTTCCAAGGTCCCACGCACCACCATAATCCCCGTGTTTGTTTTTTTTTTTTCTTCTAAGGTTGAAAATGCGAATCTACAACTTTCCAAGCTGTATTGTGCTATTTTCTCATGTATCATTTATATTTTCTGTTATTTCTTTTGTTTTTAGGTTAATAATAAAAAAGAAATAGTCTCTTGGACATTTTGTTCATAGAGTAAAAGTCATCTCCTACTTTGAAGGGTGGGGTTTGAAATCTCTGCATTAGGTAGAGTGTGGTCTTTCAGATGGTTTGTCTATAGAGAGTTTTAGAAGTTAAGATCATACCAGTCACAAAGTAAATTGTATACTGGTGGAGCCCCAACCCTGGGTAGTTCGCTTGTAATCTGGGTTTTTTCTTGTATGTATCAGTTACAATTGTAATTTTATTTTCATAAATGAATGTATCTATTTTCTATTAAAAAAAAAAAGTTCCTCTAAATTGAAATAATTTTTGAAAACTTTTACGTCATATGATTGCGTCATTTAATTTACGTGTCTAATTAGCAACATATGATTACGTGTTTATTAAACCTATAAATTTTCATCACTTTATTTCTTAGCTCACTTGGACACAAACCACCCTTGACAATGGGACGGCATTCTTACTAGCCAAAAGCCCAAGTACTTCAATCTCCCCTACAATGTTTTAAAGAATAAGATGATCATGATAAGCCTAAAAGAGATCTCTTTTTTCAGTCCTTCTACTTATATGTTGGTGTCAATAACTTATCATCTACTTATAATTCGACATATATTATATAGTAAGAGCACTTAATTTATTAAAAAAGTTCAAAACTATAAATTTGATTAATCTGACGTGTCATGTATCAATGTGATGGACATATTCTCCGCATCAGCTTGTATATAAATTGTTTTACGTAACAAAACTCAGGAAAGAATCGATAGGATGGATGTAAGTACGAAATATATATATATATATATATATATATATATATATATATATGAATAATGAGTAATACTACGTAAAGTCGTGGCGTGCGCAAGCGTTATGTAATTAATTTGAAAAAAAGTGAAATCTATTATTAAAAATTTATTTATTTTATATAGATCTCGTATATATATATTTTTTAAAATGATTATGCAGCACTTGCGGTATATTTTTTATATATTATAATATGGCAAATTTCGCTAAATCTGAATCATTACTTTCATATTCAATATTAATGATGATTTTGCCAAATCAACGCACGCTGCTTTATCGTTTTAAAATTTATAATATATGATCAACGACGTACGTGCATGCATGCCTCATTAGCTAGGGTACTTTTTTCTATCGCATTTTCCTTCATTGTTTACTGAAAACCAGAGCTGGGCGGCCTCAGTGAAGATCGCCGGCCGGCCCGTACGTACTATATTTGGATGTGGAGGAGGTGCATGGGCGATGGTCATGTAGCGACGAAGCACATTACGAGAACAATATCGTCACTATTTTATGAACGATTATTCTTCCGCCAATATTTTGAAGATAAAAGAGAGAGAGGGATCGAGAGGATCTACAAACAAAGCAATTAATTGGCACCTGCAGGCGGCATGTTTGAGTTCAAACTGGATCAAAAAGCCCATGCATGGCATATTAATTTCTATGTTCAGATTTAATATGATGTTTTCTTCCTACGAAATTGATCATTCGCAAGTCGTTTTCCTTCTTAACAAACAAAGGCAAATCAACACCCACGCACCCCCCCCCCCCCCCCCCTCCTTCTCTCGCTTCCTCACACATGATCATGACACACAGACACAGACGACACATAATTTCCTATTTTTGGAAGTACCGATCGATGCATGTACACGAAACATACCATCATTTACGAATTGTTCATTGGAGGAAATAAATATAAACACACCAAATGCCACACTTTCAAATTAAAGAAAAGGTGAAAGAAGAAGACGAAAAAGATCACAAGAAGCTGTGTAAGGCCATAGTAAATCAACGCGACCTAGCTATGTTCGAGGATATTGATATTAGTAGTCCTTTGTCTCTTAACACTCCCTGAAGAAGACTCGTCCCCAGCAGTCTTCTCCATTACTGCCTTCAGAGCCTCTTCAATTGAACTTATACAATGTTGTTGCTGTTGTTCATGTTGTTTCTCGCCGCTAGTACTACTCGAAATTGAATCCTCATCCCCACTAACGAACAGCACGTTCTTTACACGTCCCCCAAGTGTTGTAATCTCGGCTTTTAAAGTTCTTAAACGTAAAGATTTCAAAGTCTTGATTAGGTCAGGCAAGAGATCAGACCTGTCCTCGCAGCAAACTGAGGCTTTGATAACAAACTTACCGTCCTCGTCCAATGTATCAACGGTTAGCTCATCCACTTCAGTGGGTACTGGATTCGTTTCCGCTATCAAAGAAGTCTGACGCTTAAGCTCTTTAACGTGTTGTATTACTTCCGCTAACAATGAGGCTTTGTCTGTCTATATCAGAAACAATATTAATTAAGCCAAACACATGATCACAACACGTACGTATAAACACGTGTGTGTGTGTGTATATCATCCTGAATGTCAGTGATATTTGCACTAAACGTCGAACTCAAAAGAGAAGAAATAGGAAATATATATTACATATATACATACAGACATTCATATATACAAACATATTATATATACACATGAATGTGGTTTGAGTGTGCCGGAAGAAAAGGTGCATGGGCTTTTGAAGTTTTTCCTACTTTGATCATTCATTTTTGAAAGTGGGATTTTAATGGTGGGGTTTAATTTAGAAGGTAAGGGATGGGTGCATAACAGGGATGATAGCTAGATTGTGATCATCTGGCTTCACTCGTTTTCATCACGATCATCTAACTCGGTTTGACTATAATCCGGCAACAAATTTCGATGGGAAGCTTTTCTGTTTTTTTAACTACTGCTCCAGGGTTCCTCTTTATCATACCAGCGGATCGACTTCAACCTTCATTTCCTTTTTTTCCTCTCCTCGGAACTATCACAGGCCTCAGAAAGAATAAGCCTAAAGAAAAGATCAATAAAGATGGATAGAACCAAATAATAGGAAAAAAAGAACTAATTGCACAAAGGAAAACGTGACTACTCTTATATCTAATGCACGTACGCGTAGCTAGCTAGCTAGGTTTTGGAAGCACATTACAAATTAAACAACCTGATGACTAGAATCTTAGGAAGATATACCTAAAAGATCTTTTAATTGAAAAAAGTTCATTGAGTAGTTATGATACAAGACAAAAAGTGTACAAAAAAGGTATAATTAGAAGTATATGACACCCTTAAAAATACATGTTGTACGCGTTTTGATACTTGCGTAATTTTTTTTCCATCAAGTTTATGATGCAGATTATATTTATTTTACTTACTTTGGTAGTATTGGGTAATAAGCTGCGAAGCTTTGCAAGATGGTTGTTGATTCTCTCTCTTCTCCTCCTCTCAGCTTCACTGTGACTCTTAGAAGCTGCGAGAGCCTTGGCATCCATGATTTCTTGGGCAGTCATCTTGCCCAACTCGGCTTGAAGCCCGAAAGGAGCTGAACCGGGTTGAACCACGGGCCCTAGGGTGTCAGATATGATTCGGAGATGGTCTGATGATGGACCATGATCATCATAGGCAAACTGCAGATGATCAGGAGGAGGTCTCCTGTTGAATAAACCCGCAAACGATGATGGTGTAGGAGGGACGATATTAATTGGGTCGTGGTCTCGGACCGGATTTGTGGCGAAGTGGCCAGCCGGGCTGAAGGCGTGGACCGGAGGCAGAGGCCATGGCTGCAAGATTGGTGAAACTTGAGGGAAAATCAACCCTCTCCCACCTCCATATATGTCACTGTTCTGCTGTTGATGTTGCAACATGATCTGCTGCTGTTGTTGAAGAAACAACTGTTCTTGGAAGCTTTGTATGTTTATGTTATCGACAGTTTGAGAACACTCTCCTCGATCTTCTTCCTTCTTCCCGAACATCTCTGATCCCTCTCTCTATGTATATGTAACTAAGAATATAGAACTAGATAAGAATATAGAGCTTCTGGGCTCTTACGTATCATCACTTGCTTTCTAATTTGAATATGAAAAGAAGAATTCACAAAAAAAGGTAAGTAAGTTGGTTTACACTTCCTATAAAAGATAAGTGAGAATGGGTATAAGGAAGAAATGCTAGAAAACAAAATAGGACTGACCTTCCCTGGTATGTGATAGATGATCGTCTTGGTCTTGCTCAGTTATCTGGAAAAGGGTAATTAGGGCATAGACTTCTCCAAATCCCATCTTCTATCTCTTTCACTTGGATAGGTTTTTCCTGCCACAGGCTTTGCGGGGATGATTACCCTTTTTATCCTTCTCCTCAACAAGGCTTTCCCTTTCTTTGGTGCTTTGTTGGCATCTTTTGTTTTGTACATGTAACTAGTAGGTGTTTTTTTTTGTGCGTCTGCACTGTTCTCTCACAAGTCACGGCCACTAACGACGAATTCATGTCATCCTCTCTAATTGAATGGTGCAATTTAAAACCAGAGAGATACAAACTTTTAAATATTTGTTACTGCCCGAAACTCCAATATTGATACTAGCACTAATCTATATTGATAGTCTCGTTTCCTTTCTTCGATAATCTATATTAATAGCTCATTCTCTATCTATAATCAGTCGCTGTAGCTTTCAGGGTAGGGTATAACCAGAAAGTATTATACCCAATATAAATTTACTTTGCTATTGGCGGTTCAGAGTGAATAATTATACTATCTTTCCCGCAGTTGGAGAGAGAAAGAGAGAAGGGCGGAGGATGGGAAACACAAGCACACGCAGTGACACAGTGAACGCACAACACAGATTGTCATTTGTCGACCGACCAAAGACCAAAAAGGCTGAGGCCGCCTGAGGGTATCATCATGATAAAAGCCGGCTTAGCTAATCCTTTTCTTTCTTTTGGTTTTTAATTTATATATGTAATTGTTTAGGCCTTTCCTCTCCTATTAAGTCCTACCAGGGTCAAGCCCCCCACGTTCTTCTTTACTCTCGCTATGATCTCCACGCCACCCTTTCTGCTTGCCCAAGACCATGTAATCATTGTGTCTTGGAACACACTCCACCCCCTTCTATTCTCTCTCTCTCTCTCACTAGGTTCTCCTCTATTTCTTGGTTTCAGTTACATATGTATTAATGGCTCTTACTGTTCCTTCTGGAATTTAAGTGATCTTTTCCAAGGTGCGATAAGGGTACTAGAGCTAGCATTGATGGCATGGCTTATTAATAAATATTACATGGGCAGCTAGCCTAGCCTTTCGACAAGAAGGATACCCGTTTATTTGTTCGATTAAAATAATAATATTGGAGCACTAACATGAGTTATAATTTTGTCACAAATAAACCAATTAAGCACTCTAATGGACAATATTATGGAGCCTTAGTGCTATGATATTCTCTGTATAGTAGAGCAACATTTCATGCTATATATGCATGTGCTAGCTATATAGGGCTGTCTCACATTATGTACATTAATGAATGAAAAAGAGTTAGATAGTCTGAAACTCCATGCATGCTTTCGATGCCTCAAGAAAGTTTTGATTCATTGTCATTTGCCATCATTATGCTCGCGAGAAAAATCACAGCTCGCCTTTTGTATTTCCTTCCTCTTTCTTTATCTCTCCGTCTAGCGTTAATTCTTCATCCCCTCCCTTTTCCATGGACTGATACGCTTTATCAATATCAGAATCGATAGTACTCTTCCATATTCGATATTTCATATCCAGACAGAATATATATAATTATATTTGTCGTGAAAATTAGAGATTAATATATATATATATATATATATATATATATTTATATAATATCCTGTAATTCTTTGTTGACAAACGGATCTGATCTGTATCGATCTAATTAACTGAAAAGGCCACAGGTACACCAATATTGGATCAATATTAACATCCAATTACTTTGGACATGTGAAACGGACCTCAAAGCTCCTAGATCCGCAAACTGTCATCCTAGTTTCATAACATAAGCTCTAATATTCCTTCATTTAATTATCCGCTTGCTGCTTTGACATAATTTATAATTAAAGAGCTTTAAATTAATTTTGATCTTTTTAGTTCTTTTGTGTTTTATGGTAAAAACTAAAAACAAGCTGCAAAAGGCTCATGACCGGCAAGGTTTGGGTAAAGCAGCATAGCTATCAAAAGAAAAGGCGAAAATCATGCACTTAACCCTACTTTGATTTCCCTTTTCGACAAAATAATTGTCTTGATATATAGAAAGAGAAAGCAAATTCTTTCTTCTTCTTCTTCTTCTACTTACTTTTTTTCCCCTCTTCTCTATCTCATCAAGCCTAATTTTCGTTAAAAGTTTGGATGGAGATGGCCTTTATATATAGTTATGATTAATTTATTATATGATTTTTATCCAAAATAAGCCATATGATGAGAATCCACATCAAAGTTTACTTCTTCTCATGAATTAAACTCGATCGATCGGTACGTGCGTGGTAGAAGGTAATGTTCGTATATATGTTTGGTCAACTCATGTGAAGATATATTTTGCTAGCTCCACATATATAAATGTTTATATATACATATATTTGACATATTTGGCATATCATGTGCTAGCTAGGTCTTTATTTTCGATGTTTACATTTATATGTTTTTGTTCATCTTTTGGTCTAGCCTCTAGCTAGCTAGCTAGCTAGGGCATATATATAAGCTTGGAGAAGCTAGGTGTTAGAAATACTAGATCAGAATACGTAGCGGAAGCGATATTACCTTGTTGGTAAATCGTAGATCTAGTGTAGTTGTTCCACGAATTCTCCAACATCGTTGTTCGTCCACAATCTTCACATGATGGTGGAGTGTGCTACATTGTAATACCAAAGCAACATTTACACGTTTTACAGCCTAGATACCGTAACTAGAGAGAACCATTTGAAAGAGAGATTGTTCTTGATGCAAGTGTTTCATACAAATGGAGGTGGGGCTATGTAAATAGCCCCTCTAAGCTTAACCTCCAATTGACCCTTAATGGCCAGCCGTTAAGTCCCATGAACTGAGTTAACAACTACTTCATAGCCTCCAAGAGAAGGTGAATGGGTACCCACTATGAGTGCCCCTTTCTTATACTAGGTTTTTTTTTTTCCCCTTAATTATAAGGACCCTAGTTTGTGTTGACATGAGCTAGGCGTTGTTGCTTTCGTCTCCTTTAATTTTATCATATATGAATCTATATTTTATTTATATTATTAATGTTATTATTTTTAACAATGATCATGTGGGTTTCTTTTAGTACCCCATAATTCAAACATTTGATGATAGCTGCACTTCCACTAACATTACCCGGCCTACAAGAAAGCCATACACGCATTTGGTGGGGTTTATGATGACATCATGCCACCCTGTCATGACGTAATTTGTATATTTACTTATATATCAAAAATTTAGTTCCTCTTTTATAAACATATATATATATATATATATATACACACTCAAATTCGAATGAATGCTTTCCTTAATTTCGATTTTAATTTCTCACCATAGAAAGGGAGTCCTTTAAGTAGGTGTTGAGTACTCTTTTAGTTGAAAACAACAACAACAACAACAACAACAACAATAATTACACCACCATGCGAGGCCGACTCAAGTAAATGTTACAGTACTATATATGTACGAGTTTTACTATTCATCATTTCACCACACTACACATTACACTTATTTTAATTTTTTTAAATTTCTTTTGGTTTGATTTCTTCTTAACTAGTTGATTTCTACTACTTATCATCCATACACCATACATTTGGTAACAGAAAAAAAAAAAAAAATTTGTGGTGTGAGGATGCATGAGTAGAATTTTTCTCTACACACATTACACACACAGATATAAATATATATGTATATATTTGAGAAGCTGAAGCTAGCATGATCCACATGCCAGGCCATTATTATAAAAAAGCTAATTAAATCTCAAGCATTTCATCATTCATGATCAACACATGCATTTCGTTGCTAATTAAAAGACTATGATCAATTATTAATGCCTGGCCGGCCTTTTGTATTTCTCGTGCATTGTACCTTCAACAAAAACTAAAACCTACGCATGCAGCACTTAATCATCATCAATCCCTAACGAGAAAAGAAAAGGCATTATATATAAGCTTTTGCTTGAAGTTTCAGTACTACGTATATATATAAATATATATAAATAGTTTGGGTTGAAATACGAACTAATTATCTTTACGCATTAATTTAATTAAGTCGTCTAGCTCGTTCGCCAGAGCTAAATTTATTACCAGTCATGATTGAAACGCATGCATGCAGCTAGCTGCTAGCATATATTTGCACGGTTAATTACATGTAGTAGTAGTAGTTAGGGCTGAACAATTTAACCGTGTGACCGATCCGGCCCGAATTATTATCGACCGACCCGAATCTATTTAACCGACCCGAAAGTGAAACGGGTAAATAATTCCGCTTCCGTTTTTTTTTTTCCGCATAAAACGGTCCGGTATCGGCTAATTATCCGTTACCCGTAACTTCGTAACCCTTTCGGAAAGGAATAGCCAAAAAGTTAACTTTTTGTACCGCCATTTACCTTGTCTTGAATCTCTGACATACCATGACAGCATGTAGGCCCCGCACGTTCAAAAAACCTATGGTAATTTAACACCCCTTATGATCTTATCCCCCAACTAGCCCAAAAACAAGATTTTATAATATATTCTAAAATGAAATACCTGCTCCCTTGTTTATTATATCGGTCTCTCAGTTTTGTATCTAACATCGCTTTTATTATAGTAGATAAAATAAGAAGGATTGATTTTAATTAAAATTAAAAATTAAAAATTAAATAAAATCTTATTAGAATATATTTTTTTAATATTATTTTTATTTTAAAATTAAACTGTTTATTTTATTTTGTATAAAAATTTAAAAAACACCATAATAATTAGATGAGATGAGAGTAGATAAGTTGAAAGGAATTGTGAAAACAAATGATCAGGCCTTAGTATGTTTTCAGTCCCTCTTCTTCTTTTTCTTATTATTATTACTTTTTTTATATCTGATAACTAACTTTAAGATGAGAGTTGAAAATTTTCAAGATTATTACCACATACATTTATAATTTTATAAATATATATATTTTTAAAAAAAAAAGTGACGGGTCGGGTCGGAATACCCGTTTTCCGTTAAGCTTTTTGGGTTCGGGTAATCGGCTCTAAATTGCCAAACGGGTAAACGGAAGTGCCATTGGTCGGGTCGGGTCGGAAGTGTGCATCTTCGGGTCGGGTCGAATGACCAGTCCTAGTAGTAGTACGATATACTTACGACTGCTGATCATATATATATATAGTAATTAATTAGTTGGTCAGTATAGTACTTGAGACTTTGATCACCATACAAAGTAATTAAGATCGTAATCAGCTCTGTGATGATCCAAAACATGACTTCACTTTTGGCGCACCTTTTCCAGTTCCATGCCCAGCTGCATATATACATCGGTCTTTGCTTTTTCTTTTTCTTAGAGGAAGGTCATGGAATGGAAGGGGGAGAAAGGAAACTATAGTACTGTTGGATTGGTAAAAGCCAAGTTCAGTACTAGTAATACATGATGATCATGTTCCCCTTGCAAAGTGCTAGCTAGCTTTACCTACACACATATCATGTTTTCTTTTTCTGCAGCATAATCGGCCTTTCACACGCATTGCGACCCTTGTTTCAAGAGATCATTATTATCACCTATATATGTTGTTTCCAATGCCATTGCTGATCTTTTCTGTTCCTTCATAAACAAGAAGAAGAGTGATAGCTAGGTCTACCTAAGAAACTTACAAAAGTAAACAAACAAACTAATTATATATAATATGATTAATCTAATTAAGATATCAGATATACTACTTTATAGTAATATCATATCATGATCATTAAGTTATTATGTCAGTTTGTATGTTTATTTTTGTGACATTCATTTATATACCAAGTATTTATTAAATAGAATTAAGGTTGAATTAAAATTTAGTATTGATCAATAGCTGTACTCTGGTTATTATACGACATAAATATTATGACAAGTTTTATAATTTAGTCGCATATATATATAGCAGGAATCAATCGTGGACCATTGCTAACATTAATGTATAATATATATCAGCCAATTAGAATCACAAAAACTATTGGGTTTATTCTTTATGTGTATATATATATATATATATATATATTTATGGGCAGCTAGCTAGCTAATAATTACTATGATTCTTTTTAGATGGAAGTACCGGTTGATCTCACAATTAGGACTTGCCAATGCAAAGCACTATACGTAGTATGTGCTCTTTTAATTCTTAAGTTTCTAACAATAAACTAGGCGCATCAATTGATCATGAATACCTTTTACCAAGTCCTAAATTAAGCAAAGATCGATGTTAACTTATTAAATTAAATCTCTACTTGATCAATCTGCATCTACACTATTAATATATATATATATATCTACAACTACTTCCGGATCATGATCTGTTTAATATTAATTGCATGTTAATTTGTATATATGAATCATGATCTGGTACTTATAATTTGAAGTTTTTCTTAATCCAGACATATTGATCTTTTGATTAGCTTTTGCACCTGGAAATTAGAGGGCGCCCGATCGATCATTTTGATTTGAGGTTTCACTCATGATCATCGTATATATTAGCATGGAACAACTTAAGAGTCGTGCATGAGGCCGAGGTTCGATCCCAACAATTAATTAAAAATAAAGGTAAAACATTTATCAGCTTCTTTGGAGCTTGTAATTTATCAGCATCTTTGAAGCTTGTAAACTTCTTAATTTGGCCCCAACAATTAAAAAGAAAGCCGGCAAAAAAAAAAGCTTTGTAGAGTGGAAAAAGTTTCTAAGAAATATATATGCCATCATGTGTCCCCCCCCCCCCCCCCCGGGGGTGCAAAGTGGGACACTAGTGCGTTTCTGTTATAGTAATATTCTCGATCTTAAAGACGTCTCTTTCAGTGAGTTTAAAAATTAATGCTCTGTATATTAATCATTTGTCCCGCATGCATGCAGCAGCAGCCGAAAGTTATTTTCATTCTTAATTTTGTCTTTAAATCATGAGATATATATATATAATATATATATATATATATATATATTATATATATATATATATTATAAGCTCATGATCTTGATGAAATGGGGCATTCCAATTAGCACAACCTATTTATTAATTAATATTACCAAGTACTTTTAATTATTTGATTATATTATGTGTATTATGTATATATATTATATATATATATATATATATATATATGTATTCGCCACCTATACTGTGAATATTGCGTGCAGTTAATTCATTACTACAACCTTAGTATTTCACAAACATATGTATAAAAATGCTCGACATAATTAATTATTATTGGCACGATTGATTTAAGATATATACGTATGCAGCAAATTAAGTGCATGCAAAAAAAAAAGACTGATTAATTACGTGCGGTGAGATATATCATGTTGGGTGCAAAAAATGATGCATATCATGCATCAGCGATCGAGATCACGTCTTGCAAATTAAGAATATCACATAGAGTTGGCACAACCTCTCGACGCGAGACACATAGAGTTTTGGCACAACCTCTCGCCGACTGGGACTAACTCTCATTTCTCTTTCACTAAACTCCCCAAAAAGATCTAGCAAAAGGGGTGGGAGCTTCGGCTCCTCCCCCTCCCTTCTCCTCTGTAAATATTTTTGTTTTGCGTTGGTTTTGTTTCATTTTTTTTTCGTTTGTTTTCAGGTACAATAAGGGAGGAACGCCGCTCGGGACTTTCCAGCCGTCTAAAGTCTACACGCGCCCCACCGGAATGAATCCCAGCCACCGATCTTCAAGACCACCAAAAGATTGGCGATCATCGGGGTGGCGCGTAGCCCGCACGCGCGGGACGAAGATTCCGGACCTCGTCGGCGCGTGGCCACCACGCCACTGTGGAGCTCCTGCCGACGCCACGTTCAGCTTGTCTGGCTTCCCTATCTCGGGGCTTCCAAGAATGACCGTCGGTTTTCCTCTCCGAGTGACCAGTGCGTACACGCGTCAAAGCCGGGGTTTTTTTTGTATACTGTTCACCCGAGTTTTGTGGTTTGTTTTGTTGTTTATTTTTTCTTTTCTGTGTTTCTTTTGTTGCTTTTCTTTTTCTCTTCTTTCTTTTCTGTCTGTTTCTGTTGTTTTCTTTATGTTTCTTTTCAACTGTTCGTAGTTGGTTTTGTTTTATGTTTTGTTGTTATTTTGTCAATAACGAGTGGTGTTGGCCTTTGGATGGACGTAATCGGGGCAAGAGCAATTCGAGAGTGTTGGATGATGCATAGGCTAGTGGTCGTATGGCCGGAAGTTGTGGTCTGTGCGCGATCTGGGTGCTCGTCCAGCCGAATTCGAGATGCCGATGCCTTCGGTGGGCGTGTTCAAGTCGCACTAGTATTTGGGTCCTGTATTTTGTTTTTGTTGTTTTTTAGGTTATTCTGTTTTAGTTAGTAATAAAATAGGAATTAGGCTATTGGATTTGATGTCATAGCAGTGTCCCGTTATCATCCTCCTAGGGAGGATTGAGGGGCCCTTTAGTTCTGTTTATACAGAACGCTTTCTCTTTTTGAGAGAGTTTGTTGAAGTTTAGACAATGTCCGCCACAAAGTCTTTGTGTGTGGGGATGCTCCAGAGCTGATGCGTAGTTGACTTATAGTCTAGTTTTCCATGTATTTAATAAGTCACATTTGTAACTTCAGTTCATTAATAAAATGAGTCTATTTTCTTCAAAAAAAAAAAAAAAAAGAATATCACCTGCATGTGCATGCGTACGTATAAACGTACTGCGTACATGCTTATCATGATCAATATTACGAGTCACCACTACTACTACGATCGTAGATCATCAAATTCGTGGAATGATAATCAAGTATATATTATTAATATATTTATATATATATATATATATTATATGTGGAATTAAATTACGATAGTAGTACTGCATGCCAACATATATTATATATAATCAATTCAGATCAATCAGTACCTTAATTTGCATCAACTTTTACATTAATATATACAAAATAGTTAAGTGCACGTCATGTGTTTGTCACTGCATGACTGTTTAATAGCAGTACGCATAAATTAAGCAAATAATTCATTTGCAAGTCGTTAATTGTTTTTGGGGAGATCGGAGGAAGAGATCATTTGAATTAGCTAGGAATTAATTTACTAATTTATGACAATTCACAAACTATTCACTATCATTTATTACTATTTACAAACAACTTCATTACTATTCACAGATGATTTGAGGTATTCTTCACATATAAACGGAGCCTAAATATTGATGATCATGACGATAAAAGGAATTATCATATTATTTTCATAATTATCTTTATAAGCTATAGTACTTAAAATCCCATAATGAATAGCTAGCTCATGCTAGCAACAATATCATAGGTTGCGTTTATCACCATAATATATATATATACAGGTGCTAGCGGATCGATCGTAATATATAGATAGAGGTGTTAATTTTTTCATTAATCAGTACTACTAGTACTGTTAAAAAATATTGCTTTATTTTAGCTAGCTAGCTAGCTAACAATTAGTACTTTTTACTTACTGAATTAGCAAAACTCAGTATTACATGATCGCTTATGATATATATTATATATATGTGGAAATAGCTGGAAGACAAATCTGTTATATATATATATATATATATATATATTATATATATATTTTTATATATATATGCTTAAAGTCTGGATCATCGAAGAAAATTAAACATAAAAGGAAGTACTAATAATATCAAGTACCGCAACATTGCAGCTAGCTTCTTTCTGATAAAGATTTATATATATATATATAATATATATATATATATATATATATATATATTTAATGAAGAACTTGAATATCATTCATCTTCCCAATTTTCTTTAACTATTATTTTCAGTTAAAAAAAAAATGTTCTACATACAGGATTGAGGGCCCAAAACTCAAAGACAGGTTTCTGATCAGCACTCATCTTTATGGGGACAAATTCCAAGGTGGCTAGAACTTTTTTTTTTTCCCTAATCCCAAGGTGCAGGATAGAACTTGTTAGTTAGAGAAAAGAGTGATGAAAACTTTGGACGTGGTTGAAAGATAAAAATAGAGTAGTACTGGATGGTCATCGAAGATTTTGATTGGTTTGAAAGTTTAATCTCACACAAAATTTTTATCTTATTTCATTTTATCATTATAATTTTTTTAAATTTTTATACAAAATATAATAAACAATTCAATATTTTCAAATTCCAATACAACTTTTTTAAATTTCAATTTAACTTTTTCAAATCTCAAAACTAAAAATTAATATTTTAAACTTTAAAATAAAATATAAAATTCTCATCTCACCTCCCAAACCTATCATAAAATTTAAATGGTGCATGCATGCCATCGTTGACATGACAGCAGCCTGCATACAAATTTTATTTAAGAAATGTTTATATATATAAGGAGGTTATATAAATAAATCTATATAAATTGATATAATTTTATGAAATTTGTTAAATTTATTTTTATAATAAAAATAATTTTATAATTTTAATATCACATAAACTTATAAATTTACTTTTATATAATTCATTTCTATCTAAAATATTTCTCATTTGTTTTATGTCTCGTGGGTGCAAGCAAAAAAGCAATTGTACGTTGAAAGCCAATCCAATATATATAGCTGTCTACAGTTTACCAAACAAACTGGGCTGCAGGCTTCCCCAAATAACAAAATGGGGTTATCGAAATCGTCTTTTCTCGTGCGAGTCCAAGCTGCAAGCTTGCATGGGCTCTCTGGTGCTGGTTTTCAAAGTTCAGACAGGTCCAGCAGAGTAGCACTCTGACTGATCAATCTTGGGCCAGCTACTGCATGCATTGCATTCTCCTCCTACCTGCTTGGTTTGGATAGTGAAAGTATTTAAAAATATTTATGAATAATAGTAAAAAGTAAGTAAAAAGTAATAATATAATATTGAATAGTAGTAAAAAGTAGGTGAAAAGTAATGAATAGTAATAAAAGTAAGTGAAAAGTAATAATAAAGTAGAGAATAGTAGTGAGAGTGTTTGAAAATACCTCAGAATACTTCAGTACCCAAACGAGGCCGGCTAAATACGCACATATGGCATATATACCGTCACCGGACAAACCTCAACTCTAAATATATGTGAAAAATATTCTAGTTACAAATAAATTATATAAAATAATTCTATAAATTGATATGACCTATCAGATTATAAAATTATTTATATTATGAATAGATCTAACAAATCATATAAAACTACGTCAATTTGTGATATTATTTTTATATAATCCTTAATTTGTACGTAGCTCTTGCATTCCTCAACACATGCACACAAATAGGTTCGGCTTACCTCCAGGGCACTGTTAACAGGCTGACATCTCTTGTTCTAATAACTAAGGGCTTATTTGGGAAGTGAGATGATCTTATATCTCATTTGAAAACTTCTCTTAATTTTATTTCTAAACATCACTCAAACACAAACACTTTCAAATTCAAATGTTTAACTTTTTTATCTAATCATGACAATTTTTCCAAACTTCCAAACAAATTACAAAAAACAATACTACTTTTTTAAATTTCAAAACAAAAATTATATTAAAAATTTATATTATAATAATATTATAACTTTATAATATATATTTTTATTCAATTCTTTCTCTCTCATTTTCCATGCAAAACTCAATAAAATATCTTAACACAAATAATCTCACTACTATTCACAACATTCTCATCTTATTTCGCTTTCCAAACACATGGATTCTCTTCCAGCAAACAGTGAAGAAACTCATCAGTTTTAAAACTCTATTTTTCAATCATCTGCCATAACTTGCATGTATTCTTTCATGATGCGAGACCAAAAGCTTCACTCAACCAAAAAAAGGGGGGGACTAAAACTAAAACCTTGATATTATTTGATAAGAAATAATATTTGCAATTGTAGAATCACTTTAAAAAAAATTGAGTAAATATGGGACTTAAAAAAAATCTAATTTTTAATAGAGGATTTCACACTTTTTTAAATGAATTGAGTAGCGTTTGTGCACTCTACAACTATATCTAGCATTCATTGTCTTGATTGTATCTTTATAGATAAATGTGACCAAATATTAATTATAAAAGAGCCTTTGAATATGGGCTATAAACATAAGAGGTTAAGTTCAACAATTATTTATAGTCAAAATGGAAGAGAAATCTTTTAATTATAAATAGATTACATAAAAGTAATCTCATAAATTGATGTGACTTCACGTGACTTGTTAAATTATAAAATTAATTTTATTGTAAAATAGATTTAGTGAATAACATAAAATATCTATCAATTTGTAAAATTATTTTTATATAATTTATTTATGTTATACATATAAATATTTTAAAAAAATAAATAAATTGATGGCCAGTATTTCAATTTTTTTTTTTAGGAAAAAACAAAGAATGACAGCTAATTATATTTTAATTTCTTGCACATAAATATAAAGAGTGTTGACCAGCTAGATAGCTGTCAAGATCACGAGGGGCAAAGCCTGGCTTCAGTAATGCATATTACATGATGATCATCCCTGTCCTTTTGTCCCTTTAATAATTTCTTGATTAGACCCCCATTTCTGATATTTTGAACGTACGCAATAACACTCTTTCTCGCTCCCTTTAAATTTGTCTCAACCTCTGGCATGCATGTTAGTGATCTGCTACTTATTTATAAGGCTGTCTCTACTTGCCCCAGTACATGCAGTTAGGCTGTTAAAGCTGCAACTAGGAGTACTACTGCACCGACCCAGACTCCTTAATAAAATTCCAGCATGTGTTATATATATATATATATATTTATATAGAGTCGGCTACTCTGTCGCTACTATCTTTAGTGATTTTTTATCTTTTTATTTTTTTTATTTTTTATTTATAGTTTTTAATAAATTTAAATATTTTTAAAAAATAAAAAAATACATCAATATATTTAAAATTATTTTCTTAATTATTAAATAATTTTTTTTTTTTTTTTTTTTTTTTACGGAATGATACATTTAGATGATATGTTTAGGACAGTATACTTGCCTTTTTCATATATATATCATATTTATATATATATATATATATATATATATATATATCTATCTATATATATCACCTAAGGGTACGTGATATTTTATGATTATTTTTAGTTGAAAAAATGTTTCTTTTTTTTTGGCGCCCGACTTTATGCATATGACTCGAGGACGAGGAAGGACGAGGACGATAGATAACGAGAGCAATATTCCTCGATCGATCTCCTGATACCTCAGTTAAAACCAGAAGTACTACTCGATCAACCTAATTAGTTCGTGACACGAGGCAGTCACATTAACGAACAGACAAATGTGTTCCATCTTGTACGTAAAATGAGGCTCCTCATTTTCATGAAGGATGATTATTGCACCATCTAGGTGTATATATATATATATATATATATGGTCCATTTTTTTCCCTTAACTTGTTGCTCTGTGTTAAGGAAAACATCATAGATATTGTCAAACTGCACGGAACATCCTCTCAAAATTAATGATCGAGATAAGTCAAGAAGCATAGACATTGTCAAATACAGTTAAAAAGATAAAAGCAAGAGTACTCCCAGAGTCCCAGGTGCTGAAGACATTAATGAGTAATTCTGAAAGTGTGTTGGTCGATCTCTTCCATTCTAAGTGCAGTTATCAGTTATGGAATCCTAGTTAAACTACTTCTCTTTCTAGACTACGTACATAAATCTTTAAAAAGTCATGTCTTGGGCCGTAATCAAATTAGTGATTTGTTAATTATGACAGTTCGAGTTCGTCGACTCCAGTGGCCGCTCATGTACAGCATGTGAAAGAATTGAATATCAATGGACTCGCCATCTCATCTCATCAGTCAAGCAAAGAAAAGCAGGCAAAAGTAATTATTAAAATATTGGAAGAAAAAGGGTAAGAAAAACAAACTTGTACGTACGACTGCCTGCCTGCTTTTAGCATTTATATATGGTAATTAAGTGAGGACCGATGATGCCAAGAGAAAAAAAAAAGGGCAAATTAATAAATCTAGGAGATCATGATGGGCTTCAGGTCCCACAACAAGCACCCTGAATTAATTATTTTCCCTGCTCTGTGTGATACAGATAGCTCGCATCAAGAGACTTTCGATTATGCTTGAAGTTTTTACCATACGGCCTATCATCTCCGTCAGGTATTAAAGTTCATGATTCGTATGCCTACCGTCTGTCTCTCACTTTCCTTAACATTACCAGTCTCGAGAACATAAAAAGTCACCATATCTGTCGCACAAAATTTACACAATCTCTGTGTAATGGTATTTCTACTGCCACATGACTCAGAACAAGAAATATCCAGATCAGAATCGGAATGAATGATCAAGAAGATGAAGACGTTAAATGAGAAACTGCTTTTATTTTTTGGAAGAGATCAGGATTAATCTCCAAACTCTTCAATATTAACTGAAACAACTAACTTTAGAATTCAGGATGAAAATATAATTCCTCATTCTGTCAGTTTTATATTATATTTACAAGTAAAATGAACGTTTAATGCATTTGGAAAAATGACACCGTTTTTCTCCTGCTTGTTGACTGCTGCATTACTTTTCTAAACGTGTTGTATGGAACACACCGTTTCGATCCAAGGCAATTAATTCCGTTATGTTAATTCAAGTCATTTTTTCATCAGATTCACTTCTCAGCCAACTTCCTCTCCACCACAAATCCATTATATTCTCCTCCCCTTTAAGGCTCTTGTCCTCAAGGACATGACAATTCTCCCCTCTAAAAAATCTTGCTCAGAAGGTGTGGGTAAAGATCCCTCAACTTCCACAAGGACTCCCATGAGCTATCCTCCACTGGCGCCCCAACCCATTTGATAAATACTTCAGTTATGGCATGATTGCCATGTTTTTTCATTCTCCTATCTAATATCAACTCTGGCTCAGGCTGGAACTGTCCTTGGGCATTAGTTGGAGGCAATGTTGGCAACGGAGCTATGTTTTGACCAAGTTTCTTTTTCAAACAAGACACATGAAAAACATGATGTATTGAAGAAGAAGATGGTAATTGCAATTTGTAAGCAACTGACCCAATCCTCCCCACCACTTTAAAAGGCATATAATATCTTGGTGCGAGCTTCATGTTATGCCTCATAGAAATAGTCTTCTGTCTATAGGGCTGCAATCTCAGAAAAATCCAATCCCCATTCTGTCAGTTTTATACTACATTTACAAGTAAAACACATGTTTAATACATTTGGAAAAATGACACCGTTCTTGCTCCTGCCTGTTGACTGCTGCATTACTTCTGTAAACACGTCGTTTCACTAATTCAACAACACATTGTTTCGATCCAAGGTAGTTAATTACATTATGCTTCTTCAATTCATTTCTTCATCACATTCCACTTCTCAGCCAACTTCCTCTCCATCATAATCCATCACACTCTGAATTAAAAATAACTTCTTTTATGATAATTTTTACTAGTACAATTATTAACGTTCTTAAACATGTGTCTTAGCGATCCCACTCCCTCACCGTAAAGCCATAGCAATGACTTAAAAAATCATGCAGCAACCTGTCCCTGTCAACCACAACATGAAGCCCTAACTGGTTGAATCGACAGGCACATGAATTGGTCGATCAGCTTCAATGAAATAATTCCTCGGAGGCAGATAGGACATCGAGTCCCCTGCAGGCCTACGAGATTGAATTTCAATTGGGTAATTAAATTTGAGTCCCCTGGGAGGGCTCCTCCAGTGGTAAAGAATAGAAGAGTTAGGTAGTGGGCATTTGAGATAGAGAAGTAGCTTGATCGGCCGAGATATTGCATGCCAATGGGTTATTCATGAGAAGCTAGCAAGGGTAGATTCAAGTATTCTGAAGCGATATTGGTGTTGTAAGATGAGTTGTAGAGATGACCGGTTTTCGTAGTTGAAGATGAAGGGGAGGAAGAATATGGACATGAGTGACACCAAAGCCATGGTTGTGTGTGTGTGTGAGAGAGAGAGAGAGAGAGAGAGGGTACGTAGTTGCTTCGTGCTTTGGGGATTATGTGATTATTTTTTTATGAAAAATAAACTTCATTCATTTCTAAAAGCGAAGTTACATTTATGACCTAATATATATAGGGAAAATCCCAGATTACAAGCCAACTATTCACGATTGGGGCTCCACCAGTATACAAATTCCTTTGTGACTGATATGGTTTTAAATTCTATTACTCTTTACAGACAAACTGTCTGAGAGACCACACTCTGCCTAAAACAGAGATTTCAAACCCCACCTTCCATAGGAGGAGATGACTTTCATTCTATAGACAAAATGTCCAAGAGACTATTTCTTTTATATTTTTACCTAAACAAAAGGAAATAACAATAAACATAACGATAGATATGAAAATGATGAATTACAATTGTAGATTCAAATTTTCAACTTGAAGGAAAATAAAATACAAGCAGCAAAGAGACTGTGGTGGCTCGTGAGGCACACGCGACACGCTAGGAGTGTGGCGACCAGTTGAGTTTGAAGAAACCGAAGTCTCTAGTCCCATAAATGCATCGCGTGGCTGCAATAGAAACTTCCAGGTATGGCGGTGTGTGGATCTCACACGCTGCTTTGACCGGCGGGTGTGACTCACGTGCCGCTCCATTCGACGGAAACCTTCGGCCATTCGAAGATTGTGGTCACTGGGTTGGGAATCCTGCGATGAAGCGCGTGATGGTCGCTGGGCTCTAGAAAATAGCAAATCGGCATTTCGCCCTACTTTAGATGGAAAAATAAACAAAAAATAAATAATAAAAGGCTATACAATCTCTGGTCTAACCAGATGGGATTATGTGATTGTTAAAGTTTAAAGTATAAGTCGAGATTAAGAGGGAATGTTTGGAAGTATCTCTCATTCCATTGCATTTCACCTCATACAATCTTTTTTTTTTTTGTAATTTCTGCTAAACATCATTTAAATACAAATACTTTCAAAATAACCATTACAACTTTTCTAAATTTTCAAACAAAAAATAATTCAACTTTTTCAAATTAAAAAAAATATATATTCTAATAATATTTTTTTATTCCATTTTCTTTCTCTCCTTTCTCAAAACTCAATAAATACTTAATTCAATCTATCTTATTATTATTCACAAACTATTTTACTAGTATTTACAAAATTCTCATCTCATCTTATTCTCCAAGCGTCCCCTAAGGTTCTGTTCGTCCATACAATTGTTATCAATATATTTAGATATTATCATATATTTTATTTCCAAATATAAATAAAATAAAAATTTCAAATACACTATAGAGTAGTAAGAGGGTGGTAGGAGGGTAATAAGCAAATCATTATCATTTTTAAAAATCCTTAACCATTAAAAAATGTACAAATTCACTAATAGTCATATCCTTAACCATTAAAAAAACTAAAATATATAAGTAGACACATTTGACAGGCACATTTGAAAGCCATACTAATTTTTTTTATGGATATATGAGTTTTGCTACATACTATTATTTTTGTATACTCTTTACACACTCTATTGATGTGATTGGCCAAAGAGTTATTTATATTAAAAAAAAGTGATATAGCCAATTATATTAATAAAATATATAAAGAATACATAAAAGTGACTACAAATAAAATTTATATATATATTTTTTCAGTTACATGTCGAATTTACTTATTTTATTTTTTAACTTTATATTGATTGTCGTACTGAATCAGCCAGTTTCTAATTCTCGTATTTGGGCCTTTTAGAAAGTATTCATTTTGTAGGTCCACCCCTGGCCCATGCACCAGCTAGGTAAGTGGGCTTTAGAGTACATGGATGCATATATGGCGCCATGATCAAATATGACCCAAATTAAAAACAAAAACTAAAAGACAAAAAAGAAAAAATGAGGGCGTAAATAAGAGTAATGCTAGATGAGAATAGCTATTTGCCGCCCCAATAGTACTGCTCAAATATTCTGCTTGATAAATTTTTTATTTTTTTTCTTTTTTACTTAGGGATTGAGAAAGTGATTTTAAGTATATTGATATATTTTTTTATTATTTAAAAATATTAAAATATATTAAAAAAATATGAATAGAAAAACAAAGAAAAAAAAGAAGTTGAAAAAGTAACTAGCGGTAAGACTGAGCAGTGCTACTTAGGTGGCAGAATAGCACCGCTTAATACTAGATACAGTTATGAGTTGTGCAAGTATCGCGGACTCCTTTTGAACAAGTATAGGATCCATCATTAAAAAACAACTTTTTCATGCAAATATCATATCTACTCACTTTTTCAAAATAACGATTGTGTGACGGTTACGCACTCTATGATTGCACCCTCTAAAACTTTGTTTGGTTACACATTTGAGATTAGATGAGATGAGATAAAAGTTGAAAGTTGAAAGTTGAATAAAATATAGTTAGAATACTATTTTTATTTTGATATTTTGAAAAGTTGAATTATTTATTATATTTTATGTGATGGTTTAAGAAAATTATAATGATTATATGAAATCAACCAAACCAAACCAGGACTTAGGGATTTCTAGCAATCGAAATTAAAGCAGAAGATGCGAGCTGAGATAAGCCATGGCCTGCCCTATGTATATCCATATTAATTACATGTCTTTCTATATATGGGCATACCAGTCAAATGTGGTCCATATTTTTACATATATTATATGTATGGTCGGTGAGATTATTCCACTTTGAATCTCACGGCCACATATTGTAACTGATCATGACAGCCAGTTAAACATCAATATTGAGACTTTTAACTGTGAGAAAATTATTTGAGACTTTCTATGACTCTCTGCGTGTTGTGTGCAGATTATGTAGGGGCATGCACATTCAATTGTTTCTTAATGTATTCTCCATGGCCTAGCTAGCAGCTAGCTAGCTGCTCAGGCCTCGTCAGTCGTCAGCTAGGGTGGATTAATGAGTGTTGGTACTTTTCATTCATGCTACATTGATTCCCCCTTTTTTTTTAATATATGTATAGCTATATACCTAGCTACCTACCTACTCATAAAATATTATAAATGATTTCAGGCAAAATCATATATATATATTGTTTAAGTACGTACGTTGCGGGTTTTAATAATTAATCATCTCTATATGTAAGGTTTTTTAATTGTTCCATGTTGGACGTGAATCCCCATCCTCTAGCTAGGTAAACACAATTCAGTACTACTGCTTCTTCCCAAAAATCCCCGCAGGCTCCTAATTACAGCTAATGAATTGAAAAAATAATTATAAAATTGACAACTTTTGACAATTATATATCAAAATGATGTTAAGAAGTATAAGGGAAAGAAGTGTAAAATAAAAACCAAATCAATTATACATAGTAAGATTTACGTGGTTCAACAATAAATCTATATCTATAAATTAGTTATAGATGATTTTATTTAGATCAAAGTCAAATATAATGTGCAACAGTGCGGTGGCCATACAAAATAATACAATATATAGCAGGATGCTAGTTAGGGCACTTATTAGCAAGTAAATCCTACTTAAGAATCAAAAGTTTTTCCTCTTATCAAGACTCTTGATCTCCTGCCCCGTCTCTCCCGTTTCCACAAACCCATCGCCGCCTCCAAAAGTGTGATCCGTTCGCCGGGGGAGGGGGGTTGAAGCTTTGGCTTTGCCCACCTCCCTCCCTCGCCAGACTTAATTTCTATTTAAGTTTTTTTTTTCCTGATTTTTTTGTTAGCTTTTCACCGGTAGCACTGAAACTAGTCGATCTGTTGCTTTCCGACGAGCAAAGTCTGACACGCACCCCTTCGTCAGCCTCCCCAGGCGCCGATCTTCAAGACGGCAGAAGAAATCTATCCATTCAAGTGGCGCGTAACTCTCACGCGCCGTCTATGCCGTGCAGGAGTTTCACGCGCTGACACGCCTGTGGAAGCTTCCAGCCACCACGCGTTGCACTATCGGGTTTAGCGGCGTCGGATCTTCCTGTTCTGTCCTTTCAACCCTCTCTAGGTGTGGCGCGTGTACGACATGCGCCGCCACATCCAGTGGTGGCTCCTCGCCGACGATTCGTCTCAGTTTTTGGTAGCTACATTATGTTCCCGATTTTCCTAACCAAAGATCAAGTGAAAGTGAAAGTGACAGTTCCTTCCAGCCAATCCAAACCAACACGTTGCAGCACACCCCTTTGTTCTGTGGCTTCTAGTTGTAGTTTAATAGTCTATTTATTAGACTATTCAAAAACTGTCACCAAACGGTCTGCCCTTGTGAGAAATGGGTGTGAGTCAATTTTTTAACTCTGATCACTCTCTTTGTATTTTTACTTTTGTGTTGTGATGTGTGTTGGCTTTGGGAAGACTGTAGGGGACTCCCATCCCACCGAACTTGTATCTTCTATCCTTTAATTTTATCTATAAATGCTTACTTGCCGAGAAAAAAAAAATCCTACTTAAGAATTGGGTTGAAACGGTTCAAGAGTTAAAATTGGGTTAAAAACGACCTTTATTGCAAACCAACAAAACATCACAACAAATCCTTCCCGTCCTTGTTGGTTTGGCAACTGAGAGTACCTCAAGTACTCTTAAACACTCTTACAACTATTATTTATTTTATTATAAAATTTTATTTATTTTTTATACTATTCATTACTTTTCATCTACTTTTTACTAGTATTTAATATTCTATTATTATTATTTTATTATTTTTTCACTACTATTCACAAAACTTTCACTACCCAAACCTAGCTGATCGAGTCCTCACAAAATAGATCTAGAACTAGCTAGGCTCCCAACATATGAAAGATTGGATTGTCTTAATATTAAATATATATTTAGGTGCCCGGCCACTTACGCGACCTCTCTGATATAATATACATGCTGAGAGGATCGAAAACGAGAGATCCTGACTTGGCCGTCTGTGGGTGGTTTAATTAAAGGTTATGTAAACTTGGGTAGTCGATCTGATATATATATATATATATATTAAGATTGATTTGATCTTATTGCTATATATATATATATATATATATATATATAGATAGTTGATCTCTCTAAAAAAGGATTAAATATTTCTTATAAGTAGTTCTTAATTTGAGCTTTAATTTTGTGATTTAAGATATATAGCTTGACATGTACCGGATCATAAATCTCGACTTGAATTTATAGTGCGTTTTCTTTAATTCGCTTAATTTAGTAGTGATTTGGGATACGATCATCCAAATAAAACAGTACTAATGTATATCTCATGAAGTACTCTTAATTTGTTTCTGGGAAACCAGCAGCTCAAATGAATAGCGATGAATAATTAACCCGCCAATATTAAGTTCTCGATCAGTACGTTATTAGTACGTCCCACGATTAATTAGTTATAACATGCAGCATGCTGACCAGTCAAATTTTTCTCATGAGCAAGAAGAACGGTATCTCATGTGTGTGTGATTTATTGATACCTTAGGCTTAAGTACCCCACTCTGTCTTGCATGTAGATTCCTAAAATATTTTCTCATATAATTAATGGACAAGCTGGGCTGTAAGTTTATTCTTGACCGGGGTTTTAAATGGCTATTTTCTTGCCTAGAGAGAGACGTACGTGGTACGTACGTAGCTCATGATCATGTAGGCAGGAAAGTGTTCTGAGAAGTTGATTTTTCCGATCTGCATATATTCCTTATATATATATATATATATTAATATAAGGTATGACGTTCACGAACAGTTTGCCTGAAAACCCTACTGATCTGCAAATAGGGGAAATGGCTAATTTAACTGGAGAAGAAATAAAGTAATATTGCACGTACGTACTCTGCCTTCAGCTAATAATTAACAGTACTATTTTGCACCATTTATATATGTTCGGCTTTTTCGAAAGAAGATTATGTGACGAAATGTGACAGCGAATACACTTCAAAGAGTCGGAACTCGGAAGTGTGAGTTCAGCTAACAGTAGTCCTAAGGTTCTCGTGATAGGAAAACTATTGCACACAATAATATATATATATATATGAATATATTTTTTTAAAATTAATATTTTTTTAAAATTTTATTTTATTTTATCTCATCTCATCTTACTATTTAATTTTTTTCTCAATCGGATTACATGCCTGGCAAATGAGCTCGGCACACAATAATAAATATATATATATATATATATCTACAGGTTAATTCATGCTTAATTCAGTACTTTATTTTCCTAGCTAATAATCTTTTGTGGCTGGTTAGAGTTGCTCAGGAATAGCATGAAAAATGCAGACTGAAACCTATATTGCAAAAGCAGCACTTAAACACAACCAAGCTGAGAGATCAGGGGTGCTTTAATTCTCCAATTCCAATGCATGCACGGTTCTCGTATATAAATCTATTATTTGTTTCGACTTTCTTTTTACATGAATAGTTACAGTAAAACATTTATAGATGAACAGAGGCGTACGAGAAAGTAACATAAAGCTTAGAGGATGAACAGTTATCGGCCGTCCATCTATCTAGAATCTAGAATATCATATCTGCTGCGCGCGCCTCCTGATATTTCTTCTGATATTGTTAATAGTTACCAATTAGGGTCCAGGGGTACTCCTGGACGAACATCAATATCTGATTAACCCAATTGATCCGTATTTTCAAGCTGAGGCAACTGCAGCTTTTAAGGCCTCGTTTGTTTTCGGAGATGAGATGAGATGAGATGAAAATTTTTGAGATGAGATAAATTGTTTATTTTATTTTGTATTGAAATTTGAAAAAGTTGTAATGATTAGGTGAGAGAAGATGAGATGAATTTGAAAAAGTTGAATTGTTTATTTTATTTTGTATTGAAATTGAAAAAAGTGTAATGATAAAATTGAGATGAGATGAGATGAGATGAGAGTTTTCTGAAAACAAACCAGGCCTAAGATCGATCTAGCTTGTGCTGTTTGATCTCTTGCTTTAGAAAGTTAGCAATGGCCATTACTTTAATTCAACCTAGCTAGCTAGGTTGGATTTGATCATTATGAGAACCACTTGTATTTCAAGATGGATCATGGTAGCGGGCCGCCAACGTTTACCGCTAGTTATAGATTTTTTGTTCTATGTTTTTTGATTTTTTTAAGTATTTTTTTAATATTTTTATTTATTTAAAATATATATAATTTCACTTAGTAATCACTTCTTTAATTATTAAATAAAAATTAAAATATATATACAATAAGGATAGGTTTGGGAACAAAGATAAGATGAGATTTCTTCATCTCATCTTATCATTACACTTTTTCAAATTTTCATACAAAATATAATAAACGATTTAATTTTTTCAAATCCCAATATAACTTTTTCAAATTCCAATTCAATTTTTTCAAATCTTAAAATTAAAAAATAATATTTTAAATTTTAAAACAAAACATAAAATTCTCATCTCACCCCAAACCTATCCGAGGAACTTACTACAATTTTTCTTTCCAGATGACTAACCTCCAATTAAAGCGTTATATTTTTGTCATTGACATCTGTTTGGTGCAGACTTCTGGCCTGGACGTACGTACACTAGATCATCTGGTTCATCATGATTTGTGGTCCTCAATTATCACAATACCGCGATCATATTATCCTTGGAGATAATTTACAGTGCCCTGCAAATTATTAAAAGGACTTAAATTTTATGTTTCGATAAGATCGACTTTGAACTCGCATATGGAAGGCCTGAAGATCAGTAACTAGGGCTTGAAGTAGGTCTCTTGGTCAATGTGCATACACAGGGTAATTTAACTAGAGTACTAATGCTAGGGATCACTAATCCTAAATGTACAATCCTTTTGTAAAAGAGTATATAGACCCATAAAGAAAAATGATTTTTTCATCCATTTTTATTAATGTGGAGTATACTTTTTTATAAAAAGTGCTTGTGCGTTTGAGATTTGTATATTATATCATTATTCATTTAAGTATAAAAAAAAGATTTAATTTGTTCACTCTTCAGTCATAAGCTGGCATGCATAAATATAAGTAGAACATGCATGCATGAGCATTTCCATTTCCATGAAAGATTTTGATTCGAACTACGAAATGTATTCCCAAGCAATTGGTAAAGGTTTAAAGAAGGTTCGTATGTGTATGCAAGTTTTTCTTTGCTTTACTTCTTTTTGTCTACGTAAGACATGAGATTGTGACTAGAGAGAGTGTGCGCGCGCGAGAGAGATCGATCGAGAGAGTTTGTCCAGTGGCCAGTTATTGGAAAGTGGAAAAATATCGCACTCCGAGTTCGAACTTGAGATCGATCGAGGAACTTCTTTTGGAATAAAGTTTGGAGATTACTCAAGGATTACAAGATTAGGTAGAAAAAGACCAAAGAAAGAAAAACCGGATGATGAATTCTGAATGCATGGGCGCAGTCAGAGAAGAAAAATGCGGTCTCCCAGTCAAAGAAGCGTAGCCTTCCGAGGCGGTAAAGTAGGCTCAATTTTGTACATGCTGTTCCCGTCATCATATAATTGTCCTTTCTCTTTCTTTCTAGGGTTCCTAGAGGTGGGCATGTCTACCCTGATCATTAAGCTTCATATATATAATAGCTATTGGCTAGCTCCCGACTTGATCTGCCCTACCCGATCTCTCTCTTCTAGATCACTCTCTCTGAAAGGTTGCTATCAAGCTCACCAACTGCACCCACGTGAAGTGTCTTTAATAATGAGTTGTGCCTAATCAGTATATATCTCCGCACTTTAACAGCTCTAATGCCTACCCATGACCTCTTTTTCCTATGCCTTCACTCCCAATACAATCACAGTAGTACTACCTCTGATCTCCAAGCTACCTGCAGCAAGCTTGCTGCACCACACTTCACTTTTTGCAATAAAAGTTCAAGCCGAAAGGAAAGTTTTTGTCATCAGCAAAACCCTATTTCCGAATCTCTCTTGGTTTTCTTCCCTATCCAGTGTTGTATACTTGCCCAAAAACACTGTTCTTCAATCTTCAACATCATCACCCACTTCCGATCCTTAGGTTCTCTGTAGCAAATCCAGTATTTTTTTTTTATTATTTCTAGGTACTTTTAAATATTAGCCCTATTTCAACCTCTGCCCTAGCATTTCAGTTATAGCTAGGCAAATTGACCGTTTGTTCCTCATCTAGTGTTTTGTTTATTTTGCTCAAGCACTAATTGAATCTCGTTCTCAATTACACATCACCTATCTCCAAAACGGCAAAACCTAATTAGACATATCCTAGAGGCCATGTTTCCTCGTAGCAGCACCGATCAGAGCCCTTTTATATACACAAGCCCGTCCATTTTGGAGAAGCCCTTCGCGAATGATGAAAAGACTAGCTCAGGACAGGATCAAGAGCATCCCTCGTCTTATTCACACTTGTCGGCACCTTTTTTTGAGGATGATGAACTATTTTTTAGTCACTTTCTTTCACAACAGAAGCTCTTGGTTTGTAGCAATTCTCAAGTTGAGACTGAAAATAGTGTTGCGGCTACAGATCTAGACAAGGCAACGGATAACCGAAAGGAGGCGTGTAGCAACACTGTGGCCGAGCAGATTCCTTCGAAAAGAAAATTTGCAAACAAGAGAAGTATTGGTGGTGCAAAGCCGACAGGTCCCAGGAAGAGAACAGGGAAGAAGGACAGGCACAGCAAGATCTGTACAGCTCAAGGACCTAGAGACCGTAGAATGAGGTTGTCCCTTCAGATTGCGCGCAAGTTCTTTGATCTTCAAGACATGTTAGGCTTTGACAAAGCTAGCAAAACCATTGAGTGGCTATTTTCAAAGTCGAGGACGGCAATCACTGAACTAACAGAGAGCATCTCACACGTGAAGCAAACTTGCAGTGACGGTGCCAAGAGTGTATCAGTTACATCCGATAGTGAAGTTGTTTCAGAAAATGTGGAGATTGCTAGTGATGGAGACCAAGGGGGTTTTTGTGCCGATGTGGAATCTTTCAACCGCATGGCGAGAGAAAAAACAAGCAGAAAATTACATATAGTTGCAAGGGATTCCAGGAACAAGGCAAGAGCAAGAGCGAGGGAGAGAACAAGGGAAAAAATGATGATCAGGGGCCATGAGGTATCAACAGAAATATCTGTAGGCCCAAACCCTAATAGCAATTTGGTACAGTTATGTTCTTCTAGCCCCCTTGAAACTGGTGATTGTGAATCTTCTCTAAAAATGGTAGCTGAAGTTGAAGAACGTTGCAGTCACTTGCTCGGACATCAAACCGATTCTGTATGCATCAATGAGAATTTCCTGGGCATTGTTGGTGCACCAACATCGTCTTTGATTTTGAATCATTCAAGCAATGATCTGGCAGCCTCGAGTGGGGGGAATACCGAAGAAGATTTTCCCGGATTTCCTGTAAATCTTAGCGGCAACAACGACAACAATGCTAATATGCAGTCTTTTTGCTGCACGACGAGTACAATTAACACGAAGTCATCCACTGGAAATGTCCAATCGAGAATCCCTAGTGCCATGGGTACCTCAAAATCCCATGAATTGAAGCATACTTCGATTTTCATGACCACCTACAATACCCAAGAGCAGATGCTTAATTCAATTTTCAGGAGCAACCCAAACATCCAAGATCAAAACCGTATTTTCTTTACCTCTTTGAACACTCAAAGGCAAAACCCTACTTCAAACTTTTTGGCGACCTCAATTAATAATTGTTTGCAGTCTCATTTTCTAGGGAACGAGTTCTCTTGATTTCCTTTAGTGGGTGACAAGAATTGCGGTTTATCCTGAGGTGCTGCTATATTTCAGAGCATGAAGAAAACTCAATTAAAGGTGTGTAACAACTACTGCTATATATACAGATATGTTCTATTGAATTGTTTTTTTTTTAATATTTCTATTGAATTGTTTGAATTCCATCAGTACTGGTGAAACTATGTATGAAATTGAGTTGAAGTTACATCTTGTCAAACATCACTGTATTCATGAATTGGCTCGACATTTGATCATTTTAATCTTTGATCAATATGATATATATAATGTTGTGATGAGTAAAGCTATTCCATATTAACCTGAATCAAATGTGATAACAATTTAGGCCAGGTAATTACATTATCTCTCGTTTTTTGTAAACAGCATTATTAATCCACGTGGGTCTGGCTAGAAGTTTGTTAAATTAATTAAGTGAATAAAGAACCTAGTTCTATTATCAATAAATAAATAAAGAACCTAGTTTTTCCATTTTAGCTACGTATCAATTAGTTTTCGAAATATTTATTTTGATTACACCTCTTTCTAAATCTTTCTTTACTATATTTAAATATCTTGATCTTTGTTCTTTCATTACACAATCGTACTTACATTTTTAAAATTTGTCTTTTCCTAATTAGTAGTACTACTAGTACTTAATGATTTCACAAATTCATCTGTTGATGATCTGAATACAAATCATATTTTGGAATTTTTATTTATTTATTAATGGTCATATTTAGTACCATCTATCTTTTCTGATCAATGATACATTTTTCAAAAAACTATTATTTTCCCAAGGATATATTATTAAAAAAAGTCATATTTCTTTTCCTCAAAATGTCGTATATATACTTATAGTAGAAAAATCTAGTCTTTGCCTTCCGTATAAGGGAAATTAGTGATCAGACCCGTATATATATAGGAGCTAGCTAGCTTGGGAAAGAGATATAAGAAACAGGGTTCGATCCCCGATCTGCTGTTGCATTGGGAGCGATCGTGTAGTGCTGCAATGTATATCTGTTGCTCGATCTAGCCCAAGTTAGGGAAACTTCAAGGCTATATATATATGCAAGCAATGATCAGTGACCGAGAGACTGAGTGGAGAAAAAGCTTCTCCAATATGCAGTAGTAGTACTTCATATATACCTGTCGAGAAGTAGCTAAGAAGTCCAACACCTTGTACAAGATTATTAATTCCCTTTGATTAAGCGGAAAACAATAATAATGGTGCTGATCAGTATGATTTGGTCTTGCCGGCATGCATGCACCAAACAATCGAGGTGGGCATGTATAATTTATTGTTGATGCTAATCTTTGGATGACTTTGCTCATATCCATATAATATAGCCAGTACTGCATGTAAACTTTACACCTCAAATCTTGTAGTATTATTTTCTTAAAATGCATATGGAAATACGATCATGGATTACTTTCAATAAACTATTTAAAAATTAAGAAAAACGATTGAAAAGATAACATTGGATCATCACCCCATGCAAGGCCGGATGGTTTGTTTGACCATATTATATTTTGTGCTTTTAAGTTATAACTCATTTATTTTATGAACGTGTTTGAATTTGTTGACGAGTTACAATATATTATTTATATTATATGGTGGTGGGAGAACCATCCATCCCGTGCATTAATGTGGATCTTCCCAATATGCATAGGGATGGTCGGAAGGGGAAATCACGAGAATTACTCACCTCTAGCTAGCTGTCACCAACCACAACTAATTCTTTCTCTTTTTAGAATCCTTATGTTAATTTTATCGTTCGTTGGAATTAATGTTGCTTTTGATGAATGTGTACGTGTAATCATGAGGAGTTGATTGCCCAATTTTCCAACCTCTGAGTTTAGTCATGTCCGAACGCCATTTGCACGCAACCCATGCAATTATGAGATTTTTGTTTTTTATATAATATTCAGGCCAATGAGCTACTGCATGCATGCATGCAAGCACGCAATTAGGGTATGAATTAAGTTCTTTTTTCCGCACCTTAATTTGAACCTGTATAACCATTATCTTTATTCTTTAATTCGTGATCTCTATAATTAACATGTTATCCACAGGCCACTTCCCTATAATTTTGTAATGATTTATTATGTATTAGTTATTATTCACTCTCTCACCCCCACATTTATAGTTTTTTGTAGGATGTAGGGAAGTTTTCATAGGATATGTAAATGTTTTTCATAGTGTGGAATGTAGAGTTGTGAAAAGTGACTAATCAGAATTTTTTTTTTAATTTTGCATGATGAGCACGCATCAAATATTATTTATATGCTTGCCTTTAACAAGAAATTACGGCCAGAAGAGGCAGAGAAAAGGAAATCATGCGTACAGTTTTCTGAAGTCATGTAAATTAAAAAGCCCCTAGCATCCATACAACAAAACATGACTGAAATCTCAACTAGATACCTAAATTCGGTGCTGAAATTGTGAAAAGAGTACTATAACACGCAGTTAACTTGTGTTAATCTTATGTACACGCCCCATTGCCACTAAGAACAGGAATGTTGCTCAAAAAGGTCGGTAAAAAAAAAAGAAAAAAAAAAAACTGATACAGCACTCTGTGACCATGATCATGAAGGCTTATATATATCCATCCCCACAGCAAGTAAGCCATATGCAGCAGCGCTGCGCTAATTTTCCTTCTCTTGGATTCTAACCCCAAATGTCTCTTTGTGGACATGGAAGGCCCAGATGAACTAGAGAAGATTGAAACTGCATTGATCAATGCTCGCTTATCCTTCCTAGCTACTTTTGTCAAACTTGGAAGAAAACTTCACATGGGCTGCACTGGAAGCATCTTCTTCAGATGGTGGAAGCAGTCGTATGTCAAGGCCCCTTTTCCTTGGAATAGCCTCTTCTTCAGTGAGTCTCTTCTTTTGATTCTGAGAAAGTCAGAAAGTGAGGGAACAAATTTATCTGCATGGAGATGAAGAGCAAATATAGGCTCAGTAACATACCCTAAGTTGTGCCCGAAGAGCCTTGTTGAGGGCATAGTCATCTGAATGGCTGGCATCAGATACTCGCTAGAGGCGGACTAGCGAGTATCTTTCCTATTTTGCAAATCTTCCTGATGTTCAAGATGATAAAATGGATCTGATAGTTTACCCAGTTGAAAAGGAAAACTGTGTTAAGGTTATGCTTAAAACCATCACAACATAATAATAGGGGCCTAACTATCACATGTAAAATAACTAATCCTTTGTCTTTGCATCAACATTTTAAAAGCAGTTTCTTGGCCACCAAGCAAAACATAGGTCCACCTCAAAAGATTTTATAAAATGCAATTGACCCTAGTAGCCGAAGCAATTGTGCATGCAGTAGCTAATGTGCTGGGCACTAGGAAGTTCTCCTTTTCCATTATTATACAAAATGTACAAGGCATACAATCAGAGACTTAAAAGAATGTGTGTGTTGCATTACCTTATAATCAATATGCCTTGATCTATTTTCCTTGTCCTCTCTCTCAAAGCATGCTGACCATGAAACTTGTTCAAGGAACCCTGAAAGAAGAGGAGTTGTGAGAATTTAAAGTGCTGATGCATCATCATAAGCTATTCCAAGTATAACATACAACATTGAAGTATACCTGGCTTGGGGTCCATTCTGGAGGATAGTAAAATTTATCTGCTCTAGCAGCTGCAAGTGAAGACTGTGGAAATCCAATCAAAGTAACTTTAGCGCATTCAATGACTATATAAGGGGATGCTTTGGAAAAAACAGACTTAAGAAACAACAAAGGATCATTTGAAGTCCAATGAATAATGAATAATTTCTAATATTAAATTTCCAGTTCGTACGGAGACAAACATTCCTTGATTGCACTCAGCTCAGCTGAGTTTGGTTCAGATTTAGATCTCTTCTAATATCTAAACACTTAAGTCTCAAATCACTAAATTCATCTCAACTCAAAATTTCTTTACACGTAGGACCCACAACCATTTTCAACTCTACACCTCTTTACACGTAAGATCCACAACTTTTTTTAACTTCCCATAAATATATCTAAATTCATCTTAACATCTAAACACATCTAAACCCATGTTAGGTAGGCCTCACAGAACTCACTACACAATCTCAACTCACTACTATTTATAGAGAACACAACTTAGATCAACATCCAAACGCAGCCTCAGATCTCATAGCTTCGCTCAAAGCAACAAAGAGGAACTGCACAAACTCTACAAGATGCCACTAATTCAATCTTTTTAGGTATATTGTATCATGTAAGATAATTCTCAACAATAATTCCCAAATGAACCAGATGCCGAAACTATGAAACAGTAGAAATTATTTTCAATTAACCCCAATCACGTGCCGCTGATATTAAAAGGATAAAAAAAAAAAAAAAACTGAGCGCCCAAAACCATAACCCCATAACCCCAAGTGAAATCATTATCATAATCCTAACAAAATTCTCTATCTTCAGTAGCAAGTAACGAAATTTGAATCACAGCTACAATAGCGATTCCTCAGAGATTCTTCGAAATCTAAATTAATCCGGATCATACCGGCTAGTCCCTTTTTTTCTTTAGGGAAAAACCATAAAAACCATCAAATCGTTAAGTTAAATAACAAATACTATTAAAAAGCTAAAAGAACCCGACCAAAAGAAATTTTAAAGCAAAGGCTAAAGGAAACACGTCTGATTTCGACGTCCAGGGGGCATTGGATATAAATAAAAACCTTAACCAATATAATATAGTGATAAGAAAACTTATAAGAAACACTAATTGCAGAAGAAAAAACGAGAAAACTCAAACAATAAACCATTATTAGTCGTAATAAAGTTAGAGAGAGGGATTTTCCGTACCATCTTCTTGATCTTCTTCTTCTTCGAATTGGGATTCCGAATGAAAAATCAGATCGGAAAGAGAGAGGCTTTGATTTTACTGTACAATGGAACGGTGTCGTATAACCTTGTCTAAAATTTTATTCTGGGGCCTACCGTCCCGTGTCGGATGAGAGGCAGAGCAAGTGTCATTGGGTCGGATCGAGTCGGGGATACCAAAAGCCCATCTACTGATAAGAGGTCCACTTTATTTAGGCTATGTTGGAGCCCTCACCACCTTATTTGAAGTCGTTACAATTTAAGGATATTGGAGTGAAATAAAATTTTCATTTTATCTAATCTTATTTTATCTATTTTTAACTAATCATTTTATTATTATTTACAAATCATTTTAATTCATCTCCACTCACTATCCAAAAAGGTCCTTAGAAATTTCTCACTTTTATTTTTGGCCAGCAAAAAAAGTCAACGTAATGGATAATGGCTTATGCATCTTTATATTTACATAATATATCTCTAAGAGCACTAGCATTGGTTTCTTTATATGCATCTTCAAAATTCCATCTTATAAAGATTGATTTTGCATATAAAAAAAAAAACTCACATTAGATTATGCATCTTTGAACTAAATAATAAAAAAATATTATTATTTTTATTTATTTATTCTTAAAATTATTATTATTTATATATTTTACAATTAGTACCATGTGCTCAAAAATACAAATTCCATATATCTAAATATTACCAATTTCATATATCAAAATGATCAATTTTATCAATAAATATTAATATATACTAAAAAACACTTTGTATCATTAACTTAACACAAATTTCATATATCAAAATCATCTTAATAAAAATTTCACAAAGTTGATTTTAATGGGTAGGAGAGAGAAAAAAACATTAAAAATAATGTTTAGAGAGTGAATAGTACTTCTTCAAACTTGAAGAAATACTATTCATAGCTTTGTAAAAATTTAGAGATACATAAGCTAATGTAGATAAATTTAAAGACATATTATGTAAATTTGAAGATGAAGATAAAGATGAATAAGTCATTGCTAGTGCTCTAAATTGCTCTACATTGGATTATGCATCTTTAAAATTTTGCATAGTTATGAATACTATGTAAACATTATTTTACATTTTTTTGAAGAAATACTATCCACTCTCCAAACATTATTTTACTTTTTTTTTTCTCTCTCCTATCCATTAAAATCAACTTTGTGGAATTTGTATTAAGATGATTTTGATATATGAAATTTGTATTAAGTTGATGATACAAAGTATTTTTTAATATATATTAATATTTATTGATAAAATTGGTCATTTTGATATATAAAATTGGTAATATTTAGGTATATAGAATTCATATTTTTGAGAATATATAAAAATATATATACTAAAAAATATATAATTTTAAGAATAAATAAAAAATAAAAATAATTTTTTATTATTTAGTTTAAATATGCATAATCCAATGTGAGAGTTTTTCTTGATATGTAAAATCAATATTCAAAAGATGTGATTTTAAAGATGCATATAGAGAAACCAATACTAATGATCTAATTATATTTCCAATACTATTTAGATGGAAAATTCTATATATAACTATCATCTTATTATCATTGAATGATCTTTTATTAAATGATTCTTTATCATCCAATGATGATAAATGTGCCGCATCTTACATAGTGGAATGAGAATATGGTGTATAACATTAGTACTTAATTTGAAAATTTATAATCATCAATTCCTCTATAAATTCATCTTAATGCTAAACAAAATTGATGATCATTCAATGAAAGATCAATTAACATATGTAAATGCTTAGAAATCATGTATAAATCCTAATAATCTTATGGCATGTCCTTTGTTTTGTGTGTATATAAAAGATTCTACGAAAGTAAACTCTTGATAAACTGACATGTTCATATGATACGTTAGATTTATTTTACAATAAATATTATTTTACAATCTAATGTATTACATCAAACTACGTCAATTTGTAAAATTGCTTTCGTGGATCTCTTTAATTATAGCTAAAACATTTTTGAACTTACTATTGAGTTCTAAATTGCTCATAATATTTAGGAATTAATACAATTTATAACAAAACATATACCATATATAAGAAGAAGGTGTTGCCAATGCATGATGAATGGATTGATTGTCTCTTTTCTTCTATTATTTTTCACCATAATTTTAGCAAAATAATTTTAGTAATAGTCATTTTCAGGAATCAGGCCGAATGATCTGTTTTTTTTTCCTTCTTATGATTTAGTAGTTCGTCTTCACTTTTTCAAACAGTTCTCACATTGCTTTGTCCCTCACTTTCTCCATACACTTCAAAGATTGCTTTGTGCACAGAAAATGTGGATTGCATCTTCCCCACCCTTTATTTAGTTACAATTCACTCAAACTGGTATGGAGCTTTCCTTGTACCCAATCGTGCACCATGATCTACTTGCACCTGTAGAGAGAGAGAGAGAGAGAGAGAGAGATTAAGATATATATAATCTACCAATGCATAAAAATATTCAATAGATTAATAATAAGCACAATCATACACATAATTTGAGGTTTGACAATCGATATTATGCCGTCCCTTATTTTCTTCCTTTCTTTCTAAGGAACTTTCATTGGGAAAGGGTCTACATCTCTCCCTCTCTCTCTCTCTCTCTCTCTCTCCAAATAAGCATAAAAAGGTTAAATTCTCAAGTCTCACATGGAAGCTGGCAAAAACACAATTCCACCCTCTTATTTATAATATATATCTTAATATATATATATATATATATATATATATATATATATATACATATATATTAGTACTACTTACTTCATTAGATTCAAGCTGTCAAACAACGAAAATCCCCCATATCTAGCTACTAAAACCCCTCCGCCCTTGATCAAATTTTCCTCGTTTCAGTATTACTGCTCCATGCTTCGGCCTCTCTTCTTATTAGTCCCTTCTCCCTCTCTTCCTGATCCTCCACCATGGCCTTGAAAATATCTCAAATAATTCTGATCATTCTTCTCTGGCTCTCTCTCCTCTTCCTATTGTTTCATGAGTTCTATAACTTTAAGTCCAAGATCAACGAAAAGCATACCTCCACTACCATAAGCGCCTACTCATCAACGCCTTCTCATATTCAACCTTTGATCAGCAGAAAAGTTCTAGCCAGACAGTTCGACCTCTCACCATTTGTAAAGCATCATCAGGATCAACAGCAGCGGCACCACCGCCGGACGGAACGTTCTCATGAGAACACGCGTGAGGAGCCCGAGCCGGGTGATGATCAAGACGAGATCGATCCGCGCTATGGCGTTGAAAAGCGCCGGGTCCCCACTGGTCCGAACCCATTGCACCACTGACGATCATGATTTCTCAGGTATTACTGAATATACAGGAGAGAAAAATAAATGGGTAGTGGAAAGTTTTCCTTTTTTCTTTGTCAGGAGACATGATTCAGTTTCTTTGGATCATGGTGTATGATAATTGAGAGTTTGAGCTTTGTACATTTATTAATTAATTAAGGATATATACGTTATTATAAAAAGGAGATTATGATCAATATATATACATACTGATGATCTACATATATATATATACACATAGGTATAGGCTTTTAAATTTTAAGTGAATATATATATATATGATCATGAAGATATATGATAATGCTTTAATATTCAAACGCAATAATTAATACTTGAGATTTTGGTAATCTTTTATGTTTGGTTTCAAAGAAACATTCAAGTAGCTGTGACGGCACGGCACGTTTCGGGAAGAAGATAATTTCCAGCTATACCGTAATAATGATATTTATTGATGAGGTTGGTTAGTGTGCTTTGTTCGAAGATTAATAAAAGCCCATTGTTGAAAACACGTGACGAGTTTGGTGGCCTAGCCCATGTACTGTTGCGTGACCTCTTTGGTTAATGCACCGACGTCCGTCCGGCCCGGCCATGACATAGCTTATATATAGCTAGCAAAATGCAGCCACTGCTAATTGCTGCATGTGGCATTAGTACCTACCCTGCGTCGGCGCCGTGGGATTCTTCTTCTAGCTAGCGACAGTACTGATCACATGATATATGGAAATTAAGTACTGCTTGCGGGTATATGCATCGATCATGTGATATATATATAATTGGTGGTAAAGGACTAATTTGTTATATGGCAGTTGACTTTGTGAGTATAATATATATATATATATATATATATACACACACATATAGCAGCAGCTAGCTAATTGTGGATACCTTGTCAGATCATTGTGAAAAAGCTGATTGAGTGCGAAGAAAAGTTAACCCATTTTTCAACATCTAATTAATTATATATATATAGTGGTATTATTATATATATTGTTGAAGATCATGTCACTATTGGTATATATCTCTACACACAGTACACACATATGGCCGTGAGGGAACCTGCGCGCACATGTCATTAATTACTGTGAGGAGCTAACTAGCTAGCTAGGCAATGTTAAATAGTACTGCTAATCAGACATTAATTTAACTTTAAATTAGTTTACTTTAGTCGATCAAACTGCTAGCTATATATATATATATATATATGAATGGGCTGATAAGCTAGTTTAGTTCTGATCTCCATATATGCATGAGCGTCACACACACACACACACAGTTTATTTAAAATGTTAAATTAGGAGCTAATTCTGTGTCATATTGTAGGTCATGATCATCTTTAAGTACTAGACAGAGATCATGTGATCAGCCACTACTTTAATCATTCAATTCATGCCCTTTTCATGCATGCTTAATTCATTTGCTTTCTTAAAGTCCTTATGGATCAGGAAATTGGCTTGAGATAATCTATATATATATATTTATTATGAATGCAAGACAAAGGCATTAATTCATGGCCTAATTAGCAGGCCGCCTCAAAATAATAAAATGAGTTAATTAGACATGACATATATAAATATAATGGTCCTTCCAGCACCAATAATATTATTGGTGCACCAAGAAAATGATGGGTTCAGATTAATTACCGTTTTGATCAATGAAATTAATTAATTAAGTTGTTCCATATATTGCATGCATTTATCTGATCTGGCGAAGCCCAGCTAGATCGATCGATCGATCATTGGCATTCTTTTATGCTAGGATTAACGCCCGCTTTTAATTAACCCGACCTTTATATATACAGGGAAGCCCGCACGGATAAGTACAGATAAAATAAAATAAAAAATAAAACCAAGCAAGAAAAGGTCAAAATGAAAGCTTTTTTACAACGACTTCTCGCATTTCTCACTCCTCATGTGCAACTCTTTCATCCTCCCCTCCATCATGTTCACGAAAACAAATAATAATAATAAAAAAATTTCCTTCCTTAACGATTCGTCCATCCTCTCGCAGCATTTTGCACTCTTGGTAATCACATGTCTCTCTCTCCGATCTGTGTAATCCGTGTAAGGGAAGTAATTCGTAAACATATTTTTTTGGATAAAATACATGTGTGACAGATCTGTAAATAGTTTTTTTAGCACAATAAGAGATTACCTCCTTTGCATTTTATTTTCATTTGTATGTGTATTTAGAGATTTTTAACGAAATTGATAGCATCTATTTTATCTCCATAATTTGTATGTGTATACTTTCGGCCTTCTGTAACTTAAAAATGTTGAAAAAAAAATGCAGAATAGTAACCATGGCCAAGATTTGCAGTGTTTTAAAAAATCACATGTTTGTATACATGTACACATGCACACATAGAGATCAGGGGAAATTCTAAAATCAAATATAGGAGCAAAAAATGAGAGGATTCGGCATACAGACAAATGCATAAGGTGGTAACAAAAGGGAAAAATTGAAGTACCCGAAGAATTAAGAGAGCTAGTAGTGGAAGTAGAGCTTCGGTTTTGTGGGTGCAAAATTAGAGCATATGTGGATGCAACAACTAGGATCGAGAATGGTTTGATACTCATAGGTGAGAAATGCGATTGATGCTCGTGGGTGAGGATGGCCTAAAAACACATGAGATTGTGTTTAAAAGAAGGTTAATTGGACATTTCATATAGACTGATGTAGAAGGTGTGTCATTTCGTGTTTTATAAGTAGAGTCATGTGTTATAGCATTTTTCTTCGATTAAAGATCTCTAGTACTTTCCCTTTAGGGCCGGTGCTATTAGCAGCTAACTTTTGAAGGCAGTAAAAAGAACCCCAAGGATGGAATAGTACGTACTAGTACTGTTCATTGGGACAGTGCATTACTAGTTGCCGGGGCCGGGCCTGCGGATAGGGTTAAGTTAATCATGTTGAATTTAATTCAAATATATATATATATATATATATATTTAAATACCTGCTCCAGTACTCATGGAACATCAATATTATCATCATGTTATATGTATCATTTATGTGGCTGAAACTTGTTTATATAGAAGATCGATCGTGTCCATAAGACTGTTCATATGTGTGTATACATATATATATATATATATAGTCCATTATTATTATACACACAGCTCGACCAATTACCAAGACATCCTTTTTTCTTTTACCAATTAACGTGGAAAATTAAATTAAATTGAAAAGCGATCAGGGATCAAAAGCTAGCTTACCATGCATTTCCAGTACTGCTTTAAACATGATCGATCTCTCTGCAGTGATCATCTCAGTAATTGGCTGTTTTAAGTTTCCAAACTGACAAACATATTGATAAAGTAACTCGATCGATCCATTAATTGACAGACAGACGATCGAGGATATATATGCATATTAATCCCCATGCAAATACATGATCAACCCACATGCACGTACGGCCAGCTAGCTAACTAGCAATATCGATCAAAGAAATTAAATTATTAATTTAGTTGGAGTACTGTTGTCCATGCAGTACTTGATGGTTGGCTTGAATATGTAATATATATGCTCGCTAGCTAGATCAAATAAATGAGCATCGATCATCTTTTTAGTAGTACTACTTGGAGTACTATATATAGAGTACTGCTCATCGACAATATTGGAATACTATGCGATCAAAATATATATGATGCATTTGACTGGGCCGGCAGTACCGCCCGCCCCCACGACGCACGATCGATCGATCATCCTGATCAGTGTGAATTACTCTATTTCAACTGCAACGTACGTGACCCACCAACTTAAGCAGTCACTGCTGCGCAGCTAGCTTAATGCATTACGATATCTCTGCAATAATCTTTAATTGGATCCATCTATATGTATAGTTTAGCCTCCCAATCACTCCATTATATATATATATATCTACATACACACACACACGACATATATATAGAAGTGAATATATATTAATTAGTTTCACAGTACTAATTAATGAGCCGCGTACGTAGCAACGAATTAGCTAGGTAGGTAGGGATTTACCGACTGGATGAGTTTTCGCCAATAGTAGTACAAGTACAAGTGCACTTATAATTAGCATCTTTTGAAAGGGATATGATGATCATGAAATATATAGGTAAATCCTCCAATATCCATCAGAGTTTAAAACAATTTTTGAGAGTGATTAACTATCTTTTAATGAATAATTTATACAAGGATAGGCCACCTAATCCTGAAAAGCTACTTGACAGCATTAATTAATATTATCGGAAAAATACCATATATATATATATATATATATATATATATATTTGCTGATGCAATTAATAGAAAGGACATGAGATCATAGCATCTAGCTTACAGTACTAGCTAGAGATTAATAAAATTATAAATTAACAAGAACATGTAATATTATACAGTAGCGAATTTTATATATATAAAAGATGTACGTACGTGTAAGTATATTAATATTATCTATAATGTAAGATTAATTGCGTTGGTAGGCAGTACTGCACATGATTAATTCTGGAGAACGAATACAGAAGTGGTGGGATATTTTAGTCTTAATTCATTTTGGTGGCCAGCCCATGACAATGAGATGATCTTAAGTATTTTGTGTGCGTGTATATATATCCAATTAACTGCAACGTCCCTCAAAATCCTTGATCAGTACACAAACTAACTATAATAAATAATATTTGAAGATGGAAAAAATAATTAGTCGACCAATAAATAATAAATAATATTGGAGAATATTGACTATTGTTTATATATCCAAAACAAGCCATGCATGCATATTATATATGACCTTATAACTAACTAGGTTTTTATAATATTCTTCGCATCATGTCAAATTAATTAATCATGATTGGCATGCATTGATCCAGAATTTGAGTTACGTACTTGATTTGGCCGGCATTATATATGCATATTGATCAATATTAAGGGTGTGCATCCGGATCGGATTTTTTTCCGATCAAGTCCGAAACCCAGAATCCGGGTGAACCAAAAGTTTCCGAGTTTAATATTTTGGATTGGTGGAAGAAGAACTCATTTAGATATCTCATCCTTGAGGAGATCGCATGTGATGTATTGGTCATCCCTATTTCCACCTTCGCATCTGAGTCTGCATTCAGCACCGGTGGACGTGTAATAGACCCATATCGAAACTCATTAGCACCGGAGACTGTCCAAACATTAATTTGCACACAAAATTAGTTGACTTATGAGCCACTTAGTTCTTGGGAGGTGGAGGAGCATGTAGAAGGCATTGAAATCGAAGGTAAACACTTTTATTAGTTAATTTTGATTTTTTATTACTAATTTATCCATTTAACTTAACCTCTACATTTTTGTTTTTTGTTTAAGGTAACCCTCTTCTTTCAACTTCGGCAACTTAAGCATATGGACTCCAACTTCAGCAACTTTAGTGAGATCCTTGATAAAGGTACCATTCTAATCAATACTGATTTCAAGATTTACAAATATACACTACACCATGTTTTATTTTTGATACTAATACGTGAGTGGATCTTTTATGTTTTATTGTAGCAGTAGCACTTTTATTTATGTGAATGTAATATGCATGCTCTTTAGCCATGACTGAAACATCTCACTTTGGTCACAAAAAACAGATGACTCTTCATTTTGGTGCAAAGCAGATGTTTAGTTATGACCTTGAAGAGTCTTTAGTAGAATTACCGAAGAAGTATATCAACTTCTCAAAGGGTCTTCTCTCCTTCCCAGTAAACATTCCTGGTACTGCATACCATAAATGTTTAGAGGTAATTAAAATCTTGAAACACACTCACTCTTCAATTCATGACATATCATATGTGACTATAATTTGACCTTCTAAGCTCATTCAGGACCATGAGAAGGCATTGAGCGTCATGCTGGATGTACTAAACAAGAGCTTCCTAATGGATGATTTTGTGGTTCAGCTAATGTTTGGACTGCTTTTTGTCAGTTTTGATTCACTTTCATCAGCACTAACATTAGCTTTCAAGTTGCTCGCTGAGAACCCAACTGTGTTAGAGGACTTGACTGTACGTGACAGATTATATATCATTTAGAAACTTTGAAAACCATGTTTACAACAAAATACATGTTTTTCACATTTGAGTTCAATAATCAGGCTGAGCATGAGGCAATTCTCAAAAGGAAAGCAAACCCGGATTCCCCAATCACATGGGAAGAATACAAATCGATGACTTACACACTATATGTCAGTTACTTCTACAGATAAACACTCTTATTACATAATCATATAATGGAAATTGGCATATGATTTACCAAGTTTTTGGACTGGAATTACAGGTTATAAATGAAACTCTTAAGGCTGGGAAGTGTGGCACCCGGATTGATGCGAAGAGCAAAAAAGGATCTCCAAGTGAATGGTAAACATGATCATACAACATATACGTACATCATTCGATCGATTCTGATCAGAAAGTACATTTAAAGTGTAGTAAAATGTTGATAAATTTTCTTATGCAGGATATACAATTCCAGCAGGCTGGACCATCCTAGCTGTTACATCTGCACTTCAATTGAACCCCGAGACATTTGAGGATCCTCTTGCTTTCAACCCATGGCGTTGGAAGGTGCTTGGATTAGTTGTACTTAACAACATAACAGTGAACAACATTGACTGTTTCCATCTATCTAATTTCTCTTTATATTTGCAATATCATATATATATATAGGACCTCAAGGCAAATGTGGTCTCAAAGCATTTCATGCCTTTTGGTGGGGAAATGAAGCAATGTGTTGGCGCAGAGTATAGCAGAGTGTTATTCTGCCTCTTCTTCCATGTTTTGGTGACTAAATACGGGTAAAATATATCAGATTTGTGCTTGAATTTCATGGTTGTGGTGGTGGCTTGACAAAACTGGTTCTAATTTTTATACCCTTTTTTGTTTTCTCTCTGTTTGTTCTATATAGGTGGACAAAGATTGATGGAGGAGACATTGTCCGGACTCCAATCTTGAAGTTTAGGAAAGCCCTGCGAATAAAGATATCAGAGAAGCATTGTGTTATGTATTAGTTTAATTTTTTTTTCTAATTTTATGTATTAGTTTAATTAGTTGTGATGTATTATTATTTATTTTGTTCTTTGTAAATTTATTTTTTGCATTGTGATGTAATAACAATATTATCTATTTTGCATTTTTATTTATTTTTTAATTTAATTTATTTTTTTATAAATTAATTTTAGAAAGTGTTTAAATTATTTTTAAAAAAAAAATCTGGGCAATTTAATGATATATGGATTGTGCAATTTAAATCTGGTCAATTTGAAAACCGGGCTAAATCCGGTTATATCTAGACTGGTCAATTTGTAAGCATGCAAATTTAAAAACTGGGCTGAATCTGATTATAATCCGGACTGAATCCGGTTATAATTCGAAAATCCGGATTTAACCCGGATATCCGGATTGAATCCGGTTATCTGTCTGGATTTAATCCTGATTAATCCGGGCGGATAACCGCCCGGTTTTTAAATCCGGATTCGGATCCGGTTATGACCGGATATCCGGATCCGGATCCGGATGCACACCTTTAATCAATATATTATGTCAAAATACAGGAGTTCATGATCAATACGTAGTGTCCTGTGAAAATTATTTTCAGCAAGCTGAAACGTCAAATTTAATTGCTCCTAGCTGCATAATAAAATAAACATATATACAACTAATTAACAAAATTTAATAACGATTCTTTATTCGGCCAACGAGACGTACGATAATGAAAGCACCAAGACATGTATATATATATTAACAAGCTATATATAAGTCTTCGATCCCTATATTATTAGCCAATATATTATATAATGAACCGACCGACTGACTCTAATACACTTTATTTGAGTATTTGTATTTGGGGTACTTGCCTGCACAGCTGAGGTTGAAACCTACAGCGGGCCTCCATTCCGCTCGTTGGCCCTTTTCTGCTGGAGAAGCACCGCTCAAAGGTCCCTTACCCCTTAGAAATCTCAGTTTACCACTTCGGCCCAATATATATATTCTCACACGATTTCTGTTTCAGATCCATCTCCTCGTTTCTTCTCTTCCCAAATCACCAATCATCAGCAACCAACCTTCAAGCCCCATCCCCAAACACCCACCCCACACCCCCCCCCCCCCCCCCCCCCCCGGGGCAACACTTCCACTCCCAAACGAATATTCTTACAAAAAAATGGCTTCTTTTCTCTCTTCTCCTCTCCTTCTCGCTAACCCCACTTCCCACTCCACCATTGGAAGAAGAGATTTTGCATTGCCAGCTTCATTGACTGATGATGGTGGTAATAATTCTTCTCAGCAATCAACGAAATTGGTCACCTTTTTGGGCAAAGGTGGGTCCGGCAAGACCACCTCTGCGGTATTCGCCGCTCAGGTACATAGTAATATATTGCGTCATACCATTATTGTCTAATAACGAGTTTTTGCTATTTATTTTTAGTTATAATTTGTGGGTTGAGTTAAAAAATTCATTGCCTTACTTCTCCTTTAGTTTTGGTCGTGTACGATTGTGGTATGAATGTAAGAGACTATGGATTATGAGTATTTATTCAGAATGAGAAATATGGTGATTAATATTTGCAACTTGATTGTTTCCCAGTTAAAGAAAACACCATAGGGATAAGCAAAGAGGAGGAAAATGAAAGATATTAAATGATGGGTAAGATATTCAGAGTGATAGAGCAAATAAGGGTTCTAAAACATTTTATAGTTGACTATGTTTCAATCAAACAAGCGATAAACCTGAGCTTCTTCATGAAAGTGAAAATTGCATATAGGAACCTCTTTCTGAACCGTTTTTCAACTGTTAATGTAAGTCTACCAATTGACTTATCAAATAATTAATTAATTTTTTCACTAGTAATCCTAGGATTTTAGAACTTAAGATCGTTTACGCTAAAAAGCCTTGAAGATATTTTAACTGATTTTATTCTCTCTCACTGTTTCTGGTTTATAGCATTATGCATTGGCTGGGCTCAGCACATGCTTGGTGATACATAATCAAGACCCATCTGCCGATTATCTTTTGAACTGTAAGATTGGAACTTCTCCTGTCATATGCAACAATAACCTTTCGGCTGTTAGGTTGGAAACCTCTAAAGTGTGTTTTTCCCCTTCTATCCTACTCTCTGCCACCTTAAAGCTTTGCTTTGAGTGGTTACTCAAGATGAACTGACGTTGGTAATTACAGATACTTCTTGAACCTCTCAATCGGATCAAGCGAGCAGATGCCCATCTTAATATGACACAAGGAGTTCTTGAAGGGGTGTGTACGTAATACCATTGCTGATGAACTTGGGCAGTCTTATTTCACAGCTATAATCCCTTGAATATTTTGGAGGACTTTATATACCATTCCTTTGAATGTGTAGATTGTGGGAGAAGAGCTTGGGGTACTTCCTGGGATGGACTCTATTTTTTCAGTATTTGCTCTTGGTAGGCTTGTTGGATTATTAAGTAATGTGGCTCAAGAAAACCACAGAAAAGAGAAATTTGATGTGATTATATATGATGGAATCAGTACTGAGGAAACCCTACGGATAATAGGTGCAACCAGTAAAGCAAGGTAAGAACATCTCTCTCTCTCTCTCTCTCTCTCTCTCTCTCAATGGAATAATATACGGTAACATGACAGTGCAGATTGTATTTAAAGTATCTACGGAACTTGGCTGAAAAGACTGATATTGGAAGAGTGGCTGGTCCTTCACTTGTGAGACTTGTGGATGAAGCCTTGAGTATCAGCGGCAGCAGGTCCTATCTGAATGGGAAAATGAGTGCAGAAGTATGGGACACTCTGGAACAAATGTTGGAGGTAAATGTGATTCTCATTTTTATGAATACAGTCAAGTGTAAACCCAATGAGGTTATGCATTACTTATGTGCCTTGCAGAGAGGATCCTCTATCTTCTCAGAACCACATAAATTCGGCTGCTTCCTTGTTATGCATCCGAACAGTCCAATCTCTGTTAATTCTGCATTACGTTATTGGGGCTGTACAATCCAAGCTGGTGCACAAGTTTCTGGTGCATTTGGTATTGATTCTCCAAACTTGAATGAAGAGTTGGTGGAACAAGTCAAGAGAACTTTTTCACCCTTGCCTTTTGCTTTTACTCCACAATTCCAAGTCGATTCCCCTCTAGACTGGAACGAGGTCATGCTCAACACTGTTGGTAAAGATGCAAAGAATCTTCTCTCTCTACCACCAAGCCACACCAGCGATATGTCATCAGTAAAATTTGATCCAGCGAAAAAATCTGTAACCCTTCTGATGCCTGGTTTTGACAAGTCTGAGATCAAGCTATACCAAGTATGTCATCTTATTTTGTTTGCAACTCTCGAAGGAGAGAACGAAAAAATTGTTAGAGAACATGCTTTTGAAGCTGCTTCCCTGAGCTTCCTACTCCGCAATGCAGAAGTAATCACTAAATTATAGATACTTCTTCAAAATATAGGAATTAACTTATAAAAAATGTAATGAAATACAAGACGTGCAGAGTTAGACAGTCATTTTAGGGGATTTGTTGTAGGATGATCAACTTCTAGATATAGTCATTTACATTATATTTTATTTTCTGGTGGTCCGTCTCACTTATCAAAAAATAAATAAATTCTGGTAGTCCATCCGTGTTATGTTGTTGTGCTTCTGTTTTCTTGGTTGAATTTACAGAGTTTCTGATCGATATCGTTATTTTCTGACAAATGCAGTATCGGGGGGGATCTGAGTTACTGGTGGAAGCAGGTGATCAAAGACGTGTCATTCTTTTGCCCCCAGATATTCAAGGAAAGGTGGGTGGTGCCAAGTTCATGAATAGAACTCTTGTAATCACAATGCGCTAGTGGAATTACAATTAAATATTATTCTTTTTTGCATTGGATGTCTTTCGGAGGGAAAGACCCATGCAAGATAATTATGACTTACTTTTGATTTTCGGGGGCATATGGAACTTAGAATAATATAATGTTTTGGTATCTGTTATGAACCCACTAGTTAAAACTCATTCTTAAAAATCGGCTTACCAGGGAATGGTGCCTAAGGATTTATAAACCACCAACAAATCCCATACTTAGTTGATGTGAGATCGTAATAGCCACCACGTTCCGTAGCCGACGTCCACGGCGGTCCGGCGCTCACACGGGCTAGCTATGCGCTAGGTCTTTCCTAGCCCCGGACAAACTCTGTCATGCCAACATCACCCGCACAATTACAACCGTGCCAACATGGACTGCATACATGCGGTGATTCTAATATCATTTGTTATGAACCTATTAGGTAAAACTTACCTTTGAAAAATGGGCTTACAAGGAAAGGGTGTTTAAAGACTTATAAACTACCAACCAATCTCATTCTTAGTCGATGTGAGATCGTAACTGTGGAGGGATAAAATGTAAAGCCCAAGGTTGAGCCCAGCCACTAAGCCACGTTAGAGGGCTAGATAAAGGAATGGAAGTGGGGGACAAGGTAGGCCAAGGAGCAGGTAGGTGACAGGGGATCAGAGCCGGTCAAAGGAAAGTATGGGGAAAAGGGAGCTGACACACGCAAGGGGTTGGTCCCATCATTAGAGAAAAAGGAGCTGACACACGCAAGTGGTTGGTCCCATCATTACCAACTGACACATGCAACCGGGGGATGAATAAAAGGCCTTCAGCTAGATGACCAGGGGACGCTCTCTCTCTCTCTACTTGGTCTTCGTCCTCCTCTTCTTCTTCTTCTTTCTGGGAAAGGAGCGCACCAGTGGGGTTTTCTTCTCCAACAAGTGGATCTTCAAGTTTTCTTTATAATGAGATTTGAGGAACCATGAGTGAGTGTAAACAAATATTTTATAGTGGAAACTTCCCTCCCCAAACCCCTGTGGACTTAGACATAGTGTCGAGCCACGTAAATTTGTGTGTTTCTCTATCTTTATTTTCCTTGCACTTATCCTCCATGGACGTACGCACCATCACCGTACAGCTGCACTGGGACATTGCTGGGGGCTCCAAACAATCCCAATCGAGGCCCAGTCTCCGAGTGGGCGGAGGAAGACTCTTTCTCTCATTCCGACATGTTGTGCGGTTTTTACAGCATCAACACCGGCGCTGTCTGTGAGATCTTTTTCCCTCTCTTCGTCGGAGGTGGAAGAAGAACGATTTCTTGGCATGCTGAATAAATAATCGGACGAACGGATAAAGCCATCCAAGATGAGTATTATCAATTTTCTTAACTTTTGCATTTGTGAAAAATGTCTGAGTCGCTCATCTTCCGACTCTGGGAGTTTAATTTATGCACAACACTCGAGATACTGTACTCAATGTGTGGGCATTCGGAGTCATGAACAGAACACGGTGACATTGTACCATGCACATCCATTGTACATGCCACCGTGTACTGTGGGTTAGTAGAGTCGAACAATACTTGAGTACAGTATCTCGGGTGGCATAGTACCATGCACGTCCATTGTGCATGCATGCATAGTTGACCGCCCATGCATGGCACACATAGTGCCATGCACGAGAGTGCAAAGCCAGGCACCCGAGGGTGCCACGGCCCTACTATGGCATAACCCAGGTACGACGTCGGTGGCCACCACGATGACCTCCAGCGCCGTCTGTCTCCCCTAGGCCGGTCGTCGACCCCCCCCCTTGGCATAGTTCTACACGGACCACATCCCACCGTGCTCGGGGCCAAAGCACGACCCAGATGTGTCGCAGACGGATGAGTCGCCATGATGGAGATTCAAGAAGGGCCATTCGTAATGCCACTAGAAGGGTTAGGCGCGCCGAGGCTAGGAAGGTTGCATGCATGGCTCGGGTGGTGAGGTGATGGCATCCAAGACAAGTGCAACTTGAGAAGTCTCAAGTGTTGGCCAATTCTTTGATTTAAGGGATTGGATGACAAGATGACAAATCTCTTAATTTTAAGGAAGTGGGCTTTAATTTAGAGATTTATCTATTATCATTTGTTTAAATTATTTCCTAGTTTATTTCCTTTAGTTTAGGTATTTGATAAAATGGTTTCCTTAAACTTAAGAATTTAATTTGTTTTGGGATTAGGATTTCAAAAGAAGTTTGATTTGTTTTGGGATTGAGATTTCAAAACAAAACTACTATTTATTTGGGTTTTTGACTTGTAATTCATCATTATGCTATTTTGAATGAATGAAAATTTTCTCTTCCAACTTTCAGAAATTGAGTACTAGTTTAAGTTAATCTTAATTTTTACTAACCAACCCATTGGAATCTTTGTGTTGCCTTGAGGTAATTCTAGATTCAATCACCCAACATGCCACAAACACTTGAGTGAGATTGAGGCTTCCATCACGCTGGCAAAGACCCCAGTGGTCTGCCTGTGTCTTCTGGCTGCACCGGTGGTGTCCCCAACACTCGATATTGGCACACAGTGGCCAATGGTCATGCACCAATTTGCATGTTGTCATGCGCACAGCAAGGAGCTCGTGGCCTCTAGCTGCAAGCATGGTTTCACCGCCAGCGGTCACCAAGTGAACCGCCATCACTCTCTGGCCAGCCACTACAACCCTCCTCCACGAGGGCCGTTGGCTACCCACCACATGTGCACCCCATTGTGTGCACGGGATGCTAGCCCACCTCAACCACGGCTCGATGGAGGAAGGTCAACGACAACAACCTTAGGGCCCATCGAAGTCATCTGCCTACTCTGGTGTGGTCCCTAACCATGACGACTAGCCCACAAGCGCTTGGGCCATTGCTCGGACACTACTCACCCGAGCACTCTTCTCGAACACCACCCATGGACAGACTCCCACTACTCGGACACTACTCACCCGAGCACTCTTCTCGGACACCACCCATAGACAAGCTCCCACTGCTTGGACACAGCTCACACAAGAACTTCACTTGGACACAACCCATGGACAGGCTCCCACCGCTCAGACAACTGTCTAAGTCACACGGGAGTCTAACACACTTAACATAGCCTCACCAAGCTCTCCACTCCCACGAGACTCAGACGCCATTGGTTGGGCTCAGGTAGTGCCCACTTGCAGGGCCCTCCGCTGCTCTGCTCTACTTGACCTTGGTGCAATGCATAGTCGCGATGCATTGATTAAAGGCCAAAGCCTCTCAAGTTTTTCCCTTCACAGCCAGTTAAACACAAGTCCCTTAGCTTGCCGAACCTTTGTGCACCACAAGCCCAGTCCCTCGGCTATCACGATGCATTGGCTAAAGGGTAGGGCCTCCCGAGCTCTGCCCCTTCACAACCAGTCGGACACGAGTCATTTGACTAATCGACCTTCGGGCAATGCATGGTCGCAATGCATTGGCTAAGAGTTAGGGCCTTGTGAGCTCTACCCCTTTACAGCTAGTCAGGCACAAGTCCCTCGACTTGCCGACTTTCATGCTACAAGCCGAGTCTCTACACTTACCATGATGCATGATCGCTGCCAGTGGATTACCTCTGGGAACGAGCCTTCAGAGTTAACAGGCCTCTAAGCTCCACAACCGCCTAGCGTAAGTTACCTTCAGGAACGAGCCAACGGGCTCGGCAACCGCCTAAAGTGGACCCAGGGGGTCGATAGGCCCTCTGGCCACATTGCGTTGGTTACTTTACACAAACTACAACAATAACAACAAATTGAAAATGAAGGTATCAAACGAACATACACTTTACAAATAACAACAAACATCCGAGCTTCTTGCTCGCACCTTACGCAATCAAGTCGATCTCCTGCCACATCCAGGCTCCTCGCTCGCATCATATATGGTCAAATACACCCCCCGCTTGAATTTCGCCGCTAAAGGCATTTAACACAAGCAGATTATTTTGTTGACAACTCTATGCTCCATATTTTATCCTAAAGATTCTCAAGGACCTTTGAACAAATTGCCCTTAAGAATCGTGGGCTTTTGTAGAGGGATAAAATGTAAAGCCCAAGGTTGGGCCCAGCCATCAGGCCACGTTAAAGGGCTAGATAAAGGGATGAGAGTCTGAGACAAGGTAGGCCAGGGAGCAAGTAGGTGATAGGGGGGATCAGAGCCGGTCAGTGGAAAGTATGGGGAAAAGGGAGCTGACACACACAAGGGGCCAGTCACATCATTACTAACTGACACACGCAACAACGTGATGGATAAAAGGCCTTCAGCCTGATGACCAGGGGATGCTCTCTCTCTCTCTCTTTCTCTCTCTCTCTCTCTACTTGGTCTTCTTCCTCCTCTTGTTCTTCTTCTTCCTGAAAAAGGAGCGCACCAATGGGGTTTTCTTCTCCAACAAGTGGATCTCCAAGCTTTCTTTTTGCATTGAGATGTGAGGGACAATGAGTGAGTGTAAACAAATATTTTATAGTGGAAACTCTCCTCCCCAAACCCCTGTGGACGTAGGCCTGGTGTCGAACCACGTAAATGTTTGTGTTTCTCTCTCTTTATTTTCCCTACACTGATCCGCCATAGACATACGCACCGTCACCATACAGCCGCACCGGGACACTACAGAGGGCACCAAACAACACCGATCGAGGCCCAATCTCCCGGTGGGCCAAGAAAGACTCTCTCTTTCCGACAGGTTGTGCTATTTTTACAGCTTCAACAGTACCAGTATCATGCTCCTGATGAATATGTGTATAACTCCAGTTTATCTAGGATCATACAAAAGTATCTTTCCTCCAGCGAGCTGCTGGGAAAATTCATGTTGTCATTCGATTGTCCCAGGATCTTTGAGGTCTATACCTCACCGGGAAGTCATTAAATGCAATATATATCATGTTCCAAGTAAATCTTTCAACTGCACCTGCTACATCTCTCGTTCACAATATATGGTACTATCTATCCCTATCTTGAATCCCATCCCGAGAGGGGTTAGACCGACAGGTGTAGGAGAAGACTAGTTTCCTACCCTCGGTGGACAGAAATTCCTTCTCAAGCTGTATTGGGGGCATGATTTTGACAAAGAAACTATCTCGAAGATGTATTCGGAGAGCATATTGAGAGACTCCGATGAAATCTTTTGCTACAAAAAGTTGTTTCCCTTCCAGTCTAGTTTCTTCTAAATATAAATATGTAGCTCAACAATCCGATAAATGAGTTATACGGTTATACTCCTGTTGTTTGGTTTGGAAGCTTACTTTTTCCCAATTATTGGTTCATTTACTTCAACTTTCATTGTTTTCTTGCTCTTTTGATGCCTACTTATATAAGTTAAATAGATCATAGTCATAGATTTTATAAATTATGTATGATCTACTCCCCTTCCCCCTTTTGATATCCAATATATATATATGAGATGTTTTCTGCAACATGGAGTGACAGTTGAAATATACAAGCCCAAAAGAAAAGATGGTACAAAATGCAAATGAAAAAAGTAAAAATAAAAACTTATGTATCCTGCTTATTGTCTTCTCCCACTTGTGTATGGATACGGCTTCTAAGTTCTTCAAAAGCCTTCATGCTCTCTGCATCAAAACCTCCCGCAAACTGGGAACAGGTCCAAGTCAAGTTAGAATCGCATAATCATAATGTGTTCTAGATTTTCATATTGAAAAGCACCATTGTAAAAACACCCTAGGAAATACAAGATTGTTATCGATTTGGAAACTTAGCAAGCACTAAATACATCAATGAAAGCGTGCTGCGATATTGACAAACGTAGAGATTAAACCCCACTTGTACAATGTTTCCCAATTCAGCTATCTGATTTTAACTTTAATGTAAATCAAATAAGTTAGGATAACCAAATGTAGAATATTAACAGACCTGATGAACACGGAAAGCAAAACGCACGCCTTGCAGAACCAAAAACTCTCTGTTCGGTTCCTTCTCGGGTCCACTCAATGCATCAAGTTCTGATGCTACTCGTTTCATGTACTTTCTTGCCAATTGCACGGATGAGAGCTTTATCTGCAATGGGAAGAAATTATATATGACCATTCTGTTGCATATACAACTCATGCAAGCATTTGCAGTCTGCAGCAGATACACGCACTTTTTGTATTTCTAGTGAGGTTGATTTAGAAGAAGCACTAGCAATCGGAATTTTTTTTTTTTTTCCATTCATTGAAAGTTGAAAACTTGAAACCATACCTTGCCAACAACTCCAGAATCTAACAGCCAATCGACTGGAATTCCAAACTCCCGGTATCGTGAAATAGCCATGTCCCTTGTACGTAAGAGGGCATACACGCTAGTTTCCACCCTGTCAAAACATCAAGAGAAAAGGTAAGATTATATATGCTCCATGTAAATGGCAATTAGCAAGTCAAGATGTACAACTAAGTAAAGATGTTGGGGAAAACTACTATTAAAAAGGTGAAGAATGATATAAGCTCTCCACATATAAGAAACGACAGAATTTTCAAATGATTCTCCCGAAATTAATCAATAACCATGTATCCGTCCTAGTCATCTATATAAATGCATGAGAACAAAATTTCTTACTTTTCTAGCAACGAGTACATCTTTTTCAGAGCATCTTCACATGGAAGCTTGGGATCATCGACGAAAGCAGAGACTCGCTTCTCTAGTTTCATGAGGTCCTGGTATTCAAAAGCCGCCTCTCTTAATGCGTCTGCTTTTCCCTCAGGCCAATCGAAGTGCTTGAGGACTGCCCGCTCATCAACCTTATCACATAGAGAAAGAAACAACTAATTATAAACATTTCTCTAACGGCTATAGAAATATGTGTAGACTGTTCACCCGGTGAATTTGAATACATGCTTCAAAATTTGGAGCTTGCTTAGTGGGAATGTTAGAAAAGATGAGAGATGATCTTGGAAAGCAGTGTTCAAAAGGCTAAAAAATTGTGATTTAGCTACAGCATACTTTGTAGTTTCTTGGAATTTTTATGGTCCCCTTCTGTTCTTGAGGATCTGTGTTAGAAAGGAAAATAAAAGAGAACGAGAACTTTGTAGCATACCAAGAAAGAGAGTTCCTCATCTAGCCAGTTTACAAAAGCCAGAAGATCCTCTATGTTGGTGAAGGAAGCGGCTCGGACTTCAGTTGCCAATGACATGACAAAATCACCTTGAGTTTCCACATCAGCTTTCACCTGGATCCAGTGCATACAGTTTGACTCTTTGTTAAATTGCTTAACAAGAAACCATACCTTTATGCTCAAGATAAGAAGAAAATGAATACAAAGAGAAATTTTAACACACAGCTAAGAGGAATGATGATCTGTTCTCGATCTCCCCAATCATGTTACTCCTGGCATCTGATGCATTCGGTGTTGAAGAAAATAAAGAGGGTGTATCCTTCTTTGCCTCTCGTTTCATCAATGACTGATAAAATTCAACCAGTTCAGGAGCCCGGTGAACTTTATCACCACTCCCTCCCCCTCTTGGTAGGCTTCCAGGTGGAGGAGGCGGCCTGGGTGGTCCACCAGGTGGTGGAGGTGGGGCACCAGGTGGGGGCGGTGGAGCAGTAGGTATTCCACCTGGAGGATTTGGATTCTTACCGGCAGAAGAACCTCCAGATGGTTTAGGAGGTGGCCGAGGCACCCTAGGAGACCTTTTCTCTATGTCAGCAAATTTCATCTTGCTTATTGTCTGAGAATCAGTCTGGTCATCATTAGTTTGGTTACCTGAGTCACCAGATACAACCACCTTCTCCTTTATTTTAGCAAGTTTTGGCGGCAAATTTATAGGTCTCTGTCCTTCAACCTTGGATGTAGGGTCACGTAGATTTAAATTTGATTTGTCACCAAACTTCTCTGCTCTTGCTTGCCCAGCCCTCTCTTTAATTTGCTTCTCCCTTTCAAGGGCCAACTTATGCCTGTCTTTATATGCAGGATATTTCTCATCTACAACTCCTTCAACTGATTTAGACATCAAATGGAATGATGTTGCTACAGTATTCAGTGAATCACTTGATGAAACCCGTGTTTTAATACTAGGGAGAGTCGGAGTTTCAGGAGAGTTGGGTTCCAGCTCCATCCTGCCAAAAGTGGTGATAGCCATGCTATCACCTGCGTTCCTTAGCATTAAGGATTCCAATGGACCCCTTGGTCGCCTGCTTGGAGAACCTCCTGAGAGAGATCTGGATGTTGGTGAAAGAGCACTAGAATCATCTTTGCTTTTGCCCCATTTTTTCAACTTTTGGATTAAGGTAGGTTTCTTAAGGAGACTGCTATATCTACTACTGGAGCTATCTATAGATATACTGTCCAAGTCCTCACTTCCGGGGGAGGATGGGTGGGAAAAGTTGCTTTCAAGATCTGTATCTCCTTGTCCTCGTTCTGATCCTGCATACTCTAACATCAGCTGTTTAGCCTTCTCTTGAGATTTGGGGCTCAGACTCTTGTTGAGATCACGAGCCGATATCTTCCCTGCTGGTGCCTGATGGTTCCGGAGCTCATATCTCAAGCATGCATTGACCCAACGAAGGTACACTAGCTCTTCAACTTCACTGAATCTATTCATCTGAAGTCCTTCCACTTGCTTTAGCAGGTCTTCATTTGCATGCCTAAGATTATTGACCTCCTCTCTTGCCTTGGCAACCCTTTCACTCTGCAGTGTGATGCAAAGCACAGAAAGAATGAGTAGAACCCATAACATGAACCAGCACATATTAAAACACACGTTCGATTCATTATTACAAACATTCTATGTCCTTTTACCAGGTCGTTATATCAAGCACTCTAAATTGTCCTGCACTCTAAATTGTCCTGCAGAACATCTTCCAAAATTGACTAATTATTGTGAAGAACAAGAAGTTAGCCATTGAAAAAAAGTCGGCACTTATTACAACAGCCATTCAGAGATATTGCGATGTTTTTATAATATTCAAGTGGCTATAAATTATAATTTCCACTTCATTTACCTAATGATCTCAACAATCAACATTTTTTTACTATAGCATGGATATCTTGTTTGGCAAGTTACATGATTAATTTAGTATGAGGAATGGATGTTAAGACACTACTGATGAGGAAAGCTGACCTATTTAAGCAACAGGTAAAATCCTAATTGCTTAATATACCATCTGCTATCTATTTATGTATTGATATGATTTGAAGAAGGAACCATATCAGTGTTTTATTTCTCGAGTAGAAGAGCAGATTAAATTTCAACACCCCCAGGAGTGCCAAGAAAAGAAAAAGTAGAGCATCATGATTCTGACCTCTGTCATATTGGAGAGGACTGATATTCTAGCCTCTGCAGCATCAAGTTTTACAGTCAACTCCCGCTTTTCATGTTGAAGTTCTTTGTTTTTCCTCTTAAGCTCTACAACTTCGATCTCTAACTCCTCCACAGCTTTCAGCTTCTTTTCAATTTCAGAATCTTTCTTGACAGCATCTACCTCTTTTGCCTGCAAAACTGAAACTTGTTGTTTAAGCAACAGCAACTGGCCTTTCGTCTGGTTAGCTTCAAGCTGAATCTGCCTTTGCAGTTCCTTGATCTTGTTCCTTGCCACCTCCAGCTCCTTCTTTGCTGAATTTCCCTGTGCAATCTCTTCTTGAAGCTTTTTCCTTTCAGTTTGCAAAGAGTTAATGGTGATATTGAGCATGTCAATCTCCACTGTCTTGATCTTGAGTTGCCTCTGTAACTCAAGAATATCCGTTTCCTGCTCTTTCAATCCGTAGTATTCAAGCAATTCACCTTCAAGCTTTACCTCTCTCTCCTCTAATTCATTTACTTGTTTTCGCAACCTCTCCAATTCACTTGCATTATTTGCCATCTCGATTTCATATACCCTGTCTATCTCTGCATCATTAATAGTCTTACCAGGAAATGGAAATTCAATCTCCCCAGATAAAAGATCTTCAAATTCAGGTAAAATCTCTTCATCATATATATCAATTGGATTTCCCTGAATTCTGTTAAATACACTGCTAATTAATTTAACCTCTTCTTCCTCCTCTTCCTCCTTCCCCTGCAGAAAAAAGTTACAAAACGCAAACCACCCAAAATCAGATTTGAATGGCCATAAAAGAGATGGAAATCTATTTAAAGTTTAAGCACTTACGTCCTTCTCTTTGAGTCTATCATAAGAATATACGTCCTGCTTTTCGCCTCTCTCCTCACACTGATGTGGTTCAAAGTTCGCTTCACCATTTTCTGAGTTCCATCGTCATCAATTGACTTCAGTTTTAAGAGAAAAAAATTTACAAGAAAACTGAAGACAAAAACATATTTCCTCCTTAAGATAGCCATCATCATAAATGTTATGAAAATATTTCTGACTAAAAAAAAAAAGAAACAACGACAACATGAGAGAAATTGTATTGGCAACTTACAATTAGATAAGAAATATTTGTTCACAAACACGCAAACTCATGGAAATAAATACCTGAAAGCCTAACTTCTGAGGTCGATGACCTTGAGGTTTTGACATTAAGCTGCCTAACTGCAAAGGCTGCAATTGAAGCAGCAACCAGTAGGCCTAACCGGGCTATCATGAAGGTACTGTTGGTGGGAAATTCTTAACGCTAAACTCATCTATACATAGAACCCAACTCCAAAACACCCCACCACCCATTCCTTCCAAATCCCATCATCAACCCATCAGGCTATATATGCAACAACGGCCACCCAAATTCTGTAATGACCAAGAGAGCCAAAAAAAGTAGCATTTATACAACAAAGAAAAAAAGGAAAAAAAAGCCAGTCGTCTCCGACTATAGGCTTGCAACACCAGCTTTATCACCTTATCAGGTTTATGGACCTTCCAATGGGCATACTTTCTTGTATGCGCGAAACGAAATTCCTGATAAGTAACTTATCAAAAAAAAAAAGAAATTCCTGATAAGTAGAATTCCAGCACAACTGTCATGCTAGGAGCTGCAGCAACCACCAATTACTAGTGGCCACTCTTTATCCAAAAAGGATTGACAAGTCAGAATCTCTGTCTAACATGTTACCACAGTTGCCAAGAGGAATATGAACAGTTAAAACAAGCCAAATAACAGAACTGAAACAGACAAGCAACTGTAAATTCGAACAAAGACTAGCGCTGTTCTGTGTGCCTTGCGTTCTGGCCGTTAGATAGAGTGAATTAGATGACGGGAAAAATGTCTCGTCTTCTATGCCACACAAAATATTTGTGTGTTTCTCTCCAGATGCTCATCATAACCATTCGATCGATCTGGACACATAAGGTTTGATCGAAGGGTTTGAAAAATAAGATTATTATGATCCAGATGACTAAGGACATGGTGTGGACCGATCTCGCAGAATACGTGCATTTCTGCATGTTCTAGTGGATCAATCATGTACCTTTTTGAGGATGGCTCTGTCTGTGTGTGCTGTAGTGACCCACACAAGGAATTCTTTGATCCAAGGGTTCGGTTTCTATGATTAGTAGAGACAATAACAAATCCTAAGGGTTTCGTAAAGTGGGTCCACCTCCACCTCAAAGGCATGCCTGCGCACACGATGACAAAAATGAAGATGAGTAGATGGTGGGTTTGGTGAATAAAGCTAATTGAGGCTGAAAATTGAGTTCTCAACCGCTAGCTTGATGGACTGTAGCACAAGGCATGGTGTAGCCAAACAAAATCTAGTCCACCAAAACTTTTGTAAATTTATCCTTTTTGGCTTTTCTCCAACACTTGTACCCTTGTGGTTTTGTGTTCATCTTTGACATCTTTTAGTGCAGTCTCAATTAGCAACTAATAATTTTATGTAGACCTAATGATATTTGTCCTATTCTCTAGTGAGTGATGTCCTGAGATCGAGTCCTCACACTCCATAATTCCTTTATAAAATCATAAAATAACAGTAACATATTTTGTTATTGTTAGAACAAGCATATTTTGGCTGAGACCATCGATAAGATTGGCCACATATGTTATGTTTTTGCTATGGGGGAGGTGGACTCCATCCCTCCATATATATATATATATTTTTTTTTTCGAGGATTTTGGCATTGGAATTTGATGGTGTGAACTTGTCAACGGGAATATTTTCTAAAATATAATGTTGTGTGAGACTCAGGATAAATGGTTTTCAGGGTCCTATTTTTGTGGACTACACTGTCCCAATAGCAGCCAAAGTCTTATCCAAAACCAAGTGAGTCTGGGGCTCTTATAATTCCTGCATCGTTTTAGCTATATCTCAGAAACTCGTGCAGCTCGGTTCGAGTTTATGAAACAACTAAATACACCCAAAAACAAAAGGGGGCAAATTAAAAGTAGAACAGAAATTTATATTATTGTGTCTAGTCTTTCTTTATTGGCTGAGCAGAAGGAATAGAAATAAAGTGCAGACGTAAGTAAAGCAGAACGAGTGGTCCGACACCCGGTCCGGGAGAGATGCAAGTAAAGTGTCGAATATGGACCCTTATTTGAATGTGATCATTAGTGGTAAACGAACAAACAAACATACTCACTCCATACGACCACAACTACATGAATTCTATGATGCTTAATTTGTAAGTCAAGCAATAATGACAACTGTAAAGAGGATTGGTTCTATTGGTTGAAACCCTTTTTGAGTGTTAACAATGTTCTCTATCATTTATAAACAAGTATACATCTCTGCAGTATAACATTCTTGAGTTTGTGCGTGAAGGATTGATTAGAACTAAAACGATAAGGGATCGTAGAGCTCTGAGCTGAGATCGGACGATGGAGCATCTATCAGAATCCTAACCGTGTAGAGGCACACGGCTTCGTCATTGCAGAGGGGTTTGGTCGAGGGAAGGTCTGTGCTTTGCTTTGCTTTCTATAAAGTACGGAAAGAGTTTCAAACTTTCAGATGCTGCCAATTAAGTTTGTATAACGCGAAAGTAATCGCCATTTCAAATGGCTTCCATGACGCTTTAATTTAATTCCGTTACCAAAGCGGGTTTGACATCCACAACCAGTGTGGTTAGAACTGATTAGGAGGACTGAACTGATCACAATCAAACGAGGCACTAATAGTAAAAACATCCCACTTCCGAAATCAAACTGTTCTTTCGTTTAACTTCAAATGAAAAGGAACGTTAAATGAGGAAAACAGATCAAGACTATTTAAAAATCAAAATCCATATCCTAATCTTTATTTTCTGGACAATCTAATATAAAAGACAACCATAATAAGCACAGCCCTCAACCGGTTTGCTGTCAGGGGCAGACGGGCTTCATATTTACCCACTACAACATTTCAAAAGTCTTTCTAAGTGTCCCTAAGGGCTACGACCAAAAATGCCTGGTCCCCGGCCCCTCCCCACATGGTTATACCCCCTTCCATAGTAACCACCACGAGAACGGCCACCACGCCCGGACCCACGACCCCCTCGACCACCCCGATATCTTGTGAAGTCACCAAAAGTCTGCAACCAAACCACCAAACATGTTGGAAATAACCCCACAAAAACTTGGAGGGAGATAAATCAAAACACACATTACCTCCGTGTCTATCTTCATTTGCTCAGAGAATCTACTCCTTCCATTCTGCGACTCATAATTGAGTGCGTTGCAGGAGAGGGAATCAAAGAAATCATCCTTCTTATAGACAGACTGCAGACACAAAGAAACTACATATCATAACAAAGTAAAAGCAGAAAAATGCGTTTTTTCCACCCTCAACAGAACTCAATTTAATCATAGAGTGGCACAAAACAGCAAATCTCAACTTGACCTCAAACTTTGATAGTTGAGCATCTTCATCAACTAGAGTATCATCTTCATCACTAACTTCTCCATCCCCTTCCCTTGAATGAGATTTATTACTCTTGCCAAGATGACCCCACACTTCGTCCTTCTTAAATTTCTCATTCATAGCTATGAAATCAAAATCTTCAGTGAATTTTGTTACTGGACGTGAACTCTGCACAGAAAATGGTCAACATTTCATGCCAAACCCACGTTCAATGAAAGCATCAAGCCAATTATAAATCACTTTCATTGTGTAAATCAAGATTTGCTGGGGAAAGATATCATCTGCAGTACCTCGATCAGATGATATCACATCACATCTAAAAATTTTAAAACCCCCACCAGACATTTCTTGCGTGTAGAAAATACCTTAAGATTCAATCTCCACTTTAAATATGATTGTGAATAAGCCATTTCAACAGTTCACACTCCGAAAATTTGAGCAATATTAAAATTGTTGTTAATACCAAGACCCAGAAACTTGAAAAGTGAAACTCACAAATCAACTAATTTAATAATTATTCTTTTCAACAAGTTTTCAGATTGTAAACTTGATCCACATCCAAAACCCAAATTAAACTTAAAATGTAACAGTAAACAACAAATTACCCCACTTCCTCTTCCCCTGTCACGTCCCCAGTAACCTTGACGATATTGAAAAGGAGGTCCATTCAGCTGGGATGAGAGAAAGAGAAGCAATGTCAGCATACTCATCAAACCACACACACATAACTTCAATCATAGGTTTAAATTTGTTATCATTGTTTAGCACAAAAAAGCAACAAGTTCAATCAACTTCAAAGGAGAGAAGAAAAACTGAATTGCTTTAGCACATGTAGCAACCTCTGGATATCCAGCAAGTAAATCTCACATGAAAGATAACAGGGAAGAGTACTTAAACAAAAATTGCAAGATAAAGTGCTTTTAGCAGCTTGCAACGAAACAGGGGTAGACAGGGTAGGGTCACATAAACCCCATTGACAACCTCGGATATTGTGAATTAAAGCTCACAAAAAATTCTGAAAGAAAAGTTTGTTAGCTGGCAATAGTGTTTCTTTGGGGAGGGTGGAACCTACCATCCGTCATCTCACAATAAGCAATTCAAAATACCAAGCTTTTATTATTATTTTTTATTGGCACCGGGTGTCCCGGAACAACATCCCGACTAATCCCAGAGTGCACAGGCCCTCGGCAAAGAGTTTCCCGCAAGTGCACCTTGGGTAATTCAAGGAGAAAATCCCCCAATCTGATGACCTCTAGAGATTATTTGCACCCAAGAAGATTTGAACCTTTGACCTAAGGAGGGTATACCCCCAAGCCCAAGGCCCTGCACCAACCCTTACGGGTTCAAAATACCAAGCTAGGGAAACTATGACCAAGCCCAGACATATCTAAAGTAGCAACTAAGGTACCAAGCCCGTGAATAACAGAAACGAGCGGGCAGTTAATTGGAAACACAGACAGAAACATATGTAATAGGATCACCTTTTGAGAAGTTCGTGAAGGTACTGGCAAAGGCAGTAGTGGTGGCTGAACTTCAGCTGGAACTGGGACTATTGATTCTGATGATGAAGATGATACTTGATCCACTTCTACATCCTTGTGCGCTGTTTGTAAAGTTTGGGAAGAAGCCACTTGACTAGGTACAGACTGCAACAGCTGACCTGGAGTTACCAATGATGGTGCTGGTGCTTCTGCACGAATAGTGTTGGATGTTCCAACAATAGATGAGGTAGATTGAGAAGAGGATTGATATGACAAGATTGGTCCGGGAATTGCACTATGCTTGTTGGAGATTGGTGGCAAAATAGCATTTATATCTGGGCTAGACATAGCTAAAGGAGCCAGAGATGGCATACTAGAACCTAGTGCGATTGTTGGAAGGCCAGAACTAGGGGGGGGCTTGCTGGGCACTGAGTTTACTAATGTTTCAGAAGCTAGTGTAACTGAAGGCACGGGAGGCAGAGTTGACGGCAAAGTTGATGGTGCTAAAGAACTGGAGCTTAAATTCATGGAACTAGAACTGACAGGAGGCAAAGGAGATGGAACTTCAGGTAAGTTTGAAGAACCAGAGGGAAAAGAGACATTAAAATTAGGATATTGCATTGGCAGCTGCAGTGAAGAAGGCATTGGCAGCCCAGGTGGTGGACGAAGCAAAGATTGCTGATGCAAATGAGGAAGCCCATTTGGTGGGCCATAGTATCCTTGCCAGTACATTGGCATAGCAAGCCCACCACCATTTGCACTAGAAGGAGGTGGTGTAGCTCCCCAAGATGCTATATTACCTCCAGGCTGATACAAAGGAAGGCCACCTTGGAAACTTGAACCATGGAGTCCCAACTGCACACTATGGGAACTAATATCTGTCAAAGACCCACTAACAGCAGGAGGCAAGCTTGTAGAAGTAGAAATTGGGCGAGCATAGTGAGACTGCAATAAGAAATTAGAAAGAATTTAGAATAGTGTAGCTGATATAATTTGACATGGGATAAAAGAAAAAATTTTAAAAAAAAAAAAAGGTCTTCACTCCAATCACCTGAATAATAGCAGGATCAATGTTTATGGGTGGCATAGGCTGAACAGGTGGAGAAGATTTAACCTGTAAATCCTGCAAAGAGAAGCTTAAAGAATGTTTAGGATCTTTCTACTGAAATAAAAATATTAACAAAGGGGAAGTGCTAAAAGTTGAACCTTGATATGATAATTAATATCAGTTCAGTTCTTTTCCTTTTTTCCCTTTTTTATTTTTTAATTAAACATAAAATCTCAGCCCATTCCATCCACTAAAAGGCAAAGCCACTCCATTTTAAAGGTCATTGAAAGTCAATGTCTAAATGTAATTATTACAGTCATCTCGACAGATTTTATGTTTCATCTTGACTTTTCAAACATACAGAGGCAGATTTGATACAGGGAACCACTATATACAAATTTACAATGTAAACATAAACCTTAGCATTATTAAGCATAAATAGTGGTGTAAATATGGTAAACAACATGAAGAGCAGCCAAAGGCCGCTTGCCCATAAGATACCTTGATGTCACTCCCACGGAATAGTATATATTTATAGATTTTGTCACCGGGAGGGACTTGTGGACCATCTTTTTTCCTTCCTTCTGTTCCAAATGACCTTACTGCACATTAAAAGATATATTTTCTTTTATAAGTAAGAAATTTATTAAAAAATCATGTAATTAGGCATAGCCCAAGTACACAGGAAATATACAAGAGAAAACACCTAAAAATCCATTGGAACTATACAAGGAAATATACAGCACGAAAGTCATTGGAACTAAATCCATCCATTACCCACATTAAAGATATATACAGGCATTAAAAATCCATCTGAACATCTCTTTGTTATAAATATATTATAGTGTGTTGGTGAAAGCATTCCGCACAAAAATGCCTTCTAGAGCTTAGGCACAAAGTGCAAGTCTGCGCCTTATTGAAGGTTAAATCAAAATATACCAAAAAGACCATGACCAAAAACTCCCGAATTATAGATATTGACTTCAAGCCAACTTAGACTATTATATAGAGTTCAAAGCATACACATCACATATGAAAATATGTGGCACCATGGTATGTAAATGATCTTCAATATCAACAAAATACTTAAGAATATTCGTTTACAACATTTTCTGGGTCTTGAAATCATCCATGCTTTAAGCTCATAGAAAAAGCGTAAAAAAGCATGCTTTTGTAAATGTGCTTCGCTTTTGGAAAGCAAAGCAGTTATGCGTTGGTGCTTTGCGCTTATGCATGCTTCTACCAACACCCATCGTACATCAAATACAGAAAGAAAGGGTACATGCCAGAGGATAAACAATAATGTGGGCAAATAATCAGGAAAAAACAAGAATCTCAGGCTATGTACAAATGCATCCAGACCATAATTATGGACAAAGAAAAATAGAAGAGTATTTTCTGAAGAGTACTCCAATTTCCAAAGATCAATTGAGACTATGACAGGGATCAAAAGATTATCTCATCTTGAACTTAAAGAATTACATAAGTTGAGATGGTGTTTTGATTGAGACCCACAAACATCCCTACTTTCCCAGTTAGAGGATTGACTAACCCAAGTCTTACATAAAACATACAGTTATAACCGTCACGAGTCGTGCGCACCGAAAACATCTTACTTGGCGAGTGCCACTCAAAGCACGCCCTCTACAGCAATGGGGGTTTCGTATAAAATAACCACACAACTTCAAAATAACAAAACTGGCGTCCTCCTCCAAGAACTGACTCTTGGGTATTAATGTTAGAAAATCATAAGAGGGAGCAAAAAAAATAGGAAGAAAAAGAGTACCATTTTCAAGTCCAATACTGGACTCTTGAGTGTTGATGTTGTAGAGTACGCCCTCGTATCTGATCTCACTCTTGGAAGTCAAACTAATCAAGCTCCCTATGTAGGAATCGGCCGATGTAGTGGATGATCTGGAAGCACTTTCGGAAGCCATAATCTTGCAATTCCAATCATAAACTACAATAACCCTAAGATCATTTATCACTATAATTAACGGAGAGAAAGAAAGAGGGACAGAAAGAAATGAAGGGAGAGAGAAAGTAGGGTAGGTTATGGGGCCGTGTCGTGTGGCTTTTGTTGTTTCTGTGATGATCGGGAGGAGATCTGATGAATAATATAACACCTACAATTCCTTATCTATCTAATAATCAAAATTCTAAAAGAATATTTTGTCCGTAATTTATACAAAAATTCTATTCACATAATTTATTTTTTTTTTAAATATTGTCCACATAATTTGATTTAAAAAATAAATTTTAAATTTTAAAAAATATTATATTTAAATTATATAAATGGTGTGTCTATATAGGCTTAAAAATAATAATTTTAAATTTAAAATTTAAAATCTTATTAATAATTCACATAACATAATATCAACCATTAAGTCTTTAAAAAAATATTTTAAAAATTTAAAGATAAAATATATCGATTTTAATAACTTAAATTGTAAATAGTAAAATCAAAAATTATATTTATGTTTTTATTTTTTATTGAATAATGAGTAAGAAAATAACGCAATTAATTTTTTTTTATTTGTATTATTCTTTGTTTTTTATTTTTTAATAATATTTTTATATATTAAATAATTTTATAAATTAACCATTTAGATAAAAAATAATAATATATTAATAAACGCAATCTTTTTTATATAATAAAATCATATCAGTAACGGGAAAAAACCATTATATACCGTTTTTGTCAAGCCACGTAGCTTGAGAAATAAACATTGGGACGTCTTCCCACCACATTTTTAATATTTTCAATATTTCAAGCATAATAGAAAAGCCTATGCGTTGCCTCATTTCCAAACGTATGAATATGCTGAATTTTGCATTCTGTGAATGGTTGCAACAAGCACTTTGTTTCTTTTAACAAATTCTCGAGAGCTTTACATACAGTTACTCTCAAGGATTAACTTAGAAAAATCTTAAGTTTGCACATAACTGTAGGCCTCGAAACATAGCTAGAAACTCAATAGTTTCTAGGTCAAATATCTCATTCTCCACTTTGCTAGCACTCATCACAATATTCCCTTTATCATCTCTAAAAAAAGCACCCACAACTTACTAATGTTGATTAAAAAAAAAAAAAAGCATTGCTCCATCCGTATTTAGTTTGAAGGTGGGGGTTTCTAGCAACAAATAGTCTTAGATTTTGTGCTTGTTATAGTTTCTAGATCCTTGTGAATTCTCTGCATAGACAAGACATATTCAATCACATTTTTAGATGCAATACATGCTTTTTTATGTACCATCCTATTTCTTCTAAACCAAAGTCCCCAAACTATTAAGAAAAAAGTAGTCAGATCCTCCATATTGCCCTCCTACTTCGCAAATAATGCTAGATCCATTATTTTCACATTCTTCTCAATTTTCAACAAAGAAGGAATATATTTATTTCACAAATCTCGAATGGTATGGCAGTAAAATAAAGCATGTGGAAGGTCTTCCAAATTGCTCTAACATTACCAACAATTATCTTCAACATCAACATATTTTTTCCTATAATATTATATTGGGTAGGTAGGCCTTCTCTACAAACTCTCCATGCAAAAACCTTGACTTTATTTTTATCTTCCACGACACTTTCTATAGAGCTTTCTGTTTGTGCGCACTGGAGCTCTCACCTTGGTTCCTTTTTAACTTCCCTTTAAAAAATCTGTATACACTTTTAACACTAAATTTGCCATTTTGTTCTTGAGTCCATAACCATTGGTCTTCATTTTCTCTTGGACAGATAATGATCTTCAATATGTCTGCAGCTATGGTTGGATTGAATATAACTCTAATTTTTTCAGCATTCCACCACATAATATTTTTGTCAATAAGATTATCAATAGTGTCTTCACTATCTTCTACCACCACAATGCTTATTTCCTACTTGATGACCAAGAATCCATACATCTTTTCAAATTTTTACTGATTTTTCATCACATATTCTCCATTGACATCCTTGGATTAATAAGTTTTTTGCTTCCCAAATTCCCCTTCATACATATGAAGGATTTGTGTCCAAAGCTAAACCAAAGAAACTTACTTTTAGAAAGTACTTTGCTTGATAGATCTTATGCAGCAAAGTACCCTCTTCTTGCAAGATTCTCCGCCCCTGTTTAGCCAAGAGAGAAATGTTAAAAATCCTCAGATTTTTAAAACCTAGCCCACCTCTAAATTTTGACTCACACATACGATCCCAACTAATCCAATGTATCATTCTCTCATTTGATTTCTAGCCCCACTGGAATCGTGTCATCATACTTTCCAAATCAATATATAGGTTACTAGGTAATTTAAAGCAACTCATTACATAAATAGGGATAGAGAGTGTCGCTACTTTTATAAGTACCTCCATTCAACCTTGAGATAAAAGCTTTTGCTTCCAACTCTGTAGCTTCTACCACATTTTTTACTTTATTTTTGAAAAAGCTTGTGATTTTGATCTACCTGTCACATGAGATTATACTTCTCATATTGTTGAACATTACTAACACTCCGCATTGACATAATTTCATTTTGCACCCCATCTGTCACATTTCTCCTAAACATCATAAAAGTTTTGTCCCTGTTTATTTTCTATCCTGATGCAAGTTCATATTTATTCAACAACATTTGAATTTTCCTGTTTGTATTAGAATATGTCTTACAGAAAGTAACACTATCATCTATAAAAAAAAAATAAATGATTTAGATTGCGTTTGGCTAGTAAGGTGATTTCAAATATTCTGTGAATAATGAAAAATAATAATAAAATATTAAATAGTAAGGTATAATAGCAAAAAGTAAGTTAAAAATAATGAATAGTAATAATGAGAATACCCTATCACCCAAATGGAATATTAATAGTCGAGGGGCTAGAGAGTAGATCTTGAGACCCAATAAAACATGACAAGGAAAAGGACTATTTCTCTTTTAATTTTTTGATTTTTGGGAGAAGTTTGTTATGATGTTGAGGGTTAGGTTTTTAACAATAGTTAGGTTTTTAGAACAAAGGTAAGGTTTTTAACAAAGGCGGCAATGGAGAAGAAGGATCACGAGGCGATTTTGGAAAAGATTGCGGACCTTCAGAATGAGGGTAGCGTTAAATCTTGAGCTGAACATTTGTTTGTAAATGGTTTTAAATTTGAAATGGAAACGTTTTAGTTGAAAGTTTGTGACTTGGATTTTTTTTTTTTTTGAAAAAAAAGTCTGAAATTATATTTTTCAAATCAGTGGAGTTGGCACAAAAATAGCTTCATAGGAAGTAATTCATTATTTAGTCATTATTTTGTGAGTTTTGCAAACTAACCACTTGACTAGGTTTTTTTCCCATTTGTACTAATATATTCCAACTTTGAAGTGAGAATCTTTGAGATTTTATTACCATAATCAAGAAATTTTGTGGGAGCAATTGCCTAATATTTCTTTCTTTTTTATTTGTATGACCTTCTTATTCTTCTATATGCGAATTCTTCATCAAAGTCTCGTATTGGAGTAATTTTCTTGCATCATCTGATAAAATATTATTTTAAACAACTTTATGGCTACCAATACAACATGGGGCTTCTCTTGATTGAGGAGATGGACTCTCGACTTTGAAATACGAAGAACTAAGGCAAGCACATCTTGAAATTCAGGAGATCCTCAAACGTGAGCAGTCAACACATATGCATTTTCTGAAGTTGAGAATAGAAGAAAATTTGAAAAAAAAAACTTTCGAGTGCTGAGAAGCGTGTGTGATAGATTTATGATACTGATTTCTTTCTTTTTCTTTTTTCAAATTTCTCCCATCATCCTCGTTTATGATTGCCTATTATTTATGATCTAGGTATGCATGAGTGTCTTTGACTACCAATCTTGAAAAAATTTAGTTATGAAAAAGTTAATTTGACATGTTTATAGATTTTGAGAAGAATTGTACAATATTGAGCCTTCCACGTTGGACTCCAAATCACAAGTGACAAAGCAAGACTCACACACATCAGCTGCAGCTCTAAAGGCATCTGAAATTACATAGAAAGTTTGTTAGTATCCTCTGGACACCATTGTAATTACATAGAAAGTTTGTTAGTGTCCTCTGGACACTATTGTAATTGTACCAACAAAGGTTTCTAACCAACTCTGCACAATGCTGTGTATTTTGGCAGAGCACGTCCTCTATTTGTTTTATTGTCCAAGTGAAAATATTCTCTTTTTGTAGTCCTTTGTATTGCTATAAAAACTGCACCTTGTAGACACTATAAATCAATGAGAAATCTAGAATATTCATTCATCTCAAACTCTATTATACAGGGACCATTCTCGTATTTCTTTTTTTCTTAATAAAGAAACACGATTCTTGAGAATATTGTTCAATCTTAACAAAGTCTGTAATTTGATATCTAAATTTACCGACGCTTTCATGGCAAAAAAATATTTTTTCCACTAGATTTCAATTATTTTCCAATTGCTATTATCTTGATTCTGTACAATTCTTTTAAGAAGTTGATGTTTAGACTTAACATTTTTTTTAAGAAGTTGATTTAGTATTTTTTTAATAATATTTATTTTTACCGTTGCTTTTCTACCAGCTTTTAGTACCATTGGCCAAAGTTAGTCCAAAATCACTTAAATTTTTTTTAACGGGCTTGTAATTAATTAGCCACTTGTTATCTTTATTAGTTAACGTTGGCTTTAGAGGGTAGTTAAGTTGGCTCCTTAATTTATGTTATTGTTTTTCGTGTACGACGTTTTTTGTCCAATCGATATATATATGTTTGATCCTTGGGTACGGAAGGTGAAAATACTTAGAGGGAGACAAAAAAAATAAGCTTAGTGAGTATATATTTTCTGAGTACTTTCAAATAAAAGAAATGTGTTCTTTTGGTGGAATTTTGAGTTCAATTACTTGTGCAGAGTTGGTTCGGGATATATAACGATCAATTGAGTTATTATATCATACAGGAATCAAGTCAAGAGGAGTTCTGCTGCACCAGTTAATTTGAGATTCTGTACACCGCAGAGGGCTTGAATCTCTTTAAAAAGAGCGATATTTCAGTGCCTCAATCCAAAATGATTTCGTTTGAATGCTAATTTTCATTGTAATTTTTATTATATTATTGTGTATTTCACTAATAACTACCAATATTGAAGAATAGTTATAAAAAAGTTAAGTTGACATATTTATAGATTTTGAGAAAAATTGTACAGGAAATATTCTCGTATTACTTTTTTTTAATAAAAAAATACGACTCATGAGAATATTGTTCAATTTTAACAAAGTCTATAATTTGATATCTAAATTTTCGTACGGTTTCATGGTAGAAAAAATTTATTCCCACTGGATTTTAATTCTCTTTCCGATCGCTGTTATCCTGCTTTTAGACAATCTTTTTAAGAAGTTGATGCTTAAATGTAGTATTTTTTTAAGAAGTTGATATTAGTACTTTTTTAATAATATTTATTCTTACCTTTACTTTCCTACTAGCTTTTAGTACCGTTGGCAAAAGTTAGTGCAAGATCATTTAAACGTTTTTTAACGAGTTTGTTATTAATTAGTTGTTTGGTATCTTTAGTAGTTAACGTTGGCTTTGGAGAGTAGTTAAGTTGGCTCCTTAATTTATTTTATTATTTTTCCATTAAATCCTTTTACGTTTAGGGACATTTTTTGTCCGATTGATATATATATGTTTGATCATTGGGTATGGAAGTTGAAAATACTTAGAGAGAGACAAGAAAAATAAGTTTGGTGAGTATATATTTTTTTGAATACTTACGGATAAAAGAAATGTGTTCTTTTGGTGGAGTTTTGAACTTAACCACTTACGCAGAGTTGATTCGGACTATACGATGATCAGTTGGATTGTTGTATCCTAGATAAGTCAAGTCAATAAGAGTTCTGTTGCATCGGTTAATTTAAGATCGCAAATGGCTTGAAACTAGCTAAAGAGAGTAATATTTCCGTGTCTCAGTCCAAAATAGTTTTGTTTGAATGCTAATTATTTTATTGTGTATTTCACTAACAACTACCAATATCGAAAAAGTTTAGTTATGAAAAAGTTAAGTTGACATATTTACAGATTTTGAGAAGAATTGTACAATGACCATTCTTGTATTTTTTTTTTATAATAAAGAAACATGATTCTTGAGAATATTATTCAATCTTAACAAAGTCTATAATTAGATATCTAAATTTCCCAACGCTTTCATGACAGAAAAACTTTTTTTTCACTAGATTTCAATTCTTTTTCGGTTGTTGTTAGCTTGATTCTGGACAATCATTTTAAAAAGTTGATGCTTAAACATAGCATTTTTTTTAAGAAGTTGAAGTTAGTATTCTTTAATAATATTTATTCTTACCGTTGCTTTCCTACTAGCTTTTAGTACCGTTGGTCAAAGTTAGTGCAAGATCGTTTAAAAGTTTTTTAACGAGCTTGTTATTAATTAGTCGTTTAGTATCTTTAGTAGCTAACGTTGGTTTTAGGGGTAGTTAAGTTGGCTCCGTAATTTATTTTGTTGTTTTTCATGTTAAGTCCTTTTACGTTTAAGAACGTTTCTTTTCCAATTGATATATTTATATATATATAAATATATATATATATATGTTTGATCCTTGGGTATGAAAGGTGAATATATATATATATATATATATATATATATATATATATATATGTTTGTTCCTTGGGTATGAAAGGTGAAAATAATTAGAGAGAGACAAAAGAAACATAAGTTTAGTGAGTATATATTTTTTTGAGTACTTCCAGATAAAATAAAGATGTTCTTTTAGGGGAGTTTTGAGGTCAACCACTTGTGAAGAGTTGGTTCGGACTATACGACGATCAGTTGGGTTGTTGTATCCTAGAGACGTCAAGTCAATATAAGGTCTATTGCACCGGTTAATTTGAGATTTTGTACACCGCAGAAAGCTTGGATCTTTTTAAAAAGAGTGATATTTCTGTGCCTCAGTCCAAAATGGTTTCGTTTGAATGCTAATTTTTATTATATTATTGTGTATATCACTAACAACTACCAATATCGAAAAAGTTCAACTACGAAAAAGTTAAGTTGGCATGTTTACAGATTTTGAGAATGATTGTACAAGGACCATTATTGTATTTCTTTTTTTTTAATAAAGAAATACGATTATTGAGAATATTATTCAATCTTAACAAAATCTGTAATTTGATATAAATTTACCGATGCTTTCATGGTAGAAATTTTTTTTTCTCACTAGATTTCAGTTTTCTTCTAGTTGCTGTTATCCTGATTCTGGACAATCTTTTTAAGAAGTTGATATTTGGACGTAATATTTTTTTAAGAAGTTAATATTAGTATTTTTTAGTAATATTTATTTTTACCGTTGCTTTCCTACTAACTTTTAGTACCATTGGCCAAAGTTAATGCAAGATCATTTAAACATTTTTTAACGAGCTTATTATTAATTAGCCATTTGGTATCTTTAGTACTTAACGTAGACTTTGGAGGGTAGTTAAGTTGGCTCCTTAATTTCTTTTATTATTTTTCCCGTTAAGTCCTTTTACGTCCAGGGACTTTTTTGTCCAATTGATATATATATGTTTGATCCTTGGGTAGGGAAGGTGAAAATACTTAGAGAAAGAGAGACAAGAAAAAAAAAAGCTTAGTGAGTATATATTTTTTTAGTATTTCCAGATAAAATAAATATGTTCTTTTGGTAGTACTTTGAGTTCAACCACTTGTGCAGAGTTTTTTTGGGTAATACAATGATCACTTGGGCTGTTGTATCTTAGAGGAGTCAAGTCAAGAGGAATTCTGCTACATCGATTAATTTGAGATTTTCTAAAAAGTAGAGGCTTGAATCTCTTTAAAGATAGCGATATTTCAGTGCCTCAGTCTAAATTAGTTTCATTTGAATGCTAATTTTTATTATAATTTTTATTATATTATTGTGTATTTTACTAACAACTACCAATATCGAAAAAGTTCAATTATGAAAAAGTTAAAGTTGACATATTTACATATTTTGAGAAGAGTTGTACATGGATCATTCTTGTATTTCTTTTTCTTTTTTTTTTTAAATAAAGAAACACAATTCTTGAGAATATTGTTCGATCTTAACAAAGTCTGTAATTTGATATCTAAATTTTTCAACGCTTTTATGGCATAAAAGCCTTTTTCCCACTAGATTTCAGTTCTCTTCTGTTGTTGTTATTCTAATTCTGGACAATCATTTTAAGAAGTTAATGTTTAGACGTCGCAATTTTTTAAGAAGTTGATGTTATTATTTTTTAATAATATTTATTATTATCGTTGCTTTCCTACCAGCTTTTAGTACCGTTGGCTGAATTTAGTGCATGATTATTTAAACATTTTTTAACAGGCTTGTTATTAATTAGCCGTTTGCTATTTTTAGTAGTTAATTTCGTATTTGGAAGATAGTTAAGTTGGCTCTTTAATCTATTTTATTATTTTTCCATTAAGTCATTTTACGTCCAAGGATCTTTTTTGTCCAATTGATATATATTGTTTGATCTTTAGGTACAGATGGTGAATATACTTAAAGAGAGACAAGAAAAATAAGCTTATTGAGTATATATTTTTTTGAGTACTTCCGGATAAAAGAAAGGAGTTCTTTTGGTAGAGCTTTGAGCTCAACCACTTGTGCAGAGTTGGTTTGGGTTATACGTCAATCAGTTGAGCTGTTGTATCCTGGAGGAGTCAAGTGAAGAGGAGTTCTGTTGCACCAGTGAATTTAAGATTTTGTACACCACAAAAGGTTTGAATCTCTTTAAAGAGATTGATATTTTCGTGCTTCAGTCCAAAATGGTTTCGTTTGAATGTTAATTTTCATTGTAATTTTTATTATATTATTATGTATTTCACTAACAACTACCAATATCGAAGAAGTTCAGTTATGAAAAAGTAAGTTGACATGTTTACATATTTTGAGAAGAATTGTACAGGGACCATTCTCGTTTTTCTTTTCTTTTTTTAATAAAAAAAACATGATTATTGAGAATATTGTTCAATCTTAACAAAGTCTATAATTGGATATATAAATTTCCAGATGCTTTCATGGCAGAAAAAATTTTTTCTCACTATATTTCACTTCTCTTCCAGTTGTTGTTATCCTGATTCTGGACAATCTTTTTAATTAGTTGATGTTTAAACGTGGCATTGTTTTTAAGAAGTTGATGTTAGTATTTTTTAATACTATGTATTCTTATCATTGCTTTCCTATCAACTTTTAGTACCGTTAGCCAAAGTTAGTGCAAGATCATTTAAACGTTTTTTAACGGGCTTGTTATTATAAGTCATTTGATATCTTTAGTAGTTAAAGTTAGCTTTGGAGGGTAGTTAAGTTGGCTCTTTAATTTATTTTATTATTTTTTCCCATTAAGTTCTTTTATGTCTAGGGAAGATTTTTGTCCAATTGATATATATATATATATATATATATATATGTTTGATCCTTGGGGAGAGAATGTGAAAATACTTAGAGAAAGAGAGACAAGAAAACTGACTACATATTTTTTTGAGTACTTCCAGATAAAAGAAATGTGTCTTTTTAGTAGAGTTTTGAGCTCAACCATTTGTGCAGAATCGGTTCGGGCTATACAATGATTAGTTAGGTTGTTGTATCCTGGAGGAGTCAAGTCAATAGGAGTTTTGCTGCACCAGTTAATTTGAGATTTTGTATACCGCAAATGACTTGAATCTCCTTAAAAAGAGCGCAGTTGCCGTACCTCAATCAAAATTGGTTTTGTTTGAATGCTAATTTTCATTGTATTTTTATTATATTATTGTGTATTTCACTAACAACTACCAATATCGAAGTAGTTCAATTATGAAAAGTTAAATTAACATATTTTTAGATTTTGAGAAGAATTGTACAAGGACCATTCTTGCATTTTTTTAAAATAAAGAAACACAATTCTTCAGAATATTGTTCAATCTTAACAAAGTCTGTAATTTGATATCTAAATTTCACAACGCTTTCATGGCATAAAAATGTTTTTCTCACTAGATTTCAGTTCTCTTCCATTGTTGTTATCCTAATTCTAGACAATCATTTTAAGAAATTAATGTTTAGACGTAGTATTTTTTTTAAGAAGTTGATGTTAGTATTTTTTAATAATATTTATTCTTACCGTTGCATTCATACCAACTTTTAGTACCATTGGCCAAAGTTAGTGCAAGATCATTTAAACGTTTTTTAATGGGCTTGTTATTAATTAACTGTTTGGTATTTTTAATAGTTAACATTGGCTTTGGAAGGTAGTTAAGTTGGCTCCTTCATTTATTTTATTGTTTTTCCCATTAAGTCATTTTAAGTCCAGGGACCTTTTTTGTCCAATTGATATATATATATATATATATATATATATATATATATATGTATATGTTTGATCCTTGGGTACGGAAAGTGAAAATACTTAGAGAGAGACAAGAAAAATAAGTTTTGTGAGTATATATTTTTTTAACTACTTTCGAATAAAAGAAATGTATTCTTTTGGTGGAGTTTTGAACTCAACCACTTGTGCAGAGTTAGTTTGGGCTATACGACGATCAGTTGAGCTATTGCATTCTAGAGAAATCAAATCAATAGGAGTTCTGTTGCACCAGTTAATTTGAGATTTTGTACACCGTATAAGACTTGAATCTACTTAAAGAGAGCAATATTTCCGTGCCTCAATCGAAAATGGTTTCATTTGAATATAAATTTTTATTATTTTATTGTGTATTTCACTAACAACTACCAAAATCGAAGAAGTTCAATTATGAAAAAGTTAAGTTGACATGTTTACAGATTTTGAGAAGAATTGTACAGAGAACATTCTTGTATTTCTTCTTCTTCTTCTTTTTTTAATAAAGAAACATGATTCTTGAGAATATTGTTTAATCTTAACAAAGTCTGTAATTTGATATCTAAATTTCCCGACGCTTTCATGGTAGAAAAACTTTTTTCCCACTAGATTTCAGTTCTCTTCCGGTTGCTATTATCCAGATTCTAGACAATTTTTTTTAAGAATTTGATGTTTAAACGTAACAGCTATTGGACGCTGCTCTTTTAATTTTGAGTATTCAATGAATGCTTGTCAGCTTGTTCTTTCTTTTCATTTCGTGGTTATTTATTTGAGTATAAATTACTATATCAAGATCTTGGACGTTATTGATATCTTTGTCATGTGTTGGAAATGCTATATCTGAAGTTCAAGAGTATGACCTAATCAAGATTACATCTGAGTCAAAGTTGGCTAAGGCAGACAATTTGCTTTTCGGAACTAAAGAGAAATCTTTGGAGACTAAGCAAAAAAGAAGACTTTGTGAGAGTGGGAGAGGAAACTACAGGAAGTGGAGGAAAGGCTACTCAAGAGTACTAGGAGAGTTTTTTATGAAAGAGAGAAGAAGGCAAATGAAGGTGATGCAACTCTTAAACTAAAAGAAGGTCGATATATGCAACTCAACACTAGAAGAGGAGGACGATGAAGGTGTTACGAGCACAGCAATTGATCGCGTAGCTGGTGGATCAACAGGAAAAGACAAAGGATCAACCCGATGTGCTTTACCTATTGTGAATAATATTGAAGAAAAGTTGGTTTGTTTTGTGAGGGACCCCACCTTGGCAACTAGTTGCTGAAATATTTTCTGATATCCTTCATAATACTCTTCCCCAAACTTATAAACCATAACTTACATGGAAAGAATTAAAATGACTCATTCAGACGTAAATGAAATTAACGCCTAAACTTACCAAAATCATAGCTAATTGATTACATAAAAATAAGGCAAGTCAATGCCTTAATTCCCTTATTCGAAAAGCAGTAAAAATGGAAAGTAGATGTTTTGGCGCTTCCATAACAGTCATTCACTCTTCAAGATTTTCCTTGTCCTCAAGGAAAAATTTCAAAAATTGAGTTTTGATCACCCGTAGTCTACTTCTTCTTCATCCTTCATTACTTCTTCAAAACAAAAAAATTCCTTAGATCAAAAATAATTTTTTGCAATGATGGTCAGGCACAAAGTTCTCGTTAGTCTATTTTTCCTCCTTTCTTGTAACTCGCCAGGACTAAGGAGCTAAATGGATGGTGTTTTTGTTCTTGATAAGCTTGTCGAAGGCAACGGGGGTTCCGTTGGTTCCATGGACTTAAATTGCTTGGCATCTACTGTCAATGATTTCTTAACATGTCTTGCTTCAAATAATCAGGCAAGGCCAATGGCGTCCGTGATGGAAGTTGGTCGAGTAGCTTGTACGTCAGTTCGCACTAGTTCTTTGAGTCCACTTATGAAACACCCCAGTTTATGAGTTGGGGCCAACTCTCCGACACGGCTTAGTAATCGCTCAAATTGCAGTTGGTATTCCTGAACTGTTCCAGTTTGTCGCAACTTGCTCAACGAACCAAAATGATCCTCGAACATTGTTGGTCCATACCGAATACGAAATCCTCTTTTTAGTACCTCCCAAGATGTGATTTCTTCAGTATCTTTAAATAATTGATACCACATCTGCACCTCCCCCTCCAAGTGATAACCGGCTAAAGGTAATTTTTCAATCTCTTCCGTTTGTTGGTAGTCAAAAAACTGTTCCATCCGGTAGATCCAATTGGTCGGATCATCCATGCCATTGTATCTCGGAAAGTCCAAGTTGGCGAGTTTTGGAACTGCTGAGTTGTTCCCACCACCATAGTTTCTTCCATTCCTATTCCTTGACCTCGATCCTTCTCCATCACCAGAACTCTTGTTGGCCAAAAAATCCACCTTCGCACTTATCTCCTCAAATTTTTTCATTAAGTGTTCCATAAGGCTCCCAAAATTAGCCATTTCTTGTTCCAAACGCTCAACTCGAGAGTCCGCCATGACTTGCTCTGATGTCAAAATGTTACGAGCATGAGCAATTGATCGTGTAACTGGTGGATCGACAGGAAAATACGCAGGATCAACACGATATGCTTTACCTATTGTGAATAATATTGAAGAAAAGTTGGTTTGCTTTGTGAGGGACCCCACCTCAGCAACTAGTTGCTGAAATATTTTCTAATATCCTTCATTATACTCTTCCCCAAACTTATAAGCTGTAACTTACATGGAAAGAATTAAAATGACTTATTCGGATGTAAACGAAATTAACGCCTAAACTTACCAAAATCATAGCTAATTGATTACATAAAAATAAGGCAAGTCAATGCCTTAATTCCCTTATTCGAAAATCAGTAAAAATGAAAAGTAGATGACTTTGTGCTAAACTTCCATAACAGAAGGAGAGGAGGAATTACTTGTGCTGGAAGCTAGAAGCTAGAAGCTCAATGATTAATGGTCAATTATGTGGCATTAATACTCTTAAATATCTTGGATTAATAGAGTTTTATGTTTTAAAATAAGAGTATTAATTAAATAATGTGATTTAATTATGTTTGGCATGCGAAATGACTTTCTTTAATTTACTCTACCTGGCCTGCAAGCAGTACTCTAACAGCCTTATATAATATATGTGATCTGATTCCTGTGCGCATGGTGCTTGTAAACATATCAGGAGGTGAAGATCATTAAAGGATAGACTACCCAAAATGAATCGTCAAGCAAGATAGGCCCATGTGCAAACACTTAAGCCCATGAGAGGAAGCCCATAAAGACCAAGAGCATGTCTTATGCTTAAGTTGCACCTAAAAAGAGAAAATAAAAGAAATAAAAGCCGAAGTGGTCCCTGGGCAGAAAAGTAATGGTTTGCGGGTGAAAACGAAAAGCAGTTGCTGCGATGAGATGCAGGGGACGTGCGCGAGTGAAGTGGAACGAAATAAAGGAGCTGTTGCACACGATCATGGGGAGAGGCTGCTAGACGTGCAGCAGGCTGGAATGGAAGATCCTAGGGCGCGATCTGCAGCAAGGATAGAGGAATATAAAAGGAAAGAAAAAAAAAATCGAAGGGGGCTTGTCATTTTTATTTTTGGGTTTTTACTTTTTCTTGGAGAGGGGCGATTTCAGCGGGTTTTTTTTCTTCCCTTTGGTTATTATTTTTTCTTGTTTTTGCTGGGTAACGTAGTTTTCATTTTCTTTTGAGTGGATTTCCTTTGTTTTATTTCTCTTTCTTTTATGCTTAGTGGGAGTTATTTTATTTCTGGTATTGTCACCGTTTGAACTGTTGGTTATTTTCAGAGACTATTGTTTTGCACTTGAGGATTTATCTCATTTAGGGTATCTTCTCAAATTCTAACATGGTTTTGTTTAGATTAATTTTTGCTGCTAGATACACCATGATTAGCTAATTTCTGAAACTTGGGTTGTGGAATGAGACTTGATTTGTTTTGGGTTATAGTCTAATGCAATATTTTATTGATGAATACTAATTTCACTGGTTGCTACTCAGATTTGAATTGAAAATAGATTGCAACTCTTGCTCTTGATTTGTTGTTGACGTAAGGCACAACCAATGCTTGAAAATTATCAAGGCTGTTCTCAGTTGATTGTTAATGAGTGTTTGGTTAGTAAGGTTGTGAAACCCTTAGAAAAATATTTCAAAACTTGAGCATAACTTTTTTATCTTCCATTTATCAATGCCTTGACTGGTTTGTTAATCAAGGAAATTTTCTAGACACCGAAACAAAAAGAGTCTCATCCCCAACCCAAGTGTTTGTTAAATCATTTTTTTTACAACAGTTATTTTCAGCTTCATATTTAAAAATTCTGTTTGTTACTTGTGGGAATTGGAATTACAGTTTTCTTCATTTAGAATATCAAATTTTCAGCAGCTATTCCTTTTGTGATTTAATCCATCTTTTTGAAATTTACAAAACCGAGATCTTCAAAGTACAACCATACATTCCATTTTCATTAAATCTTTCTTTGTGAATATATTAATTTCCATTTTGCTCATTGTTTATACATACATAAAAAAAATATAAAAAGAAAGAATTTTATACCTCATTTTACTTTTTCACACTTCTCATACATCATCACATTTTTTCAATTAAATTTCACAAATGTTTTGATAATCCTTTGTCTCTGTGGAATACGATCCTGGACTTATCCTTGATACAACTTAACACTTCTACACTTGGAAGCATATTCTAGACAGAGTCAAGTTTTTGGCGCCGTTGCCGAGAACAACTGGTGCTTACTAGAGCATTCCTTTACTGTTGAAAGGATGTTTGTGGAGCTGTGAACCTCTTCACAGCTTGGGTGATATCTGATCTTTTTCCCTTTTCTCCATTTATTTTTCATTGTCTTTGATTTTCTGCACTTGTGTGTATGACTGGTTGGTCTAGAGACCAAACTTCTCAACTGGTTAGGACAGAATCTTTGGCATCTTTTAACTCTGCATCATTGTCTCTTGAAGCATCATCTGACACTAATAGTAGCATCATGGCTGAAGATGAACATCATGATAGGAAAATGGTAGATCAAAACAGGACACTTAGAGAGTATCTACAGCCTGTTAGGACTAGCACCCCTTCTTGCATCATTTTGCCTCTTAATGCAAATGCTTTTAATTTTAAACCTTGGATGATTCCATTGCTACCACATTTTCATGGCATGGAATCAGAAAATCCCTATTTGCATTTCAAAGAGTTTGAAGAAGTTTGCTCAACTTTCATGGATAGAACATGCTCTGAAGAAATCATAAGGTTAAAATTGTTTCCATTTTTCTTAAAAGACAAGACTTAGACATGATTGAATTCCTTAAGGCCAAGATCCATTGGGACTTAACAAGAAATGCAAACTGAATTTTTAAAGAAAATTTTTTCCATGCATAGAACCAATGCCTTGAAAAGACAAATTATGAATTTTGGTCAAAAGGATGTGAAAATATTTTATCACTGCTGGGAGCGTTTTAAAGATTTATTAAATGCATGCCCTCATCATGGATATGAGAATTGGAGGGTCATAAGTTTTTTCTATGAGGGTTTACAACCTAAAATGAGACAATTTGTGGAAACTATGTGCAATGGTGAATTTTTTAATAAACAACCCTTGGAGGCATTTGAGTACTTTGATTATTTGTCTGAAAATGCTCAGTCATGGGATGTTTTTGATGTGTATGACAGATCTGAAAATCAAAAATCTTTGAGTGGGGGTGGAAAATATCATTTGAAAGAATCTGATGATTTACATGTTAGGCTTGCATTAATCTCTAAGAAGTTAGAGTCTTTAGAGCTTAAGAAAGTCAATGAGTTGCAAGTCCTACTTTCTACTTCTGAAAAATGCAACATATGTGAGGATCCAGGGCATGTGACTAATGCATGCCCAACAATTCCTGTTTTTAAGGAAGTTTTGCTCAATCAATCCAACCCTGTGCATATGATTTCTAAGAATTTTTCTGGACCTTATTCTAATACCTATAATGCAGGTTGCAGAAATCATCCAAATTTCAGCTGGAAAAATGAACAATCTAGGCCATCGACACAAGGACAAAATCAGTATACCCCCTATGCAACAGCTGGCCAAGGTTCAGGACCTTCTTACTTTGCAAATCAGCCCCCTCCAATGCAAAGAAAGGGAGTGGAAGACCCCATCCAGCAGCTAACTATTAGCCTACAACAGTTTATGCAAAGTTAGGCCATGATCAACAACCAAAACTCTCAGGCCATCAACGATATCAGAGCGACTCTCACTAGAGTAACCACTTCTCTAAGTAACCAAGAGAAGGGCAAATTTTCAGCCAAACCCCAACCCATTCCACAAGGGCAAGGTCAACTATCTCAGAATAATGGTGAAGAGTCCAATGTGAAATCAGTGAAAGTCATTATAACTTTGAGGAATGGTAAGGTTGTGGATATCCCTGCCCATAGTGCATAAAATTCAGGTAAAAAAGCTAACCCTTCTTTAGTTAGTGGTGAGTCAAGCACTTTAGAACCAAATAATGATGCATGTCCCATAACTGCACCTTTCCCACATCGTTTGCTTTCTTTGCATAAAGAAAAACAGTATGCTGAAATCCTTGAAATTTTTAAGCAAGTTAAGATTAGCATTCCGCTTCTTGATGCCATTAAACAAATTCCTGCTTATGCTAAGTTTCTAAAGGATTTATGCACTGTAAAACGTAAACTAAATGTGCAGAAAAAGGCTTTTCTCACTAAGCAAGTTAGTGTCATTATTCAAAATCACACACCACCTAAGTACAAGGACCCTGGATCACCTACTATTTCATGTGTTATTGAAAATTCTAAGATTGGTCAGGCCTTGCTAGACTTAGGTGCGGGGATTAATTTGCTACCTTATAGTGTGTATGAACAATTGGGGCTAGAGGAATTAAAAGCCACTTCAATCATTTTGTAGCTTGCCGATAAATCCATAAAATTCCTAAGGGTATTGTTGAGGACGTCTTGGTCCAAGTAGATAAATTCTATTACCCTGTGAATTTTGTGGTATTGGATATGAAGTTGTCATCCCACTCAAACTCTTCACCACCTGTGATTTTAGGAAGACCATTCCTAACAACTTCTAATGCAATAATTAGTTGTAGGAGTGATGTTTCAAAGTTGAGTTTTGGGAATATGACTTTAGAACTGAATATTTTTAACTTGTGCAGGCAACCTCAAGACCTTGAAGATGTTGAAGAAGTCAATGCATTGGAATTCTTACTTTCTGAAAACTCTTTATTAAATTACAATTGTGATGAACATTGGGAGGATTTAGAAGACTTCCTTGATTTAATTGAATCTACTAATCAATTTTCCTCTCTTTGTGCTGCAGGAAATTCAAATGAGATGCAGTGGAAGCTCAAATTTGAGTCACTACCAACACTACAAGCCTCGACACAACCCTCCAATGAAAAGATCCCAGTGCTGGAATTAAAGCCACTGCCCTTGGAGCTGAAGTACGCCTACCTTGGACCAGAAAAGTCATTTCCAGTGGTGATTTCTGCATTCTTAACCCCTGACCAAGAGAGTAAGTGGCTGGAAATTTTGGCACAACACAAATCAACCATTGGCTGGTCCATTACTGACATCAAAGGTATAAGTCATTTTATTTGCACACATAAGATATATTTGGAAGAGGATTCAAAACCCTCTAGAGAGATGCAAAGGAGACTAAACCCCACAATGAAAGAAGTGGTAAAAAAAGAAGTCTTGAAATTGTTAGACATAGGCATCATCTATCACATTGCTGATAGTAAATGGGTTAGCCCAATCTAAGTTGTTCCAAAAAAATTTGGTATCACTGTAGTGGAAAATAATAATGGAGAAATGGTGCCTACTAGAGAGACCACAGGTTGGAGAATGTGTGTCAACTATAGGAAATTAAATACCGCCTCTAGAAAGGACCATTTTCCCTTACCTTCCTTGACCAGATTTTAGAAAAAGTGGCGGGGCATGAATATTATTATTTCTTAGATGGTTTCTCTGGCTATTATCAAATAGAGATAGCCCTGAGGATCAAGAGAAGACCACATTCACTTGTCCTTTTGGGACTTTTGCCTTCAAGAGAATGTCATTTGGGCTATGCAATACCCCGGCCACTTTTCAAAGATGTATGTTGAGCATTTCAGCGACTTGATTGAGGACATTGTAAAGGTTTTTATGGATGATTTTTCAGTCTTTGGGAAAACATTTGATGCATGTTTGTCTAATTTACAAGTTGTCTTGAAAAGATGTGAAAAAAAATAATTGATATTAAATTGAGAAAAATGCCATTTCATGGTGAAGCAAGGGATAGTTTTGGGGCATATTGTATCTCCTCGGGGCATAGAGGTAGATAAAGCTAAAATAGACTTAATTTCAAATTTGCCTGCGCCTAAAAATGTGAAAGATGTTAGATCTTTTTTAGGGCATGCCGGTTTTTATAGAAGGTTTATAAAGAATTTTAGCTTTATCTCTGAGCCTCTTTGTCAACTTTTAATGCATGATGTCAAGTTTGAATGGACCAAAGAGTGTCAAAATTGTTTTGATCAGCTGAAAACATTTCTCACTACTGTACCTATCATTCAACCCCCTGATTGGTCACTTCCTTTTGAATTAATGTGTGATGTAAGTGACTTTGCTGTGGGGGCTGCACTTGGACAGCGAAAAGATAAACTGTCATATGTCATATACTATGCTAGTAAGACTTTGAATGCTGCCCAAAAAAATTATTCCACCATAGAAAAAGAACTACTAGCTATAGTCTTTGCATTGGATAAGTTTAGATCATATCTTCTTGGTTCACTTGTCATAATATTCACTGATCATTCAGCTTTGAAATTTTTATTGTCAAAAAAGGACACCAAGCCGAGGCTGTTAAGATGGATACTCCTATTACAAGAATTTGATCTCACAATAAAAGACAAAAAGGGAGTGGAAAATATGGTGGCGGATCATCTTTCTCGACATACACCTGAAATTTCTGATTAATCACCTTTAATTTCTGATTATGTTCTTGATGAACAATTGTTTTCAATTGAAGCTTTACCATGGTATGCTGACCTTGTAAATTTTCTGGTCACAGGAAAAACTCCCCCTCAGTGGACTGCTTAGGACATCAAGAGGCTGAAATCTGAAGCTAAATATTTTTTCTATGATGATCCATACCTCTTTAAGTACTGTTCAGATCAAATCATTAGGAAGTGTGTGCCTAATAATGAGATTTCTGGTGTTTTAACTTTTTGCCATACGGAAGCTTGTGGTGGGCATTTTTCAGCCCACAAAACAGTGGCTAAAATTCTTCAAAGTGAATTCTATTGGCCAACTATGTTTAAGGATGCTTTTAGTTTTTGCAAAGCTTATGAACCTTGTCAAAAATTAGGAGGAATCACTAGCAAAAATATGATGTCTATGCAACCCATACTAGTGATTGAAATTTTTGATTGTTGGGGAATAGATTTTATGGGACCATTTCCTTCTTCTTATGACTATTTATACATTTTGCTTGCTGTTGACTATGTTTCTAAGTGGGTTGAGGCAGCCCCTTGCAAATCTAATGATCATCAAGTTGTTTTAAAATTTTTGAAAGAAAATATTTTTGCAAGGTTTGGCATGCCTAAAGCCATAATCAGTGATAATGACACTCATTTTTGTAACAAGCATTTCTCAGCTTTAATGAAGAAGTATGGTATCCATCACAAAATCTCTACTCCCTACCATCCTCAAAACAATGGACAGGCTAAACTAGCAAATAGGGAAATTAAAAATATCATTGAAAAAACAGTTAGCCCAAACAGGAAAGATTGGTCTTTGAGATTGTCTGATGCCCTGTGGGCTTATAGAACAGCCTTTAAAACCATTTTGGGCATGTCTCCATATAGACTAGTGTATAGTAAGGCTTGCCATTTGCTTGTAGAGTTGGAACATAGAGCATATTGAGCCATTAAGCAATTTAATTTTAACATTGATGAAGTTGGTTGTGTGAGAAAATTGCAGCTATCTGAGTTGGATGAGTTGAGGATGGATGCCTATAACAACTCTAAGTTGTCCAAAGAAAGAATGAAGAACTTCCATGACAAACACATCCAACGTAAGATTTTTGAGCCTGATCAACAAGTGTTATTATACAATTCTCGATTACACTTGTTCCCTGGTAAGTTAAGGTCTCGGTGGAGTGGGCCTTATGTGGTACAAACTGTTTTTCCTCATGGTGCTATAGAGATAATGAATCCTCTCAATGGTAACATTTTTAAGGTTAATGGTCAAAGGCTCAAGCCTTTTATTTCTAACTTTGCACCTGAGGAATCTAATCTACATTTGCTTGATCCTAATTAATGGTTCTTGATCTGTCTATTTTTCTTTTATTATTTTCTTTTGTTCAGTCTTTATTTTTATTTTGGTTGCATTCCTTTCAAAGCTGCCCAGGTACTTCCTTCTCCTCTTTCCTCCAATTTTTCTTCAACTGCTTGGTTCTTCTTTTAGCTATTTTGCCCCTTAACTGCTCTCATTGTGTAAATTCTTTCATTTCTTTTGCATCATTGAGGACAATGCTATTATCTAGTTGGGGGTGGAAGAGAATTTATTTTTCTGTTTGCATGCCTTAGACATATGTTGGTCTACCTTGGGGGAGTGCTGGTAGTGAGTTCAAAACAGTTTAAAATCCTTATTTTTGAATTTTACATGCAAAAAAAGAAAATGATTTGTTGAGATCATGGAACATGTGGAATGTAGTGCAAATATAAGTATAGGTCAAAAGAGGGACTTATCCATTTTATTTAGTTGTTAAACCAAGTGAAAGATGTCAAAAGTTTTGTTAAAACACACAACACATGTCCAGAATGCTTTAGAAAGACTACATTGGGTCATTATTTGTTGATTTTCATTTCAGTTATTTGGGACTCTAATGAACTATATCCTAATGGCTTAGGAAGAAATCTGAAGTGTATTAAATGAGAAAATGGACAATTCAGGGATCAAATCAAAAGTTACAAAAAAAAAAAAAAAAGAAAAGAAAAGAAGTGAAATAAGAAGGTTTTCATACATGTTTACATTTGTGTATTGGAAAAGACTGCCTATTACCGGGGTCCTTACTAAATAAAAGAGAAGGTGCCTTTTAAAGTGTAATAGCGTGAAAGTCGCCACTACAATGGTTTTGAATTAGAGTAAGACCATGTGGTTATCTCAGATTAGCTGCTGTGATTGAAACTGTTAATGTAGTTGATCTTGGAATTCTAACCTTATTACCATGTAATTGGAAAGCAAATTTTGTTACATTTAATTCCCTTGGTTGATTAACTAAATGGTGCATAAATCTTTTAGTTGATACAAAAATTCAGAAGAATCTATCTCCTGTGTTCTTAAAATCAACAAGTTTATTTCATGGCATGTGATTTTCAAATTTATTGGAATTGTAGTTGGTAACCTCCCTTTTGATTTCATTCACTTTATTTGCTAGAGACTAGCAAAAATTCAGTTGGGGGTGTGATTAATGGTCAATTATGTGGCATTAATACTCTTAAATATCTTGGATTAATAGAGCTTTATATTTTAAAATAAGAGTATTAATTAAATAATGTGATTTAACTATGTTAGGCATGCGAAATGACTTTCTTTAATTTACTCTACCTGGCCTGCAAGCAATACTCTAACAGCCTTATATAATATATGTGATCTGATTCATGTGTGCTTGGTGCTTGTAAACATATCAGGAGGAAAAGATCATTAAAGGATGGACTACCCAAAAGGAATCATCAAGCAAGATAGGTCCATGTGCAAACACTTAAGCCCATGAGAGGAAGCCCATGAAGACCAAGAGCATGTCTTACGCCTAAGTTGCACCTGAAAAGAGAAAAGAAAAGAAAAGAAATAGAAGCCGAAGTGGTCCCTGGGCAGAAAAGTAATGGTTTGTGGGTGGAAACGAAAAACAGCTGCTACGTTAAGATGTAGGGGACGTGCGCAAGTGAAGTGGAACAGAATAAAGGAGCTGCTGCACACGATCATGGGGAGAGGCTGCTGGACGTGCAGCAGGCTAGAATGGAAGATCATAGGGCGCGATCTGCAGCAAGGAGAGAGGGATATAAAAGGAAAGAAAAAAAAATCGAAGGAGGCTTGTCATTTTTATTTTTGGCTTTTTACTTTTTCTTGGAGAGGGGCAATTTCAGCGGGTTTTTTTTCTTCCCTTTGGTTATTATTTTTTCTTGTTTTTGCTGGGTAGCGTAGTTTTCATTTTCTTTTGAGTGGATTTCCTTTGTTTTATTTCTCTTGCTTTTATGCTTAGTGGGAGTTTTTTTTATTTCTGGTATTGTCGCCGTTTGAACTGTTGGTTATTTTTAGAGACTATTGTTTTGCACTTGAGGATTTATCTCATTTAGGGTATCTTCTCAGATTCTAACATGGTTTTGCTTAGATTAATTTTTGCTGCTAGATACACCATGATTAGCTAATTTCTGAAACTTGGGTTGTGGAATGAGACTTGATTTATTTTGGGTTATAGTCTAATGCAATATTTTATTGATGAATACTGATTTCACTGGTTGCTAGTCAGATTTGAATTGAAAATAGATTACAGCTCTTGCTCTTGATTTGTTGTTGACGTAAGGCACAACAAATGCTTGAAAATTATCAAGGCTGTTCTCAATTGATTGTTAATGAGTGTTTGGTTAGTAAAGTTGTGAAACCCTTAGAAAAATATTGCAAAACTTGAGTATAACTTTTTTATCTTCCGTTTATCAATGCCTTGATTGGTTTGTTAATCGAGGAAATTTTCTAGGCACCGAAACAAAAAGAGTCCCATCCCAACCCAAATGTTTGTTAAATCATTTTTTTTTACAACAATTATTTTCAGCTTCATATTTAAAAATTCTGTTTGTTACTTATGGGAATTGGAATTACAGTTTCATTCATTTAGAATATCAAATTTTCAGCAGCTATTCCTTTTGTGATTTAATCCATCTTTTTGAAATTTACAAAACCGAGATCTTCAAAGCACAACCATACATTCCATTTTCATTAAATTTTTCTTTATGAATATATTAATTTCCATTTTGCTCATTGTTTATACATACATAAAAAAAATACAAAAAGAAAGAATTTTATACCTCATTTTATTTTTTCACACTTCTCATACATCATCACATTTTTTCAATTAAATTTTACAAATGTTTTGATAATCTTTTGTCCTTATGGAATACGATCCTAGACTTATCCTTGATACAACTTGATACTTCTATACTTAGAAGAACATTCTAGACAGAGTCCCTCAATGCTAGAGAAAGAGTTGGTTCCAAACACTTTTTTCCTGCCTAGTAAAAGTTGAATAACGATATGAGTTTTAGATTTTGTTTTTCATGTATAAAGTGACATCTTATGAGAGTAATATCCTATACAAATCAGCCTTGATTAAGCATGGCTTTGTTTCAGCAAATAGCAAGTGTTGGGATGACTGAGTAGCTAATGAATGTTTGTAATGTTGGCGTGGCTCTTTAGGACTTGTGTCTTGTTATATTTGGGTAACTGTTGAGAGCTGAGCAGGATACAGTTGGCTTATGAAAACAGGACATTGCCGATAGTCTTGTTTATTTAGGGGTACTTACACTCCAATCATACAAGGCAGAAGGAAGAAGTAAATTGTTAGTTCAGTTTGCAGTGCATGACTCCTGTAACAACTTTGCTGTGAAGACAACCAAACAAGTGGAAGTGGGACATGTTATTTAAGGCCTGCAGCCTGTACGACCATTACAGATTGCAAATCACCAACCATAAAATATGCATCTTGACTTGCAACTCATCCCTCATCCGTCCATTTGTCGAAGCTCGCGTGACAACAACTGGGTTGGTTTGCTTGATAGTTGGTTGTTGGTGCTAAGCCCAATTCTTTTTGTTTATAAAGATTTCTTAACTCTATCTCAAACTCGCGAAGAGGATGAAAAAAGTTGCACCAACACGATCAAGTTGAGATTGGACTCCATTTCTTAAAAAATTTCCAATTTTGTTAAAATGGAGGAGAAATACTACACAACCTCCTACTATTCACCCACAATCCACACTCCATACTTTTTAATATTTTTTAATATTTTTTTTAATTTTTTTTTTGAATTTATTTTTTTTTAAATATTTCAAATTTTTTATTCACTATTCATAAAAAAAATATTTGATAAAAAAAAATTAAAAAAAAAAAGTGGAGTGTGGAATGTGGTGAATAGTAAGAGGTTGAAAAGATTATTTCTATAAGTTTATAACAAAAATCTAACTAAAAATAACTAGAGCACACAGTATCTAACCTCTCTCTCTCTCAGGAGAGTACCTCGAAAAAGCAAGGTGGAAAATGACTTGTCAGCCTATGATAGGACTGTCTTAAAGATTTAAGCATAGTGTGGGCTATGCATAATTATTAACTTTCCATGCCCCTTCAGTCTGGTCCACACTTCAAAAAGCTCTAAAATTGTTTCCAGTTTCTTGGTCAAGCTGTGACTCTTCGCTTACTATGCCTTTTTGGTTCTCCGTTGAGAGGGAGTGGAAAGTTGGAAACATGCAACAAAACCGTGTTCGGAGTAAAATGAAATCGTCAGGTCATATTCACACACCAAACCAATTCCAAAACCTCTAGGCTTCGGAGGTTTTCAGACCAACCAAAAAGAAGAAAATGAGTCCTTAGGACTCTAGGTATCACTTATTTATCAAGCTTCAAACTTGATTTGCCTTTGGGACTTTTCTGGAAAGTCGTAGGACTTTGAGCTTCCTGGAGACTGGAGAGTGATCGATGATCCTGCCAAAGGCCTAAAGAAACTGTAACTACCGGCCCAACTGGATCTATATGATGCTTCACTGCTCTTTTTGTCTTTTCTTCTCTGTTTCGTAGAAGAAAAGGAGAAAAATAGGTTAATAATATTATTTCAAAGGAGAAAAAGAAAGTTGGGGTGAACAAGGAAGAACGAGTTAAATCCAACTTTGTCTTGCATCAGTGCATGCATGTTGCGCCTACATGCATCTCTCTTATGCGTCGGCATTCGGCAATGGTCCAACCCCCCCGACACACACAGACACATTCTAAACCCTAAAAACCTTTACTAAGCATCCCCACAAACTTTACCATGTCTCCAACATATATCTCCCAACCTATAATATCTATCAAAAAATCTAGGGTCGCAACCTGTTAGATAAAAACAAATTGACAATTTATATTTGATAAATCAATGCTTGTGAAGGGTGCAAAAGCAGAGCCGTATAAAGAGCAACCCTGCCTTTCGCTTTCGCCTCCAAGTTTTCAGTTGCTACTGTTCCGAAATTATTACTGTTTTCAGTACCATTAATACATTGAGCTTCGAGAACTGGGATTAGATATTGAGTTTTCTCTCCTATATATGATGTACTTCCTTAGCTTTTTCCATTAAAACAAGCAAGCTTTTTCCATTATTTGCTTCTTTGTTTCCTTCGTTTTACCCCATCATTCAACATTTTTTCGAATAATATTTTCTTTTATTCTGTGTCACGAACTCTTTGACTCCAAAAATACCCCGTTTTGTTTTTTTGGATAAAAAGTGAAAGGCCCATGTTATAGGAATGCTATAACGTTCGCTTAAATTCAAGCCTAGCTTCTTCATTTTGTGTTCCCTTGTGTTGTTCCCCATCAAGGTTGTTCCGTTCCATTTTCTTTTGGGTGTGGAAGATTCTGAACATCTATGAAAAGAATTACTACCATCAGTAATGTTACTTTTGCTGTCTTCGTCTTCTGTTTGGCTGTTTGGTGCTGTGGGGAGGAAGACATGGATGTAGCTCCAATGGAAAAAACAGAGAGGGAAGCTCTGTACTCTGCTATACAGGGCTTTGTGGGCAATTGGTGGAATGGCTCAGCTCTATATCCAGATCCCTGTGGATGGACTCCTATACAGGTACTGCTTGCCTCCACCTATCGTAATGTAGAGCGTATAGTTGTAAAACTACCAAGGGACTACCTTTTTCCTTGTGCTTAATTTGGGTAAAAGAATACGACCACTTCATTTTTTTCACTCATGGTCATGGTTAGAAGCCATTGGATTTTCATCTCACGGTACTTTGAACACTCAAATCATCCGCTTTGTTTCACAGAAATAGATGAATTTCTTTGACATGGAAGTATGACTGGTGCGGGATGTTTCACCATTCTTACTTCAAAATAGAATGTGAATATTAACCTCTTCTGATAGAAGAAACCCATTGCAGTTAGACACCTAGAAAGATCATAATCATCATCATGACCATCATCGTTATTGTTATCATCATCATAACCCTTTTGGTCACAGGGCAAACATTACCAAAATAAAAGTAAACAAACTAGCGCCTTGTTCAGTTTCGTGCTTGCACCATGGGATGATAAGTAATTCACAAATACGGCATGGAATTACGAAAATTATTTCACAAATACACTCGAACCATTTGCTGTCCGGTTACTCTATTGTTGGCTGGAGTATTTGTCTTTAGCCCATGAAGTTCCTGAGAACTGATATATATTCTGCAGAAGTGGAAATTGGAACCTGGCCTTCTAGTTTTCTGCATACATCCTGAAGGCAACAGTTTGTGAAATTGCGCTCTTAATCTTAAGGCTACAGATACCACTTGTTTTGCATGGAAAACTTTGCATATACTCTTTAATGCTCCTTACAGAATATTATTACCATGCACATGGTGATTCTAGCTCATTACCCAATTTTCATCACTATGAAATCATTAATTTCAGACGCTATATAAGCAAGTGTTGAAGTTAAATTTACACGAGTATATTTTACACACATGAAGTTAACTATCTGATGGATTATAGCCTCTTTCTTCTCAAGTTTAATAAGTTTTCTCATTTTCTTTTACAGGGGGTCTCTTGTGATCTGTTTGAGGGGCTTTGGTACGTTACTGCGTTAAATATTGGACCCGTTCATGACAACTCGCTTGGTTGTGCCACAAAACTGGAATTCAGACCACAACTATTTGAGCTCAAGTACCTCAAAACTCTATCCTTCTTCAATTGCTTCGTCTCTTCCCACAGACATCCCATCTCCATTCCATCCAATAACTGGGAGAAACTTGCTGGCAGCTTAGAATCATTAGAGTTCCGATCCAACCCTGGTCTTATTGGGCAATTTCCTGCTAGCTTTGGCTTTCTCCTGAAGCTCCAATCATTGGTACAAATTGAAAGTGGATTAACTGGGAAATTACCAACAAATATTGGAAACCTGATCAACTTGAAGCGTCTAGTTCTTGCTGGGAACAGGTTTAATGGTCCAATTCCTTCTAGTTTTGGTGGGTTGAGTCAGCTACTTATATTTGATTTAAGTAGGAATACACTATCTGGGCCTTTGCCATCGAGTCTCGGAGGGTTGACCTCACTTTTAAAGCTTGACTTGAGCAACAATCAGCTGGAAGGTACCCTACCAGGTGAGATTAGTAACTTGAAGAATCTGACCCTTTTGGACCTTAGAAACAACAACTTTTCAGGTGGCTTGAGCAAATCGCTTGAAGAAATGTGTTCCTTGGAAGAGTTGGTCTTGTCCAACAACCCCATTGGTGGAGTCTTTACGTGCCTAGAGTGGCATAAACTACACAACTTGGTCATTTTGGATCTTTCTAACGTGGGCTTGAAAGGAGAGATACCTGAATCCATCTCAAAATTAAAGAGATTGAGATTTCTGGGTTTGAGTGACAACCACCTCATGGGCAAGCTCCCTGCAAAGCTGTCTACTCTACCTTGCGTTACTGCACTCTACTTAGATGGGAACAATCTGACAGGAGAGATTAATTTCTCTGAAGGGTTTCTTGGGAAAATGGGAAGGAGGTTTAGGGCATGGAACAACCCAAATCTTTGTTACCCGGTTGGGTTGAAGTCACCTAGCCATGTTCCATATGGGGTAAAACTGTGCCAGAAAGAGGTCACAGTACATGAATCCAATCCAAGAACTAAGTAGTAAGTTGGCTGATGGGAATTTGAATAAGAATTCCCATTTTGTGGCTTCTTTGGGGATTTCCAAGCTATGTAAGTGATGGGTTTTGGTGAGTTCCTCCGGTGGAAATGTTGATAGGTCTTTCCTTAAGATGTTTCCTCTTTGCTCGTCCCCTAACATGAAGTTGTAGCCTTTTTTTCCCGTTTGTACCAACCAACCATATATAGTTAATGTCCACTTTGACTTAGCTCTAAACATCGGAATGATATATATTGTATTACAATTAAAGCCAGGCATGTCTTCTATTCCAAACCATGTTTTTCCGTGGATAATGCCACTTATATGCATTATGTATACATTTTTTAGGCGTATCTTGATCAGTCATCTGTTATTTAAAAATATTAAAGACTTAAATACCATAACTAAACTTCTTTAACATGATTTTCTAGATACTAGACTCGATATAATTTGTAATAATAACTTCCCATATTTTGAAAGGCAGTTCGAATCGAACTGGACCAATTTATATATATATATATATATATATATATATATTCTTATATTATATTATATATAAAACATTTTTTATATATATTTTATATTGAGTTAGACACTAATATACATAATCAAGTATCAAATTAGACACTAAAATAATAATATAGAATTAGGTATTATAGTACAATCTAGTATATAAATAAATTAGACTAATTACTAGTATAGAAATAAGTCGTTAATCTCACTAATTATATTATACTAAATTAATTTCACTAATAAATTAAAAATTACGAGGATACTTGTTAAAAAAAAACAGAGAGAAATTGTTTTAAGGAGAAGAAGCATTAGAAAATTTGTTCAAAACTGAACGAACCGGATACCCCTCGATTTCTCAAATACCAAGTTGATCACTTGGCTTCATATGGACAAGGCATTTAAGTAATGGTTGATTTTTCGAGGAGTGGCAGTTTGTCCTTTATGACTTTATTTACTAGGTTGAAAGTGAAATGTGGAGGATTATCCTCAGTAGACAGTAGGCCTGTGTACTTGGTACGCAGTATGATTAGGTTTTGGCTTGTAGGGAAGCCTAGTAGCCTGTTTAAAGAGGATGATCGTGGCCGGGGCTGGCTGGTTCCATGCGAAAGGGTGGTAGACAGAATTAAAAGCTCTTGTCAGCCAATCTCAGCTGCCCGCATGTGTTCTGGATTGGCTTGTGGAATTGTTCTTTGGGTATTAACCATTAATTAATTAATAGCCCTGCCTTCTTTCAGGGGGTAGAAAACTGATTGTTCTTTGCATTTTAGCAGAACTGGCCATTATTTTGCCCTGTGGACATGCCAAGTAAAGTTGACAAACTGAAATCATTAAACAAAACAGGTTAGAGCATTGGCAATGGTCTAGCCATTGTCAAGTCTAAAATTTAGCTAAAATTTCAAGTTTTGACTATAGAGTTAAATTTTACTAGATAAATCCACATTGGACTAGCCATATTAAAGCTAAAATAATAATATAATATTATATATTTTAATAATATTTTACAATTTTTTTTATATTTTACAAATACACTCCTTATATTAATTAATAAATATAATACATATGAATCAAAACTAAAAGGAAAAAAAAAACGTATAATAATTATCTCCTTAAAATTAAACAAAAAGAAATTTTAATAAAATATGAGAGAGAGAGGAAAGAGGGAGGAATAATAAAATATTCATTTGATCATTGAATAGTATATCTCCAAACATGGCTAGGAGGAGAAATTTACTGTAACTCAAAGTTAAGAAATATGGCTTTGGCTAGTTCAATGTAGGAATTTTAATTCAACAAAAGGCAAAATTTGGACTTGAATTTGGCAATGGCTAGGCCATTGCCAATGCTCTTAACAAACCAACTACAGTAATTGAGGTTTCAGGCTTTCACCAAATAACATTGCAACCGAACCAAGAAAAAAAATGTTTTACTATTCATTCTCTTCACATTCTATACATCACATTTTTTAATATTTTTTTTAAAATTTTTTTGAATTTATTTTTTTTAAATTATTTATAATTTTTTATTCACTATTCATATAAAAATATATTTGATAAAAAAAATTAAAAAAAAAATTGAAGTGTGGAGTGAATAGTAGAGATTGAATAGATTTTTTCTTTAGAAAAAGGTTTGCTGAAACCGTTCCCTGTCTAGCCAAAGAAAAGGAATTAGTTTCGCGCCCTTCATTCGACTTTAGCTCACTTGCCAGCAAGAAGAAAAGCAAGAGAAACTGGAAACCATCATAAATATATTATGGTGTGGTTGGATATGTTAATTCTTTATCAATGAGACAATGATTCCGATTCCAAAAACTTCATTGAAAAAACAAAACAGTCATTAGTATTCGTGCTTAGAAGAGAGTTCTGACTAATGCCTTTCAATTCTCCCCGGCTTGAGAAACTGCCAGCTCAAGATATTTAAAAGATTTCTGGTAGTTTAAGAAACCCATAAACCAGAAGTCAAAATTATCCCAAGTTGTTACTTCTATGTACTTTGCCGATGGCTTCCTTACATTCTCACTCAGGTCAACTTTCTTTATCTTCTTCAGCGGGATTAATACCTGAAAAAAAAAATGAGTGCAATAGATTTCTTCGGGTTAATGAGTAAATAGTGCAAAACTTGTTAATAAGCATTTTAAGGGAGAGGGAGAGAGACTGTGTGTGTGAATATTTATGAATACCTTATAGTGGAATCTAACCATTTCTCCATTTGGAGAGGAGACTTTGATAGATCTCTCACTGCAAAAAGAAACCTTTTTGGTGGAGATAAAGAGAAGCCCAGCTACTGGACCTGCTGTAGTTGATAAAAAGCATTGGAAAGCCTTCAATAGTTTCTCTCCTTCTGAAACACTAAATAACTCCTTGAATACTTTCTCAAATCCACCTACTTGAAGAATTTTAGCCCCCAACCTCAACTTCCATCTCACAGTTTCAGTGAATTTGTGCCCCAATCTTACTGCAGTCCCTCAACATAAAAATTAAATAAATCAGTCGATGTTGTTTTACACAAGTGGCACATGTAACATGTTCAAGCAACACTTTTGTCTTTCCATGTGTTGTATGTATTCAAATTCATTCCTTAAATAGAAACAAATGACCGCATGGGGATGAAATGAAATTCATAAACCAGCATGAAGGTTATAATCAGATCTTAGCTGCTGAAGGAATGAGTTTAATTACCATGCTCTAGGACTCCATGAGCAAAGTTCTTTGCTTTTTTCTTAAGCTTGTTCATCCTTTTAAGCACTGAATCTATTTTACCTGCAATATCAACAGCATCGATCTCATTATTTGAACGGCTCCGTTTCAAGGGGTTTAAAATCCACGTGAATGTGGAGGGTGCAGGAGAGAGAGGGAGAGAGAGAGAGATTGGGTACCTTGTTGGGGTGAGTATCCTTTAGCTGGTATCTCAGCTGGATGTGCTTTGGAATTAGACTTCATGCGTCCCATAAGGGCTTCTTTTCTTTTTAGTGTAGAATGTTTTCAGCTGTCAGAGTCTTATAGATGAAGAGATGCTTTATATGGTTGATCAAACCTTGTCTTTCTGCATATGGTTTAGCAACAAGATTTTATGTAATCTTTTCTATTATCTTAACTTTATTACTAAATAATTTGAAAAGTGGATGAGATCCATTAAGCTTAATTTGCAGATTTTTTTTTGTCATGTATTGGTGCATCGATTAAAATTTGTGCATCTTTTCTAGTATCACATTCAAACCTTAACAAAGAATGCAGGGATTCCACAAAGTGAGATACAATTTTCTTTTTAATGTTTGAAGCCTGAGATAATATCAATACATGCAAAAAAAGAAAAATTCCATGTTCAGGATTTATCCAACCTTATAGCCAGGTCCTTCCCCTGTATAATTATATAATTATAACCCTCATTCACAAAGAATATCTCACAAATCTTACGTTCATTTTTTTTTTAAAAGACAAAAATATCATATTTAGCTGTTAAATCTTGTTGCAGTCAATAATACGTGGAACCACAGAATAATTTATGCAGATCATTAAAAAATAAAATAAAAACTAGCAAACTCGATCGAAAGAAAGGTACTGCTATTTGAAGGATCGAAGTTTTACCTTTAATGGTGTTGGAATTCGTTTGATTCTCCTCTATTAAATTTCACTTTCTCAGTGTTTTTTCAAAAATTGTAAACAATCCAACTTCAGAGAACCATAACCAAGAAAAGTATCAGGAGGAAAACAATAAATTGTGAAGCTTGACCTCCTCCTCCTCCTTCTCCTGTCACCCCATTTCACCTCTTGATCTTATTTTCACGGGCATTCTTTCTTTCTTGCTTCTCTCTCTCTTTGGCTCTCCTATTTCTATTTGTGTGGTAGCCATTTTTCGCACTTTGTCCAAATTAAGCCTCCCTTTAACCAAAAATGGACAAGATGAAAAAAAGAAAAAATAGTGAAGGTAACAATAGCCATAAAGAGGAAACAAATTAAATCAAAGAAAGAGAAAAACAAATTATTTCCAACATCATATTCCAATATGAAACATAGAAGAAATACCAGCCATTTGTCAACACTTACAATATTGGATAATCACCAAAAAAATTCACAACAATAAATTAAGCCTACCGCAAAGCCACCCAAAGACAACTCTGAAAATAGATATTTCGAATAAATGTGTCGCACAGGCTTAGATATGATACTTCAAAACTGTGGCTGGGGAGGGGAGGGGGGGATGATCTTTACAATTTGTTTCATAGAAATTAAGCACCGACTATCTCTAAAGACTAATAATGGTTCTCAAAATGTTAATTAAGAAGAAACAAACAAGAATGCTGCACTACTTATAGATACTGCCACCAGTTGCATATACAGATTCGGGGTAAATCCTACCCACATGGCTTATTTAGAACGGATGCAAAAATAGACAAATGACAGTTAAAACATTAAACCTTCTGCTAAATAAGCTAAAATATTCAGGCTGAGATCCAAAATGATCTCAAGAGTCCAAGAAGAGCACAAGTAATATTCTTCTGTCTTTTTGCAAGTGTTGAAGCTTATACTGCACATTATCTATGAGCAGCAGACGTGGGCGGCATTGGATATCCCATTGGACCCATGTTCATTGGTGCACCAGGAACGATGACTCCAGGTACAGGGGCTCTGACACCATATGCCATATGTGGTCCCGTAGGAAGATTCACAGGGGTACCAACTGCTGAGACAAGGGATCCTCCTATAGGTTGCCCTATAGTCGGAGCACCATACATGCCAACATTTGCAGGCCCAGCTTGGGGCTGCAGTGGTGGTTTGGTTGATTTGCCAGAGGAAACTCCTGCAGAACCACCATTGGTTTGGCCAGTGATTGGTCCTTGTGGTGCTGAAATGTCTCCATCGCCAACACTAGTAATGTCATGAATGCTTGATCGCCTCCTATCTTTGTTCATCGAGTTCAAACGAATGAAGTACTTTTGTGCATGGCTTGCCACTTGCGTAGGTGTTCTTGTCACCACAAAGTTTCGAGATATGCTTCGCCAGTCCCCTTTCCCATATTTTTCCAAACCAAGAAGAAATAACCTGGTGAACAAAGGATACAGAAATTAAAGCTTACTAACAAACGAACAAAACAAAATTAAAAAATCATGGCATTTGAATGACATCATCTAAACTTGCTACTTCCGTATCTTCAAGCGTTCATCCCTCTTTATTTTCTTTTTTAATATATCAACATACAATCATAGCTCTTTACCATACGACAGAAACCCCTCTCTTGCAACAGCCACAAATGCATTTTGTACAACGGAACACTTTCAGTGCACCTCAGAAATTACATGTATAGGCAGCAGACCTCCCACTTTTGCAGCTAAAGAATAGGCTCTAATGGATGTACCAATTAAAAAGACAAAAACAAAAGAATCCCAAAACATGCACAAATACGCAGCAGAGAGAGTTCATAGAGGACGAATTTCACCATTCTGACTCGGCCTAAAAAGAAATTACGATTACATCAGATCCAAATATATATTAGCTATTGGTCCAGGCAGATACTTTTTGAATCAATTACCATAGCTACTTATATATCGAAGATGGCAAAATTCTGGCTCTACTAAATCGCCCAACAAGATCTAAAATGATCTAGTCTAAGAAATTTTCTCATGAATACCACTCTGAATACTATTTAATATCCTCCATAATTGACAACCTTCATGGACAAGCAAACTCAAAGAGAAATGCACAAGTATTAAGTTTTCAATCAGTGATGAAAAGAAATTTCTAAATTGACTTTATAAACACTTCACACAAATAAAATCCAAATAGATAATAATGCAAACATTTTTGGAGCGAAACAAAGGAAAAAGGGCAAAGCGAGAGGGTGAAAAGGGATACCTCACCCCATCGCTCTTTCCCAACACCAAAAAAAAAGTGGCAAACCGTTTTTAAATCCTAAAGACAACATCCAATCCATTTGCAAATTAAAGGAACAAATAACTTGCACTAAATTCTGTAGTCGGATGCCTGTTATATTTGTTCATGATGAAAGTATGCCAAAGCAAGTGATGACTCCCAAGATTATCCATATCACATAGCAATCAGAGCTTTGTAATCAAATAGCATGGCTTTAGTACCAGAAATTATCTCAATGTTGTACATCCTCATTCAAGCATCTTTTCCATATCGTATCAGATACCATCTCTAATCTATTGTCTTTTATCAACAACCTTCAAGCAACAAATCATGGATCCCAAACGAAACTGACTCTCCAAATGCAGAGCACTAGAGAATGATGCCAAGACATGAGGTCAATCCTACCCTTCCCTGAATTTTGTTTGGTACAGAAATGGAACATGATAACAAAGCACATAAATTGTTATTACAACTAGCATATAATAATATTACCAATGGGATTTGATTAGGCAAATCCAGTACAATACAGGGTTTCAGGTTTGTAAACAGAAAAGTGCAAAATAAGACATGGAGTCTAAAGAAGTATGGAAATGTTGTATGTCTATTCAGAGCAAATCAACAGGGAAATCACTTTCATTTCATAGGGCTGCTTCAGAAGCGGTCGATCTTAATTATGCAAATGCAAGTATTTGTAAATAAAAATTAGCAAGGTTTAGTATTAATATCAAGTTTCAGTTTGATTAGAGGCTTATTAAGATTAGATAAACTAGGACTTCAAGTTTTAACATATACATGACTTAGTTTTACAATATACGATGTATGTATAGTCTTTGATAATGGTATAGGTCTTTTACACATTGGTTTTTGGATTTTTGTAACCGCAAGGTGCTTCAATCTGTCACCATGGTATCTTTCGACATAAGTGAGGGTTTATTAATAAAATTACAGGGTATCTTTCTCTTTTCTAGAATGAAAAAAAATTTGAACAAATTCAAAGGTTGAACAAGGCTGCTTCTGTGCAGGTTCTTGTATGCCTAATTCATTAAGGTCACAACCACCAAAAACTGACTCTTCATAAGGTGCCTATCTCTTCTCAAACCCCTTGGCGTTTCCTTTTTTTATAAGACAGTTTTATTAGATAAAAAAGGGTGATACCCCAATACACAGGACATATACAAGAGAAACACCTAACTATTAGAAAAGAAAAATGGGTCTAGAAAGTTCTCGAAAGTAGAGATAGGAAAAGCAGCACGATTATGGGCCACTATCCAATGATGGTGTTAAAACAATGGCTCGAGGTCTACCACCAACTTCTCACAATCTTCTATTTCTCAATCTCCAAAAGACATTAAATTTTGCTCTCTAAAAGAGGAATAGGCTTGCTTTCCAAGAAAATTTAAATTTTACAGTACACACATGTTTGATACCAAAAATGAAAGTAAAAGCAATAACCTTTTGTGTCGTTACAAAAGTTTTAAAACCAATAAACTCATATAACAGAATGATTTGTATCTTAAAACAATTTTCTAGGTTAAACCATCTAACTTTGGTCCAGACTAGGTGGCACATCAAGAAACTGTCAACAATCATCAAAGACAGGAAGATACTCATACAACTGATCTCGAAAGCACACAAACTATATACACACAATCATCACTAAAATAACGCAACATAACCAACTTAACCATAATTTGGGTAAGTAGTTCTGCCTGTGCCAACCATAATAGATACTTTTGAAAATGCCCCCTACGAATTTATGCACTGCCAGAAAGTAAATAAAATCATAAACAATTATTCTGAAATCTGACCTGTGCTCATCCTCTGTCCAAGCAATCCCCTTACGGCGTTCCTGATCAGACCTTGAAGCCTTATTTCCATGATTAGACTCATTATGATGCCCCAAATGGCCACCCTTCTTACCAGTTCCTTCATCACAGGTGTGGCTCGTTGAACCCTCCAAAGAAGAATTATAGGAAGGCAGTGGCACACGGCCAGATTCAATCTGGTTAATATCATCAACCAACAGCTCATAATGATGTTTAATCTCTTCTAAGGTTTTCCCCGGAACATCAGCTGCAATTTTCTCCCATCGATCTGGAGCATCTTCAGGATGAGTTGCCAGGGCATTCTCAAATGCCTTATCTTGATCTCGGCTCCACAAGGAGCTAATACCCGCTTCGTCCACAGTCATCTAGCTTATTCTGAGCCCACTACCAAGAATACTATCCACAGGAAGAAGAGAAGAAACCTACCAAACTGCTCTATAATCTAGGCTAAACCCATCAACAAAGCCATAAACTTTCAGTACTTGCTCTTGAAAGTTGGATCGGAATTTCTTTACGGTGGGACTCCAATAAGTAGTTTGATGGTAGCCTAAATTATGGGAAGCAGATATGTCAGACAATAGAGGTAAGCAAGGAGAGAAACAAACAGACCGAGAAAACGCCCATGAAAACGAAGGAGAGATCACCGCCAATAAAAATCAGAAAGTTAGTGAAGTATGGGAAGAATTTGATGGTGATTTGCTCCGCAATTCAAACTTTGTACTCTTGCGAATTGTTGACCTATTGATGAGCGAAAAGGCAACAGTTCGGTTAGACCATGAAAATATCTGAAAACCATTAAATCAAAGATACACTAAAGGGCATTCTTAAATAAGATAGGAAATATAGAAATGAACGCAGCGGTGAATTCCATGGAATGGTAACTAGGGCTTTGGATGGTGAAATCTGAAAGAGACAACGCAGAAGCCAAACAAAAACGAGAAACCTAGAAGTCTATAATTGACGAGAAAGATCATTCAAATTGCTATTTTCCATCCCAACAAGACAAAAAAAACCCCAAGACAAGAACAGCTTGAACAGCTCTAACAGCTCAGGCCCACAAAATTTATCCTCCTTTAAACCCTTTGAAGAGTAAAATGACCACACATGCTCCTCAATTGGCAATGATAGAATAATATAATTTCTACCTATTCAGCTCAAAATGGCACGAGAATTCTAGAAACCAATGTATACAATCTAGCTCCCAACATAAAAAAGAATTCAAAATGAGATTTATCGAAAGCACAAGAAACAAAAAGAAAAAAGACCAATATTTAGGAAAAGGGGGTGTTATATTGTCAAATTGAAAAACTTCAGGTAAAATCCCAACACTGAGATGTGGATACTAGCTATTACTTACTATATTTAGGAAAAGGCATCACAACTGACTCCCAAGTCTATTTTTTTTCACATTTTCATTCAAGAAAACCCGTACAGTAAAAACTAAGACCCAAAATGATTAGGGGTTTTAAACCATGCAGGTTGAAAATATTCAAATTGGTAATTCCCGAGATTTTTTACCCTTCTTCTGAAATAACCAGGATTTTTTTAGGCTATCTTATTTTATGGGCATCTACCTGTATGTCCCAAAAATGAGGCCGAGGCAAGCCATGAAAGGCCCCAAACTCACATATCCATTATTGCCAATCATTTTTTTATTGTACGTTTGCTCTTATTTGGATCAGTCCTCGACCTTCATATCCATGGCATTTGCAATAAACTAACCGATGAATGGCCCCAAACTCGGCATTTGCAATAAACTCCACAACTGGATGTCGAACCTCAACCATGAAGAGGGAGAGCAATTGGAAGTATCATTTAGTTAAGGAGATTAATAAGAGCAAATTCCCGAGTAGAATTAGGAGCCTATTAAGAACACATTAGGAGCATCCCGAATCCAGATAAGCCCAGAAAATTAAAATCATTAAAGACAACAAATTTAGGAAGTTGAGAAAAAGAGTTTGAAATTTGGGGTAGAAATTTACGAGGGGCGATGTCAATTTATCCTGAAATATCCACAGAGGAGGTGAAAACTGCGAAGGATGGGTTAATTGGTCCCATTCTCTCTCTCTGTCTCTCTCTCTGTGGACATTTGGTCCCATCTCCACCGACTACTTGTGCTACACATTGGACAGCTGGGATTGAAAAGGGCCTCGACCCCAAGTGGCAAAACCCACTGTCACTGGAATCTGCAATACCCATTAATATCTGACAGATAACTCATCGGGAGAGATGGAGAGAAAAATCAATCTAAATTTCTTTTCTTTCATGTCCAAACAAAACAAACAAACCAATTGCAATTAGATGTCAGAAAATGAGGTAACTAGTAAACTATGCACAGTCGCAGAGAACAAAACACACAACAATTTCAAAAAACAAAAAAGATAGAAGAAAAACAAAAAGTGCATCGTAGCCCGTAGGTGTTTGTGGGTCATTGCCTTTTTCTTCATTTCCACAGCAGGCCGAGAGAAAATCATGCAAAAGGCTCAATCTTTCTGCCGCTGCTGGCGTCGTTTCGTAAGTTCCGAGACTATTGCACGAAAAATGAGTTAAAAAGACTTGAATGATGAGACTTGCACGAAAAATGAGTTAAAAAGACTTGAATGATGAGGGAAAGATAAGATAAAGTTAAAAATTAAAAAGTGTATAAAATATTATTAAAATATTATTTTTTAATATTAATATTATTTTATAATTTAAAAAAATAGAATTATTTATTATATATTATATAAAAATTTAAAAAATATATAATAATAAAATAAAATATTATTCAAACATGATTAATATTTTTCTGTTATAATATGTTATCTATATCTGATTTATCGATCGGTTTATAGTTTCCTTTTTTTCTTATTTAAGTAAATTCTTAAGTATTGATATTGACTTAGTTAAATGTTAATTTATTTTTAAAATTTGAAAAAATAGAAATTGAATTATCTGCATTAGATTAGTTAAATAATAATGATTTCGACTATGAGTTATAGTATTTTTAAGTATTTATTTTTATCTTTAAAAATAATATTTTATTTTAAAATATCAGATCCAACTACTTTAATATTTCTCATATTTTATTCTAAAATATGTTTGTTAAGTAAATAGGTTGAGAGAAAAAATTAGTTGAAAAATAATAATTTAAGTAAAAATAAAATTATTAATTAATATCTTGTTAGTATAGAAAAAATTTTAAAATAATATTATTAAAAAATTAATAATATCTTCTTATTTTAACTAATCTAACGTGAATGATGAATTAAATGATTTTGAATTTATAAAAAATATGTAGATTTAACAAAATATTAAAGATGACTTTGATGTAAAAAGGAATTGAAGTTGCCATTATTATGCCACCTCATCAAACATCACGAGCAAAACAGTAGACAATAGCACGTGACCACTCGTGGCCCGTGGGGGTTTAAAACCGAAAGGTCACCCCGCCCTCGTATATAACTCTGGGCCCACCACGATATCCATATGTATGACCCAAATCCAATTGAAATGATTTATTATTCATATTATGTTATTTATTTTATTTCCTTTTTCTTTCCATGTTACTGTTGTGGTCCCTAATGATTTAAATAGGAAGTTTTGGTAATTTTCTTTTCAATGGTTTACCTCCATTTTCTTGATTATTTTTGTGTTTCATTTAAAAGGTTGTTCCTTCATGGCGTATGGTCTGCCAAGGCAACCTCTTATCACTATTTTAGTCATTCTATTTAAGAGAAATAATATTTACAATCGTGAAATGTACAATCTCTTTAAAAAAAATAAATAAATATGATATTTACGTAAAAAAAAAATTTAATTTTTTAAAAATAGACTCTACTCTTTTTTAAAATCACTATACGATGCTTGTATATTTTATAATTATACGTACTATTACTCTAATCAGGCCTGCCCTTACTTTCGTTAAATGAGCCCTCCCATTGGTGAGGTGGTGGACATTTGCCCCCATCGGCATTGAACGCGCCATGGTAAGATGATGGCAACACCGTTGCTAGCTTATAAGTTATGTTCAGCCACCTTGTCCTCTCGATCTTGGGCTATAATGATGGGCCTTCGGTTCTTTGGACTCACTTGTGGATTTTACCGCCAACAAATTTTAAAGAAGAAGAATTTTAGGCTCTTATGAACTGGAAAATTAGGTCAAGTCCCAACAAATCAGTGGACATGGTTAATTGACCATTAAATAATCTGACAAACACTGGGTTAAATAAAGATTGTTCATTCGAATATGTGATCAGCCAAATTGGTTCTATTTACTTTCATTACAATTATGTAACAAATAGTTTGAACATATAAAACATATATAATGTTGTTTATATTTCAAATATTTTTGAGACATTTGATCCTACAATCATGTACTGAGCTAAGCTGAGAGAGAGAGACAGGCTCGTCAACCTCGAGCTCCTCCGCGAGGACCGCCAGTGGGAGAAGCAGCACATCGAACACGTCCACCCCGAGTTGATTCAGCTAGACTTCGCTCCCGAGTCCCAGCCCGACTTGGATGATTCCATTGACGCCGAGGACTACGTGAACGACGAGGAGAGGTTCAACGTGACTGAAAGTCTGGCCGTGCTCTTCCCAAGGATTGATGTGCAACCAGTTGATGGGTTCTTGACCGAGCACGAGTTCACCGAATGGAACTTGCAGCAGGCGGAGAGGGAAGTGATGTACAGGACCCAGAGGGAATTGGATACCCATGATAAGAATAAAGATGCCTTGTTTCTTTTTCCGAATATGATCCCCCCCGGTTGGGTTCAGAATGCAGGTCAATTAAAAACTTCTTTGCTTTTTCGTAAATCCTTTCTTGTTGTTCCCGTGTGTTTTTGTTGTTTGAAGAATGGGTGTTTTTTTATCCTCTTGAACTAGAGAATTTTTGTCATTGGTTTGTAGTTTGTTTTTAACGTTCAGTTTTAGCGTAAGTTGTGAAATTTATATATTTTTACTCATTTTTCTTAGCAATGAGTTCTTAGTAGACCTGATGCATTTTATATTCTAATATCTCCAGTACTGTTTACTAATACTAATCTCGTCGTGGTATATATAGTTAATGAAGATATGATGTTTTCGGGGAGAAAGTTTGTCTATCCCTGCGTTTTTTTTCCTGGTGAACTTGTGGTTTTTTCTTTTGTTTTTCTTCTTAAAGTACAAGTGATTGATCTGGTTATACGAAGAATTCATTAGATTTCTTAATATTAATTAATGTTATATGCTAGCATCTTAATTAATTATCTCTTAATTCATTAACAGGTTTCATTTTATAGCTTTCCCGTTTATATTGTGTTCCACACTTTGATCAGAGATTTAGGGAGGCAGGAGCCAAATTTTAGTTTCCCTTGCCATGTGATTATTCTCTTCATAGTCCAACTCCTTCATCACCTCGTTTCTATGTGAATTTGTCTTGGTTACTGATTCCTATCTAATTTACCAGATAACAATTCTTTTGGTTATGGTATGGGTTGGTGGAAAGAGGAACGTTTTAATGCATCTGATGCAGATGGAGATGGTCTTTTAAATTTAACAGAGTTCAATGAGTGAGCTTCTTCTGCTTAGCAAGTTTCTTTCATTGCAAAAAAGCTTCTTTATGTCTTCCCATTTAAAGCTAATGCTTTTACCTAACTTGTCTCTTGATTTTCTAGCTATCTGCACCCAGCTGATACCAAGAACCCAATGCTACTTAAGTGGTTGTGCAAGGAGGAAGTTACGTGAGATTGTTTTTATCAAGTTCCCTTTTTCAACAGTTCCAAATTGTTGTATCATTTCAGACCATAATTGCATTGAATCAAAATATTTGAAAACGAAACTTTTCATTCCGGTTTGCAGTTGTGTCATTGTTGGTTAGTGTCAAGCAACTTACAAAATTGTTGACCAGCTTATTGAGGTCATTCTCAAGAGAGAAATTTCTTACAGTGAAAAACACCATATTATCAGTTCATTTAATTGGTGTCAATACTTTCGTAGTAATCTAGTTTCTCCTCCTTATTAAATTCTTTGACTCTAGATTTTCTCAAGTTCCTGCACCACTCTCAGTATAAGACAGGTTTAATGCATCACACACATATTTCTGACTCTCAAAAGGGACTTGACTCTTGAATCTCACTTGATTAACTTTCATCTAAATATTTTTGATTGACTTGGTTGAAAATTTCTCTTTTATAGGCTCTCAATTTAATCTGTTCCATATGGGTCAGTTACCTACTAAGGCCCCGTTTGGATTGCAAGATGCTCTCATCTCATCTCAACATTCAAACACCACAAATACATACTTTTCAATTTCAAATTTTCAACTTTTTCATCTAATCATTACCTAATCATTACAACTTTCTCAAACTTCCAAACAAAACATGAAAAACAATTCAACTTTATTAAAATTTCTCTTTTGTAGGCTCTCAATTTAATCTGTTCCATATGGGTCTAGTTACCTACTAAGTCCCATTTGGATTGCAAAATGCTCTCATCTTATCTCAACATCCAAACACCACAAACACAAACACTTTTCAATTTTAAATCTTTTACTTTTTTATTTAATCATTACTTAATCATTACAACTTTTCTAAACTTCCAAACAAAACACAAAAAACAATTCAACTTTTTCAAATCCCAAAACAAAAATTATATTAAAAATTATATTTTAAAAAATATTTTAACTTTATAATATTTTTATTCAACTTTTTCTCTCTCATTTCCCAAAACTTTATAAAACATCATAACTCAAACTATTTCACTACTATTTACAGATCATCTCATCTCATCTATCCAAACGAGGCCTAATTCTTATTTGGACCATCTAGGTACCTTAGGCAGGATTTCTTTGATAATTGGGGGCTTCACCTTTTGGCTTTTAGTTTCTGGCTACACATACCTGAATTTGGGGGCAACTAATAATAATCAAGTCATATAAATTGGGGGATGTTTGACTGCTTGTTGCACAAGTGATCGTTTGCCTTGGTCTAATGGCTTTATCTGGTAGCTCAGTATATTGCTCCACATTTATTTAATTTATCTGTAAAGTGCTTTGATGTTGTTGTAAAGCTATTAGGTTCTGCCCCTATCCTGGTACCTTGCTAATTTGTTTCTTTACTTGATAAAAAAGGCTATTGAATTTGGCATTTTGCTTGGCTACTTATTTATTTTGCCTTTTTGCATCCTTAGGGAAAGTGATACAGACAAAGATGGGAATGTTAACTTTCAATAATTTTTTCACAGACACTTTGAAATGGTCAGAAACTATGATGAAGAAGGTCATAATTCTTCACATCAATTTGGTGACCAAGGGAAGGCCTAGCTAGTACATTGTTTACACAGCTTGACAAAGATAGCAATGGGTACTCATCAAATACATGTTTCTAATGTGAATATTAATCTTTGAATGGTACTAATAATTACTTGTGTTTGGACTTTTCATTCACAGATACTTGTCAGCTGTTGAACTACTACATATTATTGGAAAACTTCACCCATCAGAGCATTACTATGCGAAACAACAGGCAGATTGCATCATGTCAGAGGTATTTGTTTGACTAATATTAGTTACTTATATAATTGATGACAAATTTATCCCCTTTGTACTTCCTGTGTTAGTTGGACACGAAGACATGATCTGTATAAGCACTAAATATAGTTTTTAGCCTGGTCGGAAGATTGTATCTCTACTGTACAGCAGAGTGTTTGCATGTTTACCTCAACCTTTTTGATGGTGAGGGACCTGTCAAGTGATAAATGTTAAATGTGTTTTAAACATATTTACTTCAACCTTTTCAATGGTGAGGGACCTGTCAAGTGATAAATGATTAAATGTGTTTTAAACAATCTAGAGACTCGTTTTGCATCTTCAGATGTCTTTGATTTGGTTCTCTCATATCAGACAATGGGCGCTAATTTCCTACTTAAGAGAAGCTTATTGTTCAAAAAGCATGTTCAAAGATCCCTGTTTTTAGATGACCAGAAGAACTTGTTATTGAAATAGATTTCGTACCTTTTTCTCTGACTGTCATCATGCTTCAAGTCGTACATCTATCTACACGAGATTGATAAGAGGACTGATTAACCATGCAGAGTTAGTTTTTATTCTGTGTTTCCGAATAGAAGCATAAAGCAAAACAACTTATACTGGATGGATTCACAAAGGTAACAACTTTAGTATTGATTCTCTGTCCTGAGATTTTATCACAGATTTGACATGACAGATGAGGTGTCGGTCCTTTATTTCATGGAACTGTAATGCTATTCATCTCTTGTCCATCTACAACTGATATAACCAATCAGCCACTATCATCAAACACAAGATATGGTGGTAGAATATTTTTGTTGAGGGCCTCTCGATGATATAAATTTCTGAGTTTTAGCCATCTCAACGGATCTAATTGACAGGATGTGGCGCCCTAGACTGGTCTTAATAGAATCATTCAATCCAACTGTTACTACTGCTTCTAGCACGGATCATATGGGAAGAGAGAATGGTAGGGGCGTCAATAATATCCTTATTCATTCAGCTAATAATGATCAAGTAATTTTGCTTTGAGTTCAGAGTTACACTAGAATCTATGTCAACATCTTGTCCATGATTCTGCAATATATGTTTTGAACTTGTATGGCACTATGTCAATATATAAGTTAAATATATATGCTCTTCCCTTGGCACAGTAGGAAAGAATGCTACTAGAAGCGTAAGTATGGGTCACAAATGGCTCATCTAATTCTCTCTCTCTTACATTATTTGGGTCCGAAGTACGTATCAAACGCATAGGTTGTCTGGGTCCTAATCGCCGTATCTTCCTGAGCTTATAGGCTTTGCTGGGATTTGCATGTATGCAAAGAAGTAGCTAGAATTCAGTATGCTGGAGGAGTTGATAGAAATTTGCATTTTGTGCAGTGCATTGGGTATCTCTTGATCTCATGGGTTCTTGGAGGTACATTGGTATGGTTAAGGAGATAGCCGTTCTCCCAAGGACCTGTAGAGGTAGCATTTTTATCCAGTGTGTTTACAAACTCACAAGCCAATTTCCTAGCAAAGAGAAAAGCTCTGATTTGGGAACATTATTCGTTGCATTTTTTCCCATTAAAAGATGTATGTAATTTTAGTTGTTATAAGTTATGTCCTGTAGTATTGTTATGGTTTGGTGATTTGTTTGTAACTTTTCATCCTAAAATCTTCTCCGAGATTTCTTCTTTTGTTTAAAACAAGAAAATGCATTCGCTCCAGAAGTGCATTTTCTTTCGTTAATTGTTAAATATTCCTTGTTGTGTTCCTCATGTACATGGTTTTCCAGGGCATCATTGCACTCTATTTATGTAGTTGTTAAAGATGTGTACGATATGAAACATTTTATTTCGTTAATTGTTGGAAGTGGTAGTAAGATTGAATTGTTGCACCTCTGAATTTTCAATGGCTTCCTCTACTGGAATAGAACAAACGAGTTTACTTGTTCTTCCTGCTGGTTTCTTGATGAATGTTGAATTGTTGCGTCTGATGTGTGAAGCCCAAATTCACCATTGAAGATTTGGCAAATAGTATCATCACGTTAAACATCAAACTTTTCACGAACGGCATCATGAATCCATTATCTATTTCAAATATGATTAATATTCCCAATGGCTACAACAACAACAACAAAAAAAAGGAAAATCTATCGCCTTTAGGATCCCGCTAATTCCGTTGATGTACCTTTTCATGCTCACGGTTATCCTCTTCCTCGTCGTCGTCTGCATCGGACGGAGGAGAGGGGTCGAGACGAGCTGCATCCTTGGCCCACCGAATCAACTTCTCGACTTCATCCTCTTCATCGTCATCAGATGATGATATGGGACCCACAGAAATAACGTTAGTAGAAGATGAAGAAGACGATGACGAAAACAAAGAACCCTTGAGAGCAGCGAATCTAGCGGAGAGCTCGTCACCCAGAACGGCCTTCAATTCCAGGTCCTCCGCACCAGCAGAAGCAACCGATGGAGTCAATTTCTGGGATTGAGACGGAGATATAGGGAGGGATGGTCGGGATTTGAGGGATTGGAAACGACGGTCGAGATCGGTGTGGAGGTAGTCGGGAGGAACGCGGGACATGTGGGAGTCGAGAGAGAGCTTAAGAAGTAACTCGTCCTGCGCTGCTTGAATTAGCTCTTCAACTTTCTTCTCCTCTTCGTTATTAATTGCTGTCCACTTACTCTTCTCCGTCTTCTTCCTTCTGTTGGGCTGCATCTCTCTCTCTCCTGCAAAATAGAACAGACTGACCTAAATTTGCATTATTTTTCAGTTTTAACTTGTTTTTAATTTTTTTTAGATTCTACTCCTATTCTGCCCTCGGAATTTTTATATTTTTCATTTTTTCTTTTTTCTTTTGGAAACTTCAAACAAAAAGGTTTAAATTATTGACTAGTTCTTTATGCGTGGGTTTTAGGCTGAACCCAACAAATTCTTTGAATTAAAATCTGACCTTTATTCTTTATATGTTTTAAAATTGTATTAGATTTTTAAAACTTGGTATTTTTTATCCTTCAAATTTTAATAAAAAAATAAAACAAAAGATCTAAATTGAAGAGTATTGAGGCTAAGGTAACGAGACTTGCACCGCAAAAGAGATGTAACACAACCGAGGAAGCACGGGACTTTCTCACCCAGGCTACAGAAAAATCCTTAGATACCTAAATCTAAATGGACGTTACTAAACGACACAAACAGCAAGCAACATGAAAAGATCAAAGAAGATACCTCAAACGCCAAAAAGGCCACATGCGAAGAAACAGCATTCAAACCAATGAGTTGCAGTAACTCCAACATAGTGGGTTCACTACGCGTACTGATCTAGGATCAGATTACATCAATCCAAAACAAGTAAAATCCTAACATCATGACATCAGTTCCTATATCATTCTATCTGCCACCTTAGTAACAATCTAAACAACATTTCAGACAAGCATCATCAACTCAGGCCTACTGTATACGTTGTTCTGCTCGTCCTCCAGCACAGGATAAGCCGCCACAAGAGCATCTTGTGCTCCAATATAAAGCGAGTTATAAATCTTCCAGTACACCTCCCTAACCTTACGAGCAGGATGAAACAGCCCCTGAAGGCAGTAGTTTAGCACAACAGCAGCACCCAAGGCCACCCTCATTCCTTCAATGGCTTCCATTACTGCATTTATCACGTGCGGGGAAGTCTCAAAAATGTTTGGCCACACATAGTTGAGCAAGTGGATTAAAGCATCCTCGCAACCCAAACCAGCAACCCCCAAGGCCATGTGCTTAACAGCAGAAGCCGCAGTCTGCCTGTGAACCAAATCCCTATCCATGAGGGCATCCTCAAGTAATGGGGTCACAGCATAGATGTAGTCTTTCCCCATTTCCCCAATATACTCGAACAGAAAAGAGAGGGATTTCAGGACACCATTTTGCACATTAAGCTCTGGCACGCGATACTCATTCATTAAAGCTGGAAGAACTGTAAAGGGAGAACAGGTTTCTGCAACTATAGCAATCGCCACAGTTGTGCACACACGGTTCTGCCGCTCTTGCACCTTGAGATTATTCAACAGGGTGGCCAGGACATCCTGTGGTCCAATGGCTTTGGCAATATATCCGAAGGTGTTCACAGTGGCTCGCCGTATACCCTTCTTGTGGGCTTTAAGCATCTCGAGAAGCTCGAAGCAAATCCTCATCCACTCCCTAGCCGGAACAAACTCAGCCCCACGGTCAGCAATCCGTCCGACAAGGTCAATGCAGTTCTCCTGGACTTTCTCGTGCCTATTCTTCAAAATTGGTGTCAGTCTAGGAAGCAAATCCTTTATAGGAGGAGTCATCTTTGTCATACCAATAACATTGACAATTGCCTTGAGAGCTCCTAGGATAGATCCCAGGACCTCGGGATACTCCTCTCCCAGATACTCATACAGTACAACACCAAGGTGACCCATCAGTTGTTCCTCCTGGCACTGCTTCATCACCACAGCAATCCTCGATATCAGATCCGCTGCTTGCTGTCTCACCTTTGCGCTCTTGTTATTTAACCGCCATTTTATGGTGCCACAAATCTGGGGAAGGTACGGTTTCACTCTCTGCCCAAGTGCATTCACAACCGCACCAAAACCATTAAGCATCACGTTGGCATCATCACTGGTCTGCTCTTGGAAGGCATAAAGGATTCCATCAATAAGAAGTTCCTCCAACCGAGCATCGATATCAGATGCACCCAAGTTGGCAACTACCTTCTCAATGGTCTCCATAACCATTCGTCTGTAAGGCTCGCTCTCATCTTTAAGATCCTCCACAATTCTCCCAACTATATCGGCAACACTGACTTTGTTTGCTATCTCCACGGTTGTGTCCACGAGCTGCCTGTAGTTTCTCCTATCCAAAGCCATCCTCCTGACCCAGAAATTTTTGAAGAACTCCGGAAGAATATCGTTGCGAATGTAATCAGCCTCCACCCCCTCCGTACTCACACACTGCTTCACCACCTTCAGAACAATCTTCTTCATTTCTTCATCGGGCGACTGGAACTCACGAATCAGAATAACCATAACTTCCTTGGTGTAGTAACTGGCATATAGTGCATCCATGAGCGGGATGATAAAACCGATGGCTTTTAAGAATGCAGCCAAGACTTTCCCACGGTGCGACCTGATACCCTTCCACAAAGGCTTCAACACCGAGTCAAAGCTCTCGATACCATACGGGGCAGCAGCCTCGGCAAGAGCAGCCAGAGACAATGCAGTGATTGTCCTCACCTTCTGATTCTCGTCCAGCAGACCGTGCTCTATGATCTCCACAAGAGACCTCAGATGAGGAAGCACGGCACAACCAATCAAGATGGCAATCTGCTGAACAATCTTAATCCCCGTGTGCCGAGCTTGCCACGATTTCTTACTCTGACACACGGCCTTTAAGAAGGGCAAAAGAGCAGGAATCCCGAGAGCAGAAGCAACAACGCTGAAAGCTCTGGCAGTGGTGTTCCTCACATACTCATCAATATTATCTATATCGGGACGCATGGCCGCAATCATGGTGGCCAAGCCAGCGGCTTTACTAAGATTGGAAATAATCTCCCGCCCTTCAACACGCGCATAATAATCCTCATCAATCAACAACGGTTCAATCACAACAAGAATCTTATGCACGTAAGGACGTACCAGCTCATCCAACTTATAGAGCACTCTGTCGATCACCTTCACCAAGAGATGCCTCTCCTGATCTTCCAAAGTGGGTTGCATGAGCAGCGGCAGGATGCGGTTAAACAACGGCCCGGCCCCAAACTCTCTTGCCTTATCCGTAAGCTGCCGCAATGCCGTTTTCCTCTGTGGGGGCGTCCCATTCTTGACCTTAAGCAGGAGCTTCATGATCTTCCGCTCTTTCTGTTCATCGGGGGACAGCTCCTCCTCATCATCCTCGTTCAACAACGCCCCAAAGTACTGGTAATCCTCGGGCTTCATGAACGGCAAGCCACCTGGGGCTTCCTTGGGCACATCAAACTGCTGCCCGCGATTCTCTTCCGGGATGGAATACAGCGGAGTCCCCAAAGGAGTGGGGGTCGCGAGCAGCTTCCTTGCGGGAGTCCTAATGGGAACATAGGACGCCGGCGGCTCCAAAATCTTGTAACCCTCCTGCGGAAACATGGCGTCCAACTCCTCGTCCGTCAGTGGCCGGTTCCTCTCCTCGATGTCCTTCTCCCACCTCAGCAAATTGTACTGCTCCGGGGTGATGGCACCACGCAAATTGATAGCCCCTGGCGTCGGCGTTGCTAGCTCAACCCCACCGACAGGAGTAATCCCCGGTGTAAACGACGCTGCAGCTGCTGGAGTGGCCCCTGCCATTGGGGTTGCACTGCCCATGGTAGCAGGCGTCTCGTCCCACCTCGATCTCTGCCGCTTTGGGGTGGGCGTGGCGAGGCCCGAGATTTTCGGGGTGGCGTCCCAGGTCATCCCCGCCGGGGTCGCTCCCGGAGTAACCCCACCGGCCGGGGTGGCATCCGCCAATCTGCCAGGAGTTGGCGTTTCGTCCCACCTATTTCTCCTCCCCACTGACGCGGATGGGGTGGCATCGCCCAACCTCCCAGGTGTGGGAGTCGCGTCCCACCGCCCCGGAGTAGCATCCTCAGGCAAATCCCAATCCGACGTCGCTTTCGGCTTCTTCGCAGCGGCAACCCCTTCGTCCTGCGACTGGTCCCACCTATTCCTCCTCTTGGGACCCTTATCCTCCGTAGCCTTATCAGACTTGGCAGCAGCTTCCTCCTCTTCCTTCTTCTTCGCTATCCTCTTCAGTGTCTCCTCCTTTTCCCTCTTCAAAGCCTCCTCCCTCATAACATCTGCGTATGTTCTCACGGAGGGGTCCGGAGTCTTCTCCCCCGCGGCGAAGGCGTCGTGCCTCTCGGGTGAGATCACCCGATTGAGTCGCCTCTTGCGGTAATCGTCCTCACGGTCGATGATGCGCTGCGGCTTCTTGAAGCCCCCAAATGCGTCGTCGTTGTCGTCTTCGGCTCCTGCACCACGGGGCATTTCTTTCAAAAGGGATTTGGGGGCGGTGTAAGAAGCGAGCTTGCGGGCGACCTCGTTGTCGATGGAGTCGAGGTTCTCATCGTCGTCGGTGACGGGGATGGAGGTGACGTAGGAATCGCGGTCGTTGCCGCCATAGAGATCGGTGTCGAACGTGAGGGAGGTGATGGATGCCAGCTGCTGCTCCAAGCGCTTTCGTTCTTCCTGGGTCTTGGCGATGTCCGGGTCCATGGCGTGTGATTGCTCGAAACCCAAACTGAATTTTGGGGTGTGGCAATCGGAGTGTGAACGAGGGACGGACTGGAAGCTATTAGGGTTTTGAGTTTAAAATTAGGGCTCAATCGAATCGGAACAATTCCTTCCTGTAATTGCACTTTATTGGTGGAAATGGATCGTGCGATTTATTTTTATGTTTCCTTCCCCTTTTTTTCAACACAAGAATTAAATTTAAAAATTCAAAAAATATATATTTATATATTGGTTTTTTATAATAATATTTATATATATTGGTTTTTCTATAATAATATTTATATATTGGTTTGCAATTTTTATCAAATCTATCTTCTTCTTTTCTTTTTCTTTTTCTTTTTTTTTTGTTTTTTTTTTTTCTAATCAAGCATATTATAGATTAAGCAAAATACAAGAGTCTATGGTGGATCTTTCCCATTGTCGATATATAGAAAATATCTTAAAAATTTATCTAAAGGTAAGAATCCAAAAGTAAGATTGGTTACTGCCCATTTTGCTACTAAGTGTGCACATCGATTTTGAGATTGGTGAATTTTGGCTAGTTTCCATTCTTTTTTATTGTGGAGAATTTGTTGAATATCTGAAATGATGGGAGGGATTTGTCAGAATAGGGAGAAGTTAGAACTTTCTATTGATGAGATGACATTCTGGACATCGCCTTCAATAATTGCTAGATTCTGAAAGATTGCCATTTTGGAAGCAAGTAAAGCTGTTGAAGCTTCAGCTACCAGTGGGTTTGATGTTTGAGTTTTTTCTATTCTGATTCTAGAATATCCCCTTCATGGTTTCTTCGTACCACTAATATTATAGAAATTATTTCTAACTGCGACATCGAGAGAGAAGCTGTGAAAATGTGTAGGAGGAGGAGTCCAATTTTCTTCATGTCTATTATGCTTCATTTCCCATGCCTCTTTGTATTCTTCATAAATATAGCTCAGTTGACTATTTGCTTGTTCCAGAGATATTGAGGTGTGATTGTGGACAATATCATTTTGCTGCCTCCATATAAAGTCCATGATAAGCACTGTAAATAGTTGAAAGTGATGATTTTCCTTGTCACGCAATGCCAACATTTGTTTCGGATATTTGATCATTTTTATCTAGTCTGATATGGAGCTGATGGGTAGATTTACCAGATTTAATGGCCAGCTTCTTTGTTGCCATAAAATCCGAGTTGTTAGACAATCTACAAAAAGATGCAGCAAAGTTTCTTCTGCTTGGTTGCATAGTGGGCATTCTATTGATTCAAATTGAGGAACAATTGTGCTGATTCTTGTTATGGTAAGTAGGATATTCTAGAGTAGCTTCCAAAGCAGTAACTTGTGTCAATCGTGGATTCGCAATCTCTAAAAAGGCTTGAAAAGCTCCTTTATTGTGTCCTGCAGTTCTGAATTTTGGTTATTGAGTGTTTCATGGTAAGTAGTTTTGATCGAAAATTTCCCACTGCTATTTGGTGTCCAAACAATTTTATCTTGGCCTTGTGAAATTGTTTACAACGAAATTTTTTGTATTTCTGTGACACTTTCATGATGAAAGAGACTTTGCATTTTTCTCATATTCCATAATCTTGGATTGCTAATAATTAATTCCAAAACTGTGATTGAAGGGTAGATCTAGTCCATACCTTGAATCGACTTTGGTTTGAAATTTCCACTGAAGGTATCCATGGTTCTGACCATATGTTGAATGAGAGGTCATTAAGAATTTGGTAGCATCTTCCTTTTCTGATAATGTCTCTCGTCTTGAGAAAACATTTCCACATGTTTGAATATGACAGTTTTGGTTTGGCGTTCCAGAAATTGTATTATTAAGAAATTTTGCCTTGAGAGTTGAATAACACAAACCATTGTGTCATTCACTTATTTCTCATCCCGTTTTTGCTAGTAGCGCTTGATTCATTTTCTCCATCAATTTTTTTGGTAGGCATATGGATTTCTATGATTTTATAGTCATATTGTGAGTTTTATCTTTTGGGAATTCCCACCAAAATTTTTTGAAGTTTGTATCAAGTGCTTTGCATACTGATTTTGAACGTTGGAAGGAGCTCATATGGTAAGATGGAATGGTGCTTGCCACAGATCTGATCAACATTGTTCTTCCCGCTTGTGATAATAGCTTTTTCTTCCAACCTTCCAATTTTTTTTCCACTTTTTTTAACAATTCTTTGTAGCACTCTTTTTTATTTCTATTGAAAGAGGTTAGCAGGCCCTAGTATTTCACTCTTGCTGAAGATGCTTTGTATGGGGGCTCTATTGAAAGAGGTTAGCAGGCCAAGTATTTCATTTTTGCTGAAGATGCTTTGTAAGGGAGCCACTGAGATATAGATGTTTTTGTAGCGGGGCTTGTATTTCTAGTGATGAAGATTGATGATTTATTCATGTTTACTTTTTGTCCCTTCCATTGCTAATATTTTTCTAAGCTTTTTGAGATAGTTTGAGCATTTCTTTATGTGACTTTTGCAAAAATAATTGTGTCATCCGCAAAGAGTAGATGCGAGATGGGTGGGCTATTGTGACTAATTTTAACTCGTTCAAGTATTTTTGTGCTTCAACTTTTACAAAATTCTTGAGAATGCCTCTATGATGAGGATGAAAAGAAAAGGCGATAGCGAGTCTCTTTGTCTAAGTCCATGTTGAGTTTTAAAGAAACCTCATGGTGAGCCATTTATGAGGATGCAAAAAGTTGTCGTTGTCACACATTCTTTTATCAAATTTATTCCTCTTTGATTGAAACTCAATGCTCTCATTACTTTGAAAATGAAATCTCATTCCACTTGATCGAAAGCCTTTTTCATGTCGAGCTTTATAGCCATTAAACCTTTTTTTTTTCTTTTTTAGGTGGTGGAATAGCTCATGTGTAATAATGGTGTTTTCTTTTATATTGTGACCAGGGACAAAGGCTGCTTGAAGTGGGGAAATGATGTTTGGTAACAGAGGCTTTAATCGGTTTGCCAATAGTTTTGTGATAATTTTGTAACTTACATTTGTGAGGCTTATTGGGCGATATTGGCTTGGGATATTTGGATTTGGAATTTTTGGGATGAGAGCTTTGTTGGTGTGATTCAATTGTTTCAAGAGTTTTCCACTTCTGAAAAAATTTTGAACTGCCTGGACCACCTCTTGTTTTATGATCTTCCAATAGTGCCTGTAGAAAAGAGTCGTCATGCCATCTGGGTCTGGTGCTTTGTGGCTTGGGATTTGTTTTAGTGCTCTGAATATTTCTTCTTCGCTTGGTAACTCATTTATGATTTCATTATCATAGTATGAAATTTGCTTATCACAAAGATTTTCAAGCTGCTCCGGGATTTGCGGGTTTTATGAGGTATATATTGATCTGAAATTATTTATAAATAAAGATTCAATAATGAGAGGGTTGTCCAGTTACCTGGTCCTAATTTGATGGAGTCGATGGTGTCTCTTCTCCATTGAATTGTTGTTGTGAGATGATAGAATTTTGTGTTGAGGTCTGTGGAGGTGAGCCAGGTGATCCTCGATTTTTGTTGCCACAACGTTTCTTCATTCTCTCTTTGTTTGTGTAGTATGCGCTACAATGCTCTCTCTTTTTCCTGATTGTAAGGTGTCATTTGGCAACTTTTTATTTCAAACAACTCGCTTTTTAGCTCTTGCATATTCTTCTGGATAAGCCCAAAGTATGTTTTATTACATCGTTTAAGTACTTCTTTTGTTGCCTTAATTTTCTTGCATAAGATGTAAGTCGGATTTCCTTGATAGCTTGTGTCCCATGCTTCTTCTATTATTTGATGGCTGAGTGGTTCTCTAATCTAGAATTCTTCAAATTTGAAAGACAATGCTCTGTCGTGGTTCATTGTAGTGTGCAACAATAGTAGATGATGGTCTGATGATGTTGATGCTAAGTGTTGCAATTTTGCATCTGAGAAGAACAACCTCCATTCTTTATTTACTATTACTCGGTCTAGCCGCTCTCTTATAAGTGTTTTTTCATATCTATTATTGGACCATGTGAATTTCAGACCTGTGTAACCATTGTCTGAGTCCATTTTGGTTGATCAAAGCTTTAAGACCTTTGTATCGATTGATGCTAGTGGGCGCCCTCCTTGCTTCTCAAACTGATCTATAAGGTCATTAAAATCACTCATACACACCCATGGGCCTGGAAATGCTTGATATATTGAATCCAGATGTTTCCAAAAATTCTCTTTATAATTCCATTGAGCTGGCGCATATACATAGGTAATTAACCATGGTTGATGGGAAGGATTCGAGCAGACTAAAACTGATATTGCATTCATATTAATTTGTACAGGTTCCATTTCTACATCTGGATACCACAGAAGTAGTAGACCCCATTTTTTATAAACTACTGAAAAATGAACAAAGTGGTGGAAACCTAAACTATTTACAATAGATATGGTGCGATCATCCGTCACGAAGGTTTCCAACAAAAAAACTACTTCTGAATTATAAGTACTAATATTATTCCTTAAGCTTCTAATTGCCTTGGGTCAAGCAATCTGAATAATAAGTCCTAATATCAAGCCAGTGTCTTCATTCTACTGGGGGAGGCATTTTTGAGCTTATCTAGTCAGCTTTCTTGGACTTTCTAAGGAGTGTGGTGATGGCCTATCATAAGGGGATATTTTGGCATTCCCTTTGCACTTTTTTTTCTTTCCTTTTAAAACTTTATTGCATTTCCAACAGTGTAAGAGCAGATGTTGACTCTTCCATTTGTAGTGTATTTTCTGGTATTTCATCTCTAGCTTGCTTCTTTACTTTAATCACTGTGATTTTCTCTTGGGAGGCTACGTAGAATCTATGTGAATTGATCTTTGGGTTGGGAGTTGGCTTGAAAGGGGTGTCAAAGGCTGGGTTGCTTTTTCAGTGACTAACAGGGGCATGGCTGTTATGGGACTTGATAAGTCATGTGATGAAATGGATGTAGCAATTTCTTTCTCTAGGGTTTTTCTTGGGCTTGTGCATCTCAATGAGCTTCTTATTTCCTTGTTTGTTTTTGTGGGCTTCTTCTGAGTCCTGAGAGTTATTCATTTTGCTACTGTGTCTATTGGTTATGCTGAGAGAAAAGATAGATGGTTGCAAGCTAATGTTAATTGTTTAGGGGTAGTTGGTAAGTCCACAGTGAAATAATTTATTTGGTTTGGTGAGAAATTGAATGTCGCCTCGTCACTATAGCTGAACAGTTGCTGAGTACCAGGGGTTCTTGCTCAGATGAAGCTTTCTCCTTATTGGTGGGATATTGGTGTCTGCGGAAAAAACTACAGGAGTTGAGGATTATTTCCCATGGCATTGATTTGTTCACTTCGTGTAAGAGGTTCTTGGCTGATGAGAGTGATTTTGTAGCTTTTTTGACTCTATGCAATTGGGAAATGGATTTTTTGTATTTCTTTGCCTTTGTTATTCCTGTCTTGGTTCATGGTTGTTTGTATGTCTTGATTCGAGTACTCTATCCCTGCGTCCTGCCTATCATCTGTTGGTTGAAACACCTGAAAAAAATTTCCATTGTTGTATTCTACTCTCAGCCATAGCCCATAGTTTAGTTTTTCTAAAATTGTTTTCAGATAATTGCAGAAGATTTGAGCGTGACCCAGCCTTCCACATGCATAGCAAAAGTCATATAGGCGTTCATATTTTATGGAAACCCATATTTCATGATTTTCATACCTTGTCATTGTGAATCTTTGCTGAAGAAGCTTTGTAACATCTATTTCAATTTTCATTCTGATGAATTTTCTGTAGGTTATCCCATAAAATGGATCTTCTTCCACTTTAATCAAGTTGCCTATGGCTTTTCCCAATGTTTGTTGCATTTCTCAAAGTCATGTAGTCCAGAGGGAGTCCGTGTATCTGAACATTGAATAGTGTTTGTTTCAGATTTATCTCTTGCAATGTCGCTCTTGGGGGCCATGGTTTAAGGATGAGGAGGTGACCTTTGAAGTTCCATAGAGCTTGATTCAAGACTCTCAACTTGTCTTGTGGGGTTTGGAAGGTAAATATGAACATGTTTGTTTCAAGATCTCTATTAGAAATTTCTTAATGAAGTTCCATGTTGCTTTGATATTGGAGTGGATCGCAAATTTGTTGAGAGGTCTATCTACAACTAGTCTTCCTACTAGAACTGTGTCTGATATGGCTTTTGTTGTGTCTGGTGTAGGCTCAAGATTTAAGTCTTGCGAAGAGAGAGCTTCAATTTGTGTGATGAGAGAATCCAGATCCATTCGATTTTCCTCATTGATGTTGATTTTTGTATCTGTATCTCAGTTTTCTGTTTTGGAGGATGTTTGTTATTTTTGTGTTGGTTGGTTGGAAAGAAAGAAAGAAAGCACTACAGTATGCAGAATGACTCTAGAGAGAGAGAGTCGGCTTTCTGAAAGCTCGAGAGTATTTGTTTCTTATCAAATCTGTCTAGAATAGAAGAGTGAGTTAGAGATAGGAATGAATTTAATGACTTGACCCAAATTATCCTTCTATAGATTCCATCATGAATTGAGATCTTCCTATTACAAATACTAATCTGACCAGAGTACCCCTACTATAGTTTCAAGGTTGGGTTAAAAAGGTTTCTTCCACATATCCAAACGAACTAAAATGCCTTTATAACAATTAAAACTAGATAGAAACACTCATTGTCCAAATCAAACCATCCAACCAGAAATCTTTAGAACCATCGACAACCAAAAATCTTAACAACCAGAAAGCAATTGATCATTGAAAGAGAAACAAATCCATAAGTGGTGTTGTCGATATGAGAAGACCAAAACAATGGCGATCCCATGGTCTCAATTTACTTACCTGGCTCTTCAATCAAAGATTTGTGGACTTTTGAAAATCTATTTAGTATATTATTTCTGTTATTACATTGTATTTGAAATCCTAAGACATGAGATTATGTTATACTTTGTGGCCCTACCACAGAATATAATAGTGGCTTCTATTTATGATGTTATTCCACTACGCATGTGCCCAAAATCTTTTTTCCATATTAGTATTATAATGAAATGCTTATGAAAACACCATCGTCCTTTTTTACAACTATCTATTACTACATTCTGTAAATAGCTCATGTTTACACATTAATATATATTAGTTGCTTATTGAGTTATTGATAACTTGCCCAATTATCTCTATTATTTTTCAGATGACTTTGAGATTCCAGCTAAGGATCAGGAATAGAAAGTACAAGTAAGATTAATTGAGTGTAAAGGAATAAGTGTCTAAATGCACAAGTGAGTTTACAGATTGGAATAAGTTTAGAGGGTATCTCTATTATGTGTCTGAGTCCATAAAGTGGGGTTTTGAGCAATGTTTGAGTCATTAACATCAACAACTAGGCTGCTTTTGTATTTCTTTCTCTTTTTTTCTTATGTTTTGCTTTTCCTTTTATTTACCTATTTTCGTTGCTTTTTTGTTTTTTTTGCCTTTTGCTTTTTTCGTTGCTTTTTCTATTTTTCTTACATTCTTTAAATGAGATTGGTATCCACATGGAGTTTTACGTTTTTTATAATGTTTTTGTTAAGTACGCATAGCATTTCTCTTAGGTAATGATGGATCACTTGAGACATTGTGGAGTTTTTTTTTTTTCTTTATTTTGTATGTTGGAGGAGTTTAATGACGTCTCTATGGAAGAACGTATATTTTTTAATAAATGAGTTTTATATGTTATAGAGACTTTCCCTTTTATCATTGGGAGTTGATACTTGTATTGTTAGAAATATGATTTCCAAGTGACTGGAACTCACTCTCTTACCCCTGGATACGGGATGTGATGGTTGGTATCAAAGTCAGGTTTTAGATTTTGCAAACTCTAGGTCCAAGTGTGATACGGGTAGGAATGAGTAGAATAAAGGATTGAATTTGTTTTATTTATATTTGTATTCACATTGATATCCCTACTTACCTGAGTATTGTGTTGAAATGATTAACTAAGTCTTTAAGTTTTCCAAGATTCCACCTTCTTGCTATGTGCATAACCTTTTGGAATTGAATGGTCAAATACTGCGGAGTAGGCAATTCCAACGCTTATTAGGTGATTTGAGCTGTGGCACATCAAGTTATAGAGGAAATTGCATCGAACCCCCCAGATGGAAATCACAATAGTATTGTGGAGGGTTGCATAGTCAAGCAACTCAACCAGATGCACCCACCCTCCTTTAACAAAAGAGGCGACTCAACCATGGCTAAGGATTGGATCCAGGATGTTGAGGAGATACTCCGAGTCCTCAAGTGCACATACAAACAAAAAGTGTTGTACTCTACCTTTAATCTGACTGGTGAAGTAAAATGTTGGTGGATTGCAGAAGAGGACCATTAGGAAAGCTGATAGGGACTAAGTCTCTATTAGCTAGTCCTATTTTAAACAAGTCTTTTTTAAGCACTTTTTCCCAAAATCCGTTAGAGATGCCAAATTGTACGTCAGTATGTTGATAAGTTTGTTGAGTTGTCGTGCTTTACCAAGTATTTGATCCCAGATGATGAGAAGAAGACCCGGAAGTTTGAGGAGGGCCTGAATCACATGATATACGAGCAAGTTGTGGGCTTTTAGACTCAAAATTTCTCAGAGTTGGTTGACAAGGCAACCGTATTTGAGCAGAGCCTTAAGAGGAATGCATAACTTCAGGATCAAATAAAAATGTTTACTCCAAAGGAGTCTCACTCTAGCAAGGATCGAAGATAATAAAAGAAAAGGAACGAAGAGAACAATTCAAGTCAGAGACAAGTGCAGGACAATCAACAGAATAACCCCTGCAAGTCATGCAATCTAGTACAACTTGGGGAATGCAGAAGGGAAGTTGGATGGTGTTTTCTATGTGGTAAATATAGTCACCTCATCAGAGATTTTCTATGGTAGTCAGATAGCAGTTGGAGCCTCACCCCACTTCAGAGGACCGATCAAGTGACACGGGGCAACAATCAACGTATTCTAGTGTCGGCCCGAGTTTATGCACTAAACCCTAGAGAGGCTGAGGAAGACAATGATGTGGTTATATGTATTTTCCCCTTTTTCCAAGAAAGATTTAGTATTATTTGACTTTGGGACTACTCATTCTTTTATTTCAACATATTATACTAAACTTTGTGTTATAGAAGCCGAAGTGTTGGGTAACAATTTGACGATATTAACCCCCAACGGGAAACTCACTTGTATGTAGTAAGCTTCTTTGTGGGTATCCAATCTACATTCAAGGGAGGGTGATGCCAGCTAATCTAGCATTATTTCTTATGTTTGGTTTTGATGTGATATTAAGGATGGACTAACTATCCTCCAATTATGTCAGCATTGACTGTTTTTGAAAAGGATGTAGTATTTAAATCCCCTGAGGAACGGGAATTTTGGTTTATCAGATCTCAAACTTGGTCTTTTCCACCAATACTATCTTCAATTCAAGTTAAAAAGTTACTGCAAAATGGGTGTCATGTATTCTTTGCTTGGGTGGTTGAAAAACTTAAGGAAGAATTGAAGTTGGAAGACAACCCCATTGTGAAAGAGTACCCAGAAGTGTTCCCTGAACACTTGCTTGGATTAACACCAGAGCAAGAAGTAGAGTTTGACATTGAGTTAGTTCCAGGCACAACACCTATTTCCATGGCCCCTTACATAATGACACCATCTAAGCTAATAGAGCTCAAAAAGCAATTGTAAGAGTTATTGGACAAGTGTTTTATTAGGCCGTTGTGAAACCTGGGGGAGCCCAATATTATTTATGAAGAAGAATGATGGGTTGATGCAGATGTGTATTGATTACGAGGAACTCAACAAGGTCATCAACAAGAATAAATATCTGCTACCCTGAATGGAAGATTTGTTTGATCAGTTTCAGGGTGCTAAGGTATTTTCTAAGATTGACCTTCAATATGATTATTGTCAACTAAAAACTAAGAATGAGGGCATGTCCAAGATAGCTTTCAGAACCAGATATGGTCACTATGAGTTTCATGAACTTGATTAATCGAATGCTCCATACCTTTTTGGACAAGTTTGTGGTTGTTTTCATTGATGATATATTGATATACTACAAGCACAAGGATGAATATGCAAAACATATGAAACAGGGACTTGAGACACTCAAGGATAGGATGTGGTTTTCTGAGTTGAAAAAGCGTGAATTCTGGCCTGAGAAAATTTCCTCCTTAGGGAATGTAGTTTCAAAGGATGGCATCTCAATAGTCCCTAGGAAAGCTAAAGCGATTGTTAATTGGGCAAAGCTAACGAATGTGCATGAAGTCAAGGGTTTCATAGGATTGGCAGATTCTTATTGCCACTTTATTGAGGGTTTCTCTAAAGTGGTGGTTCCCCTTACAACTCTCACTAGGAGGAATAGCAAGTTCATATGGACTGCATAATGTAAGAAAATTTTCCATAAGTTAAAAACAAAGGATGGTGGCCGCCCTAGTTTTGACGATTCCCATTGATGGAGGAGGATTTGTGATTTAGGGCAACGCATTAAGGTCGGGATTGGGTTGTGTCTTAATGCAATATGGGAAGGTTATTGACTACGCCTCTCGTCAGGTAAAGTTTATGAGCAAAACTACCACACACATGACTTGAGATTAGCAGTAGTCATGTTCGCATTGAAGATTTAGAGGTTTTATTAGTACTGAGAAAAGTGTGAGATTTATACTGACCACAAGAGTTTGAAATACTTCTTCACACATAAGGAATTACATATGAGACAGAAAAGATGACTCGAGTTCATCAAGGACTGCGATTGTACCATCAACTACCAACCTGGTAAAGCCGACGTAGTAGTCGATGCACTAAGTTGAAAATCAACACATGGTCGGCAGTTGCAATTCTCATTACTCAACAACACATATTAATGGATATGAAAAGGGCAAGAACTGAAATTGTAACTAGTGAGCAATAGGCTTTCATGGCCAACTTGAGGATCCAATCAACATTGATAGAGAGAATCAAGGCAGCCCAGAAAGAGGACCTATGAATAGTGAGACTCTTAAAAGAAGCAAGAAAAAGAGATAAGCCTGAGTTTAATATTTCTAGGGTTTAGGGCTTGAAGAACCGATACCGCACAGATTACACCCCTAAACTGATACTTCTAGTTTTACCAATTCCTATCCAGTACCATCTGGTTTTAATCATCTACCATAAAAAAATATGCCATAAAAAAAAACTGCAGCTATATAAAAAATTTGCTATAAAATATAAAATCTGCTATAACAAAAAATCTGCTATAACAAAAAATCTGCTATAAAAATATAAAATCTTCTATAAAAGAATCTGCTACAAAAATATAAAATCTGCTATAAAATGTAAAATCTGTTATAAAAATATAAAATCTGCTTTAAAAAAATCTACTACAAATCCATATTACAAGCCGCCATAAAATCTGCTATAAAGAAAATATGCTACAAGTCCATATTACAAGCTGCCACACAAGTCCATGTTATAAAATAAAACTAAAAATAAACTCGCAACAATCTTCTCAAGTGTCCACATAAAACAAAATAAAAATACAGTATCAATAGTCTAGATTACACAATTAAAATTCATACAACCAACCCTTATGCACCAACTCTATTATCCAATAGTCCATTCAAATAAACCTTGCAATTTTATTCAAATAAATTAAAGAATCGTTAATTTCAATTAAAAATTATTAATTACATTAAATGGAAAAAAAAAACATGAGGAAATAAGTATAAAAAAATGACTCACCTTAATCATCTCCAACAACTAAAATAGATTTTAAAGAACTTTCAACTTCTTCCATGAGCTCTACACAAAAGGAAAATATGAAAGTTGAAGCAAAATAACTAAAACAATTTAAAAATATTATATACAAGATAGAGACACTAAAAAAGGGTGCATTAGGCTATCTACTTGTATCAAAGTTCTCAAAATCCTCAACATCATCCATTAAATTACGAATGCTAATCGGGGCAGAAGAATAACAAAGCTAGTTTTGTGCACAAATAAGGGTATCTACCATAAGTGGAGATAAGCTACTACGAAAATGATTAAGGTTATGTTTGGAAAACATATTTTATTCAAAATTCTCATCTTCATCTCATCTCATCTCTACACTTTTTCAAATCCACATACAAAATATAATAAATAATTTAACTTTTTCAAATCCCAATATAACTTTTTCAAATTCCAATTTAACTTTTTCAAATCTCAAAACTAAAAAATAATATTTTAAATTTTAAAACAAAACACAAAATTCTCATCTCACCCCCAAGCATAACCTAAATACTCGACCTACTATGTTAAAAGCCGAATCAGAGGCCATTGTAGATACTAGAATTGCAAGAACATTTCACACAACTTTTGAAAGCATGCGGTACCTAATGGAGTTAACCTTCTACCAAATTAATAAGTCGAATTTAGCATCATCTTCTTCACATTTTTCAAAAAAATATCTCTCCACTTCGGATTTACTTTCCAAAGAGTTTTCTAACTCCAACCACTTCTTGAATTAAGCCAACTTAAATGACATCATATCTTCTTGACTAATTGAACTTGTAGTACTAGCCCCTCCCTCTCTTGATTGGCTTATGGTTTGAACTTGTGCGCCAACATCACTTCCATCATTTTCACAATAACTATTGTATAAATGAGTCAAGGCATCTTTAAACCAGTCCACTAACATGACCATAATCAAATTCTTATCAACATACATTTCTTGAAAACAAAATTCAAGATATCGCAATTTATATCGGGGATCAAGAATCAACCCAACTTACAACAACTAGCAAGGGATCCATTTCTTCAAAATTACTCCAATACTTTTCAAATTTAGACTTCATATTACATGCCATTGACCTCAAATTATATGGTCCTTTCACGCACTCCATATTAATTGCATCTTGAATTGTCGTTAGCTCCAGGAAAAAAGAATTGCAAGTGACATAATTGACGCCCGAGAAATGCAAGGTTGCATCATAAAAAAAAATTAATAAACTTTACAAATAACCTACTCTTAGTCCAATCGTCCATGTTTGGAGGCCATAACTTGGATGTCACTTCTTTACTCAACTCACTAATACCGTCATCATCATCCTCACTATCCTCATCTCCAACACTCTTAACATATCCCGAATCTTCCTCCTCTAGCCGTTCAAATGCTTGTTGAAACTTTTCAACCCTATCCAACGTCATATAGTGGAGTTACAACGAGTTGCTACATCTAAACATATGTGACTTTTACACGTAATATCCTCACTTTCACAACATTGCTTAAACATACTCCACCTTTGTGGAAAAAATTTCACATACTTCATAACTCCTCTAATTCTTACAATTGATTGATCTAATTCATTCAACTTATCCCAAACAATAAAGTTTAAGATATGAGCACAACATCTCATATGCAAGATCTCATGTTCCAAAATCGTATCATTTCTATTATTTGTCTTTCTTTTCATATATGAAATTGTCTCATTGTTTGAACTTACATTATCGAGTGTAATTATAAATATTTCTAGTCTCCCCCATTCAAGCAAACACATTTCAACTTTTTTATCAAGTGTCTAACCCTTATGGTTTTCCACCTTACAAAAGTTGATAATTTTTTTGTACATTTTTCAATCTTCATCAATAAAATGTACAGTGAGATACATATAATTAAAATTTTGCACGGATGTCCATGTATCCATAGAAACACAAATTTGCTACCCCTTTAGAGCACTTTTTAACTTGTTTTTCTCTCTCAAATAAAGTTTATAAACATTTTTTGCACCCATTATACGTGATGGAATCTTAACCCATCTAGGTTGCGACAAGCATAAATCTCTTAAATCTCTCCCCTTTCACAAATCTAAAGGGCAGCTCATCAACAATCAATATTTCTGCTAAAACTTCTCTACAAGCATCAACACTAAAAGCAATAGGTACGAGCCCCCCACTAGTTTCTCTAAGTTTGAAACCTAATACAGATTGGTTCTAATCCACTTTCCTAATTGGAGACTTCTTACATTGTTTTTCTAAGTGATGCAACATAGATCTTGTGCCATTTATATTAGGATCACAAGCATAACTAGTCCCACAAAAATTACATGCAACCCTAGGTCTTGACTTATCTTCACTTTTAATCTTTGTAAAATATTTACAAACTAGAGATCTTTTCCTACAAGCTCCAGCAGGTGTCTTACTTACATTAGTTTTGGATGAAAGTGGATCATTGTTCGTTGTTGATTCCATTGTCCTTTTGGTTGAAGGCTGAACATCGGCAGGTATTTCATTTAAAGGATCCATCTGTAACAACAAAACAACTCCCACTAACAATAATTATCAATGAAGAAAGTAGAAACAATAAAATTATGAACCCATTAACAGAAAATAATCACAAAATAATCATTGATAGAAAACAACTCATTGACAAAAACAACCCATTGATAGAAAATAATCACAAAATCAGATTTATTAAAACAATAAAATTATAAACCCAAAATCAAATTTACTAAAACACAATAATCACAAGATCGACTTCATTAAAACAATCCAAAATTAGAAACTCAAAATCAAATTTATTAAAACAAAATAAGCACAAGATCAAATTTATTCTCCATCACTAAAATTAGTAACCCTAAGTCAGCAACCACATTGTAATGGTTTCAAGATGTAAATCAGTAACCCTAAATCAGATTTATATAGGTGTAAGTAACATTAGATTTCGAGATGTAAATTAGTAACCCTAAGTCAGATCTTGAGATCTTTTCCTAAATCTGTAAATGCAATAGAAGCCTTAAATGAATTGAAACAATGAAATGATTCATGAAGTAAATGTAAATTTAATAAAAACCCTAAACAAAACAACTCCCATAAGTCCCATTCTGTTCACATACCGATTTATGTTAGACAGCGAGGGGTTATTGACACGTGAGGAAGGGTTGTGTGTGTGAGAGTGAGGGTGAATTGGTGAGGTTTTGTCGGCAAAGATGAAAGATGAGAGACAGAGAAAGTGCGCGCACGCGCGTGGGGTGGGGGAGGGGGGTAACCCTAAAAACAACTGATTAAAATGGCGACGTTTACTCCCTAAAAAGGGTGTCGTTTAATGGGTTTTCAGTTCCTCCAGTGTATTTGATTACAAACGGCGCCGTTCTAGTCACTAATAGTAATACATATAGTGTATATATATAATATAGTGATATATATACTCTATATTATAGTATCTATTATTATAGTGATACTATCATGCTAATACTATAATATACTTATATATATAATACTAATACTAATACTAATATTAATACTATATTGTACTATACTAATACTAATACTGGTACTATACTATACTAATACTAATACTAATACTATATATAATTAATCATATTTATATAGTTATTTACATAGTTAGTTACTATACTAATACTAATACTAATTCTAATACTATATACTATACTAATACTAATACTATAATATAGTTATAGTGATTTATATAGTTATTAACTTATTTATATATAGTGGATTACTACTAGTATTAGTATAAGTGTATATATATTTATAGATATATATATATATAGATAATAGTATCATACAATGATATAGTATTTGATTATAATTTATGTATGCTTGTGATAATAGGTTAGTTTCTAACTAATTTATATATTTGATTATAATGTTAGTGATAATAATTAATATGCTAGTGGTTAAATATATGCTAGTGATAATATATTATATGATGTATTTATCCTTGGTATATAAATATATATATATAGTTTATATTAATAACATATGATCAAACAAATGTTCATGTTTAACATTAGAAATTAAAAATTAAAATTTTTAATGTTATATCAAATGTTATATTAAGGTTTATGTTATTTGATTATTCTGAATAATAGAATTTTAAATTTAAATTTTATATTAATTAGAAATTTAGCATATAATATAAAATTATTTTATATAAAATTATATATATTATATATAATTTTAAAAAATCATATAAAAAATATTTTATATAATATAAAAATTTAAATATATATATATATATATATATATATATATATATACGAACAAGTCCGATCCGGTGCTAGAAAAGGAAAAATTGAAACCAGATTAGTTCTAGCTGGTTTTTAAAAAGATAAAATTAGTATCAAACTGAATCAACCGGTTCGGGCAAGTTCATTGGTTTTTTTCACCCCTAAATATTTCTGATGATTGGGTATTGAGGTTCAGGGGTAGATTGTCTGTGCCCAAAGATCATGAGATAAAAGAAGTAATTCGAGGATGCACAATGTTCACTTTACACAGTTCACCCAAGGAGTACAAAATATATCAAGATTTGAGAGAATCTTTTTGGTGGAATGGTATGAATAGGAAAATTACAAAATTTGTAGAAAAGTGCCTTACATGTTAGCAAGTAAAGGAAAAACCTCAGAAACCAGCATGATTGTTGTAACCACTTCAAATTCCGAATGGAAATGGGAGCACATTTTTATAGACTTTGTGACAAGGCTACCACGAACACTGAGTGGGCAAGATGCAGTATAGGTAGTAGTGGACTACTTGACAGAGATTGCCTGCTTCGTTCCCATTAAAGTTTTCTAAAATATGGAAGAACTAGTTGAGTTGTATGTCCAGGAGATAGTCAGATTACATGGGGGGTGCCAATATCCATTGTATCAGATAGAGAATATCAGATAGAGATCTCCACTTCACTTTGAAGTTTTGGGAAGCCTGTAGGAGCCGTGTGTACCAAATTGAGTTTTAGCACTATCTTTCACACTCAAAATGGATGGTCAATCATAATGAACTATCCAAATCTTGGAGGACATGTTAACGACTTGTGTAATGGATTTCAAAGAGACATGGATGCTATACTTACTTTTGGTTGAGTTCGCCTATAATAATAGTTATCAGGCAAGTATTGAAATGGCACCTTATAAGTGTTGTATGCTAGGAGATGTTGATCCCCTTGTGTTGGGACGAGGTGGGTGAAAGAAAAATCTTGGAGTCAAAGATCATACAGAAAACAATAGAAAAGACCAAGACATTCAGGATAAACTGAAGGAGTTCAGAGTCAACATAAAAGCTATGTAGACATATGTCATCGCCAACTAGAGCTTGAGGTTGGGGGCAAAAATGTTTTTAAGGATTGCACTGATGAAATGAACTATGAGATTTGAAAAAAAAATGAGCAAGCTGAACCCTAGGTATATAGAGCCCTTTAAGATTCTTGACCAGACTGGCCCTACCATAGGATACAATAATGGTCTCTATTTTTGGTCGTGCCACGGAATACAATAGTGATCTCTATTTTTGCCCCTATCGTGTGATATAATAGTGGTCTCTATTTCCAGCTCAAATTAATCTCTGCATCAGCCTACTATTCGCATCATCCTACACACACTTTACGTGTCCATCTATTTTACCGTTTGATTTTTTTTCTTTTGATGTGTGAGAGAACACTTGAAGAGAGAGAAATGATAGACGTTGAGTGGCAAAGTGAGAAGAGAGAGGTCGGTTTGATGAGAGAGAAAGTTTGAGAGAGAGGGATTTGATTAGAGAGAAAGCTTAAGAGAGAGGGGTTTGATGAGAGAGAGAGCTTGAGAGAGAAAGCTTGATGAGAGAGAGAGCTTGAGGAGTGAGAGAGGTTGAAGAGAGAGAAATGATGAGAGAGAGAGCTTGAAGAGAAAGAGACGTAAATAAGAGAGAAGAGATGATGAGAGAGAGAGATTGAGGAGAGAGAGACAAGAGGGAAGATGAGCCAACTGACAAAGAGATCTGAAATTTAAAGAAATAAAAAAATAAATGTGTGTGTTGTGTGCAATTAAACAGTTGTTGATGCCCAGCACAACTCTTCCAGCTCTACCACAAGGTATAATAGTGGCTTATGTTTCTAATGTTATTTCATTACACATGTAACATCTTTTGTCCATATTAGTATTATAATGAAATGCTTTTGAAAACACCATTGCTATTTTTTAGAACTGTCTATTTTTGCATTATGTAACTGGCTCATATTTACACACCAGTATAGGTTTACTACTTACAAAGTTGTTGATAACTCACCTAATTATTTCTATTATTTTTCAGATGACTTTAGGGTTTCAGCTGAGGATCAAGAATAAGAAGTAGAAGATAGATTAGTTGAGCATAGAGGAATAAGTGCCTAAGAGGCGAAGTGGATTTACAGATTGGAATAAGTCCAACAAGGACAAAAGACTATTGAAGGATTGTTATTTAGGATATTAGTTATTCTAGTTTTGAATAGTACTTTTAGATAATGATGCCTTATTAAGACATTGTGGAGTTTCTTTTATTTTATATTTTGGAGGAGTTTATTGACATCTCTTTCGAGGAATGTATATTTTTTAATAAATGAGTTTTACATGTTATAGAGACTCACATTTGTCAATGGGAGTCAAAACTTGTATTGTTGGAAATATGATTTTTAAGTGGTAGGAACTCACTCCCTAACCCTCTGCGTACGGGGTGTGACAGATAGTATATGTGTGTATGCGCGAAGAGAGGGAGAGAGAGAGAGAGAGAGAGTGACTGCCACCTTCTTATGGTTGGTGGAGAAAATCAGGACATTGGTGATGGAGAGTTATGGAATATAACGTCCACCACCTTCAGACACGAGCACTGCCGCACAATAGCTCCAAATCAAAGCTTGGTTGTGCACAAGGAATGGTGATCATAGGGAGAAGACATGAGAGCGAGAGAGAGAGAAAGAGATTATTGATAATACAGAGAAATATGAAAAAAAAAATGAGGAGAGATCAAGAAGATGTCCATGCAAAATGACAATAGCGCCTAGCAAACAAGATTTAATTACAAGACCAAATAAATGGATATAAATATGCAAGTAGGGATAATCTCAAAAAATCACTTTTGCTCATCCCAGGATGTGAGCACTCTAAGATCGAGCAAAATTTTGCTCGCCTTTCGACGTATGTTTGCTCTTAAAAGAGTACTTTGCTCTCCGAGTGTCAATCTGTAGTTGCTTGTATCGGGGTTCGAGCATCCTTTCTTCGCCCTTGGGTGTTTTGAAAATATCATTGAAGTTTTTTCCCTTCAAATTTCAAATAATCTGGAGAATTAGGGCATGAACAAAAGTTACTTGCTTGGAGTCTAGGGCATAAGCACTTTGTTGGGGTGTGAGCTCTTTTGCTCACTCTCCGGCTTGTTGCAACTCCTTCAACATTCGAGCACTTGTTGCTTGCCCTTTGGTGTGAGCACTTTTGCTAGGTTTGGTTTGAGGAATCTTTGATCACCCCTGAGGTTGGAACAAACTTTGCTCACCCTGGGGTGCCAGCTCCCTTTGCTTGCGTTTGAGAATAGAGGTGTCAAATTTTTTTACTCACACCAAGCAAAGTGTCTGCGCGTTACTTGCCTTTTTGGACGCAAGGACTTTTGCTTGCACCGAACAAAGTGCTCACCCCAGGTTCAAGATCACTTTAGTTATTTGTTTGAATGCTCACCCTTAAGAGGAGCACATTTTGGGGTGAGCACTTTTGGTCACCTAGGTTCATTTTTCTGTCCTGCCTTCATTTTCGCTTAAGTTTATTTTTTCGTCATACATCATTTTCCGTCCAACCCTCATTTTCTGACCACGTTTCATTTTCCCCTCCTACCTTCATTTTTCCAGCCAAGCTTATTTCCTATCTATCCTCATTTTTTTTTGTCTTACTTCCATTTTTCCATCCTAAGTTCATTTTTCTAACCTATCTATGTTTTTTTGTCCTACCTTTATTTTCTACCAAAGCTTCATTTTTCGACCTATCTTCATTTTTCCAACCTATTTTCATGTTTTCCTTCCTAGGATGATTATATAATGTGACTATTCATTAACCATTGAATCAGCTTACATACCTTCATCGTATTATATTGATGTTGCATTGTCTATCTAAGTTAGAATTCTTTTTAAATAAAACTAGTAATTGATCAAAGATATATATATATATATCTATATATATATATATATATATATATATATATATATTTATATAGGGGTGGGGGTTCAAACCTAGTTCTCCCATTTGGAAACCAGGCCTTATGCCATCTAATCCAAAAGAAGTTGGTGTGATTGATCAAAGAATGAATTGATTATATCACTATCAATATGGTAATACAAAATTAAAACAAGGATATAATACATATTATGTAGGATGACTGGGTGTTGATATATCAAAAAACAGTACATCAAAATACGATCTAATCTTGAGGGATAACAATTTTATATTTTAAATACTAGAAGAATAATTATTTTGGGCCATCATAAAGGATCTGGCCCAATCATTCTATACAAATCTCTACGTATGTGCACTCTCTCTGTTCTGGACGTGTTTCACTCTCCTGCTCACCCCGAAACCTAGAACCAAATGCCTGAAGGGTATAGAAACTCCTTCAATGCCTAAGTCAGGTGAATTGTCTGGTATTTCTTATAGACTAGAAAAGCAATGTTTGCATCCCTCATAGAGTGGTCAAAGATGGATATATATAGAGTGATGGAGGGATTCCTCCAAGTCTTATAACCACCTAATCTTTTATTTGAAATCAAGTCAGAAGTTTATTATTTGAATTTTCCTCGTCACCTGTAGTTCATCTTACCTTGAGGAGTTATTGGGATTCCTTACTCGTTAAGAGTTTGTTGGGTTCTTATCCTAGATGCGACGGAGGTCGTTATCATGGTCCCTAGCCCGCGCGAGGTGTTCGTTTGAGGCCCAGTTGTTTGGGCTCGGCATTTGGGTTGTATAGTAGGCTCATCAGGCTTGATAGGGAAAATTAGACCCTCTCTCTCTCTCTGTGTAATATCGGGTGTGGAGTGGAGGCAAATAGTGCATCCTAAGTTCCTATTACAGTAAAGGTGGGTGTCAACAACATGGTGATAAGCATTTGGGTATGCATCACATCATCCAATTCTGCTGGCCTTACTGTTTCTGAGCAGCACCAGATACCTTGTACAGACTTCAACATTGCCTAAGTCAATCCTACACACGTGCAATCTACTATTGGCCTTACTGTTTCTGAACAGCACCACATTGGATTCATTTATATTATTTTCTAGCAAAATTTTAGCATCTTTTTGAGTCCTCGAATACATGATTTTAACGACTAATTCAGTAAAACTGTTAGTCTAATATCATGGAAGAGGTTTGATACGCATCTGTCACTGTAGCGATGTGCAATTTTGCACATCCTACATGGCAATTTTTTTTTTTAATGTAAAACGCACCGTTTTGCACGGTATGCATTTTCAATTCCCATTTTGATTTCAATTTTGAAACCGAGCCCCCCACATCGAAATTCCTCCCCGCCCGCTCTCCTTTCCTCCTCGCGTCTCCTCCCTCTATCCAGCGCCACCCGGCGACGCCGTCCCTCTATTCAGCACCACCTCGCTTAGCTCCCCCGTCTGCCTAGAGCTACCACTCCCTTCGAGGTCATTGAACGGTGTCGCACCTCCCGTGAGCTCATTGAAAACCCCCTTCTTCTTCTCTGTGAATCCCTCAAGTTTCCTCACAAAAACCCACGAACCTTCTTCTTCTTCTTCTCTGTGAATCGCGGAGTGGCGCTGACGAAGTTGAAAACCCAGCCTTCCAAATCTGATTTTCTATGAATCAGGGAACTCAGGATCTATAGATTTTTCCTTTATTTTTTCCCTTGCCTGAAACATGCATTTTATGCATAGAAAAGGCCATTTCGAGTGCCCCAGGACTCCAATTTGTGGTTGTTTCGTCGCCCTTTGCCCAGATTCATAGGTAACTTTTTCCTTTTGTATTATGGTTTCCACTACCATTTTTTCCTTTTGTATTATGGTTTCTGCTATGGTACATGAGAGAGGTGAAGGGAGACGAGTTTGTTTGTGTTATGGATTTTGTGAGATGAGTATTGCAAATTTTGGGGCTTAGGGCATGGAGATGCTTGCAAATTTTCAGAATTTCACAGTCATGCTATCTGTGGTATGAGATTTGGAAAACCCACTTGATTTCACTAGTCAATGAGTCTGTGAGGGAAGAAACCAACATTAATCTTGAATGTCGCCTCTGTGTCTCAAAATTGGGAGTAATCTTGAATTTATTTCCATTGAAGTTGCGATATGCATTACCTAGAGAAGAAGAAAACAATATTACTTAAAAAAAGATAGCAAGAAACCAGGTGAATGCATTAAAAATGACATTGTTCAAAATAAAATCAACTGCACATCGGCTTTAGATATAGGCCAAGACATAAAAGAGCTCAAAAGGCTTACAGTAGGGAAAGTGTCATTAGAAGATTGTGATATGTTGACATGATCATTAGGGTGCACAAACTTTTCACCACGCTTATGGCCAATGATCTCAACTGCTCTGTTTCCAATGACCTAGAATAATACGTCATTACAACATAAATTTAAAAATAAAAACCATATTCATGATCAAACACAATAGTACATCATACTTTTTTTTTAACTAATCAATTCTTGAACTTATAAATTAAAACAACTTGACAAATAGTTACATACAGTGCTGCAAGCTGGAATGCAAACTCCTATGACAATACCAGCAACCTTGAAAGCAAGCACACAAAATAACCAATGTTGTTATGGATAGGACGACATCACAAACCATAATGCAAAATCCTTCATGCCTTCATCGTCAAATAATTCAGGTCTTATAAGTCTTATTTTCAGGAAATAGAGAGGGCTCCATAAGTGCTCATCTCATTCTATTGCCACATTTTGTTTAATTCTCCAATGGTGTGGCTTCTTGAATCAAAGTGGCTTGAGGCTGCTCTTCTACCTCTGCCCCATAATCTTTACACGCTTGAGTTTCACTTGGCTCAGCTGTGGGAACTGCCTCGGGGTCTTCAATGATAGATGTAGTTCCATTCACATATTGATATTCTCTTCATCTGTGGCATTGGACATGGCAGTCTTCTCTTCATTTCTTGCATTGTCCAAGTTATTATGTTCTTTATTAGTTGCATCGGAAAGGGTGGCATATTCCTCATGCTTAGCTTTAGTTGAAGTGGTTTTTTTTGGAATGATTGCATTAGATATATTGGTCTTTTCATAAGGCAATCTAGGAAGAGACTTTCATTGTGGCTTCTTAGGATGGATGGTACCTTTGGCAGGGTTTTCCTTGGAGACTTTCTCATCTAGAATGGCAGGTATAATTGCAAATTGCAATCCATCTAACCCTCTTTTCAAATTGCAATTTTCAAATCAACCATTTTTTTGTTATCTCTATTCTAATTGTCCTAAAATCAACCATTTATAGCGTAGATACCACATAAACCATGTTTTTTAGGATGTGAACAAGCAAGTAGCTAATTTTCCTTTTCTGTTATGGTTCTCATTCGAACAGTTATAAGCATTTTGTAACTTCTATGTCCATCCGTCACTGGTGCAGGTTTATTGATATAATTTCTTGTTTCTTTGTCTATGAATGGCAGGTATAGCTTGAGCTACATCCCTTTCGCGAGGTCCATGGTTTCAAAGGTCGTGGTTTCCTATTTTGATACTGATTTTTAGAGCGATGTACACCATATATAAGAGACCATGATGTAATCCATTCAAGAACTTCTTAACATGATCACCCTATGTGCGATTTTTGCGAGCTGATGTACACAGGGAGTCTAGTCCACTCTAAACACAGCAGAGCTGTAGAATTGAGATTTGTGTACGCTGGACTGACATAGTGATCAACTTTACCTAATTTCCTATGTTAATTGAAATTGAGTTGTTATTGAACTATGTAGTCTTTTCACCTAGGCCGTTGAACTCCATTGAAACCAACTCCACTTTTGCATGTTGACAAGGTACATTTGTTGAAATTTTGGTGATCGTTAATGGAGATGTGGAAGAAATGTTTATTTTATCTCCTCTTAGAAGAATTTATAGCAATGAATTTTAGGTGTTTTTGTGTGAAATGATATTAATGAGCTGATCTTGGAGATCCTCTCAGTAACATGTTGAAGATAACAATGGAGACAGAGACTATATGAGGATCTATCATTGGTTGATTAGAGAGGCAAAATATTAGAGCCTATTCACAGAATGCTCATAGAATGATGTTGTGGTACTGTCTGAATATTGATGTATACTTGTTCTTTGTTTAAGTGGAACTCAGTGTTCATTTATAATGAATATTGATGACATTGGTGATGCAAGCTTATTTAATTGTGGTGAGAAATGCATTGATCATGAACAATTGGAGTCATTTTAATCATTTTCAATAACTAAGCAACCAATTTGGACATTTCCTGTATGAGAAATATTGTTCATGTTAAAATTTGTCATTCCCAAATACAATTGCCTTGTGGCATGTTTTACGGCTTATTTTAAGTCATCTATGCATGAAAGTTACTTGGAATGTATCACAACAATAAGTATTTGCATTACTTACAATTTCACAAAGTTTCATTCAACTAAACATTAGTCTTCGCATTAAGAACCCACACACAAAATTGACTGCCAACATTCAGTGAGAGGGAGCCATAAAAATTTATGAGTTATAATACATATTCCAAATGGTATGGCCTCTTATTTGTTTACACACAGGACTCCATGGGATATGCCTACTGTATGTGCATCTTGCCACTTTCTACCTCCCTCACCTGAAAGAAATATGGATGTGCCTGCACCACCAATATCAGAGTGGCAACATTTTAGTATGCTCAAGAATAACACTGAGATACTTGAGTCATCAACACAAAATTAGCACGCAAACTCTGTATTATCATTTTTTTTTTGGGGGTGGGGATAAAGAGATGAAAACTAAGTTGCATGTCAGGGAAAGCGCAATTTGAAGATCCCAAACATCATCAAATTTATCTAAATCCAACCAAATATGGATGCGCACTATTGCAAATTAGATTGAAATCCTTGTTGCAAGTAACCGCAGCAAATCAAAGTGATTTTTTTTTTTTCGAATGGAATATAGTTATATGATTTATTTATCCTAGCAACACAATTCAAATGTACAAACAAACAACAAGCATATCTTCTCTCAAAATTAAGAAATTACCCTACAAACTAATACTTAGAAGAACAACCAAGACTTACCTAGCATGAATGATCTTGACACTGGTTTTCATATTTGGTTGAGACCAGTTGTACGCAACCGAACCCGCTAGTCCGCCAAGCCACAAAGAACCTTTTTCAATAAAAACAATGAAAAATCCAAATCAAAACCCTAAACAATAATAGAATATAGTTCATGCATCAATCAAAGCAAAAGATACCCTTCTCCTACATGAAACAAAGTCAACTAATGAAAAAAACAGGAAACAAGTTTAGAGGTTTTGTGTTTCAGAATCGAAGATACATAAATCTTAACCAAAAACCCACGTGAGAAAACATCTGGAAGCTAGAGAGTAAATACATGATAACAAGACTGAATCAAGGAAAATGAAGAAGAGAAATATCAAATACTTTTGAATAGGGGAAGATCAACTCAAAATGTTAGAATCGTGACTGAGATGGAGGAGGGAAAGGGATTTTTATTTTTATTTTTATAAGTAAAGATGGAGGGAGAGGGATTAGGGCAAAGACAAAGAGGGAGGGGTGGGGTTCCTAGATCAAACAACAAACAAAATCACTAACGGCACATATCTACATGATGTTTCCATAATCAAATTGAATAAAAGAGGTAAAGAAATTAGCATACTTTGGGGAAAAGAGAAATCTACATAGTGAAGATTGGCCAAGCTGAAGTTAGGGTTTCAAAATTTGGAAAAAATTACAGAGACATTCAAAATGTACAACCAATTCGTCTTAGGGCTGAAATCACAAAGACATTCAAAATGTAAAACCAATAAATCAGTGAGAAGAAATCACAAAGAAGAGGACGAGACTTCATATAAAACCAAGAAATCACAGCAAACCAAGAAATCATAGAGACGACGTTCGCTACTTGGGGACTTCGTCTTCTGTCGGGCTGAGGTTGAAAGCGCTTGGGGTCGGGGGCTTGGACTAGAGCAGCCGACCAACGTGCTTGGGGTCACTCTGAGGTTGAAGACGAAGCCTTGAGGTGGGGAACTGATGGTCGAGCTCATGGTCAGGGGCTTGGACTGGAGCAGCCGACGTGCTTTGCTTGGGGTCGGGGGCTTGGACTAGAGCAACCGATCAACGTGCTTAGGGTCACTCTAAGGTTGAAGATGAAGCCTTGAGGTGGGAAATTGAGGGTCGAGCTCACGGGGTTTGAATACGAAGGCGCTTGGGTGATAATCGGGAAAAGAAAGGAAAAAATTTTATATGAAAATTTCATATGACAGAGGAACCGTGTGATGAGGGAAAGCAGGAATGGGTGCCACGTCAGGTGTGCAAATGACTGATGCCACGCAGTGGCAGATGTGAAGGATTTTCCATCATGGAATGCCTTTCTGAAACATATACATACATGCATGTGTGTGCGTGTGTGTGTGAATACCAGGCTGCTGAACAAGTAAGAAGCATAGGGTTTTCCAAAAACTCAACCAGGCTGAAAAACAAATCTTGACACTTTTATTTTTTTTGGTAAACTCAAAAATACTTCAAATATTTTAGTTTGTCAAGATTCTAAAATAAAACGATACCCAAAAAGAAACAATCGATCATGGGAAGGTTTCTATCAAAATGATTCAGAAAGGGACACCAGTCTAACCCTTTCAGAGCTCATTCCTCAAATGACCAAACTACATAAACAAGTTAGGCCTTTTTGCCTTGTATGTGGTCTTCAGCTTCCTGCTTGGCGGCCTGACCTTCTTAAACACCAAGGGGAAGTTGATTTTAGAGTTGTGGAATTACTTGGTACTCTCCCTCTTGCAGAGCTTCGCTGGCACAGTGGCTGTCTTGATAATTTGGATGCAAGGAAACCTGACTCTGTGTCTGGAAGCCTTCTCATTATACATCTGTTCCACAGCCCTGTTTAGGGTGGTGTCACGGTATTCCTTGTACATATTGTGATACCCTGTTTGGCTTTGATACCTCAACCAAATCTTGACATTTGAAATGTAGTACAACACAAAGAACAAACAATATGAAAAGAAAATCAAAGAAGATACAACAAACACAAAAATGGATACCTGAGAAGCAAGGGAGTTAAAACCATGAATTAGAACACCACCAACACAGCGGCTTACTTCTAAACAAGAGGGGAAGTAACAAAAGATAACAGACTCATTATTGTTTTTTATTTCGAGTATACATAACAGACTCATTATGGTTCAATACACGTACAGACTTGGAAAAAGAATACTTCAGCCAGAACAAGTAAAATACCTAACATCAAGGAATCAGTCCATATAGTCACATATGATTCAACCTGCCACCTTAGTAACAATCTCTAAACAACATTTCAGACAAACATCATCAACTCAGGCCTACTGTATACGTTGTTCTGCTCGTCCTCCAGCACAGGATAAGCCGCCACAAGAGCATCTTGTGCTCCAATATAAAGCGAGTTATAAATCTTCCAGTACACCTCCCTAACCTTACGAGCAGGATGAAACAGCCCCTGAAGGCAGTAGTTTAGCACAACAGCAGCACCCAAGGCCACCCTCATTCCTTCAATGGCTTCCATTACTGCATTTATCACGTGCGGGGAAGTCTCAAAAATGTTTGGCCACACATAGTTGAGCAAGTGGATTAAAGCATCCTCGCAACCCAAACCAGCAACCCCCAAGGCCATGTGCTTAACAGCAGAAGCCGCAGTCTGCCTGTGAACCAAATCCCTATCCATGAGGGCATCCTCAAGTAATGGGGTCACAGCATAGATGTAGTCTTTCCCCATTTCCCCAATATACTCGAACAGAAAAGAGAGGGATTTCAGGACACCATTTTGCACATTAAGCTCTGGCACGCGATACTCATTCATTAAAGCTGGAAGAACTGTAAAGGGAGAACAGGTTTCTGCAACTATAGCAATCGCCACAGTTGTGCACACACGGTTCTGCCGCTCTTGCACCTTGAGATTATTCAACAGGGTGGCCAGGACATCCTGTGGTCCAATGGCTTTGGCAATATATCCGAAGGTGTTCACAGTGGCTCGCCGTATACCCTTCTTGTGGGCTTTAAGCATCTCGAGAAGCTCGAAGCAAATCCTCATCCACTCCCTAGCCGGAACAAACTCAGCCCCACGGTCAGCAATCCGTCCGACAAGGTCAATGCAGTTCTCCTGGACTTTCTCGTGCCTATTCTTCAAAATTGGTGTCAGTCTAGGAAGCAAATCCTTTATAGGAGGAGTCATCTTTGTCATACCAATAACATTGACAATTGCCTTGAGAGCTCCTAGGATAGATCCCAGGACCTCGGGATACTCCTCTCCCAGATACTCATACAGTACAACACCAAGGTGACCCATCAGTTGTTCCTCCTGGCACTGCTTCATCACCACAGCAATCCTCGATATCAGATCCGCTGCTTGCTGTCTCACCTTTGCGCTCTTGTTATTTAACCGCCATTTTATGGTGCCACAAATCTGGGGAAGGTACGGTTTCACTCTCTGCCCAAGTGCATTCACAACCGCACCAAAACCATTAAGCATCACGTTGGCATCATCACTGGTCTGCTCTTGGAAGGCATAAAGGATTCCATCAATAAGAAGTTCCTCCAACCGAGCATCGATATCAGATGCACCCAAGTTGGCAACTACCTTCTCAATGGTCTCCATAACCATTCGTCTGTAAGGCTCGCTCTCATCTTTAAGATCCTCCACAATTCTCCCAACTATATCGGCAACACTGACTTTGTTTGCTATCTCCACGGTTGTGTCCACGAGCTGCCTGTAGTTTCTCCTATCCAAAGCCATCCTCCTGACCCAGAAATTTTTGAAGAACTCCGGAAGAATATCGTTGCGAATGTAATCAGCCTCCACCCCCTCCGTACTCACACACTGCTTCACCACCTTCAGAACAATCTTCTTCATTTCTTCATCGGGCGACTGGAACTCACGAATCAGAATAACCATAACTTCCTTGGTGTAGTAACTGGCATATAGTGCATCCATGAGCGGGATGATAAAACCGATGGCTTTTAAGAATGCAGCCAAGACTTTCCCACGGTGCGACCTGATACCCTTCCACAAAGGCTTCAACACCGAGTCAAAGCTCTCGATACCATACGGGGCAGCAGCCTCGGCAAGAGCAGCCAGAGACAATGCAGTGATTGTCCTCACCTTCTGATTCTCGTCCAGCAGACCGTGCTCTATGATCTCCACAAGAGACCTCAGATGAGGAAGCACGGCACAACCAATCAAGATGGCAATCTGCTGAACAATCTTAATCCCCGTGTGCCGAGCTTGCCACGATTTCTTACTCTGACACACGGCCTTTAAGAAGGGCAAAAGAGCAGGAATCCCGAGAGCAGAAGCAACAACGCTGAAAGCTCTGGCAGTGGTGTTCCTCACATACTCATCAATATTATCTATATCGGGACGCATGGCCGCAATCATGGTGGCCAAGCCAGCGGCTTTACTAAGATTGGAAATAATCTCCCGCCCTTCAACACGCGCATAATAATCCTCATCAATCAACAACGGTTCAATCACAACAAGAATCTTATGCACGTAAGGACGTACCAGCTCATCCAACTTATAGAGCACTCTGTCGATCACCTTCACCAAGAGATGCCTCTCCTGATCTTCCAAAGTGGGTTGCATGAGCAGCGGCAGGATGCGGTTAAACAACGGCCCGGCCCCAAACTCTCTTGCCTTATCCGTAAGCTGCCGCAATGCCGTTTTCCTCTGTGGGGGCGTCCCATTCTTGACCTTAAGCAGGAGCTTCATGATCTTCCGCTCTTTCTGTTCATCGGGGGACAGCTCCTCCTCATCATCCTCGTTCAACAACGCCCCAAAGTACTGGTAATCCTCGGGCTTCATGAACGGCAAGCCACCTGGGGCTTCCTTGGGCACATCAAACTGCTGCCCGCGATTCTCTTCCGGGATGGAATACAGCGGAGTCCCCAAAGGAGTGGGGGTCGCGAGCAGCTTCCTTGCGGGAGTCCTAATGGGAACATAGGACGCCGGCGGCTCCAAAATCTTGTAACCCTCCTGCGGAAACATGGCGTCCAACTCCTCGTCCGTCAGTGGCCGGTTCCTCTCCTCGATGTCCTTCTCCCACCTCAGCAAATTGTACTGCTCCGGGGTGATGGCACCACGCAAATTGATAGCCCCTGGCGTCGGCGTTGCTAGCTCAACCCCACCGACAGGAGTAATCCCCGGTGTAAACGACGCTGCAGCTGCTGGAGTGGCCCCTGCCATTGGGGTTGCACTGCCCATGGTAGCAGGCGTCTCGTCCCACCTCGATCTCTGCCGTTTTGGGGTGGGCGTGGCGAGGCCCGAGATTTTCGGGGTGGCATCCCAGGTCATCCCCGCCGGTGTCGCTCCCGGAGTAACCCCACCGGCCGGGGTGGCATCCGCCAATCTGCCAGGAGTTGGCGTCTCGTCCCACCTATTTCTCCTCCCCACTGACGCGGATGGGGTGGCATCGCCCAACCTCCCAGGTGTGGGAGTCGCGTCCCACCGCCCCGGAGTAGCGTCCTCAGGCAAATCCCAATCCGACGTAGTTTTCGGCTTCTTCGCAGCGGCAGCCCCTTCGTCCTGCGACTGGTCCCACCTATTCCTCCTCTTGGGACCCTTATCCTCCGTAGCCTTATCAGACTTGGCAGCAGCTTCCTCCTCTTCCTTCTTCTTCGCTATCCTCTTCAGTGTCTCCTCCTTTTCCCTCTTCAAAGCCTCCTCCCTCATAACATCTGCGTATGTTCTCACGGAGGGGTCCGGAGTCTTCTCCCCCGCGGCGAAGGCGTCGTGCCTCTCGGGTGAGATCACCCGATTGAGTCGCCTCTTGCGGTAATCGTCCTCACGGTCGATGATGCGCTGCGGCTTCTTGAAGCCCCCAAATGCGTCGTCGTTGTCGTCTTCGGCTCCTGCACCACGGGGCATTTCTTTCAAGAGGGATTTGGGGGCGGTGTAAGAAGCGAGCTTGCGGGCGACCTCGTTGTCGATGGAGTCGAGGTTCTCATCGTCGTCGGTGACGGGGATGGAGGTGACGTAGGAATCGCGGTCGTTGCCGCCATAGAGATCAGTGTCGAACGTGAGGGAGGTGATGGAAGCCAGCTGCTGTTCCAAGCGCTTTCGCTCTTCCTGGGTCTTGGCAATGTCCGGGTCCATGGCGTTTGATTGCTGGAAACCCAAACTGAATTTTGGCAATCGGAGTGGTAGCAATTAGGGTTTTGGAAAGAAATTAGGGTTCAATGGAATCGGAGTAACCCCCCTTCCCGTAACTGCGCTAGAATGTGTAGTTTTTAATTAATTAATTAAATTACATGGCTAGGCTTGGATGACGGTGCCCATGGTATGAAGTTTTAAATTTGTATGGGCTGGCGCTGGCAGGATGTGAGGGCCATGATTCTACCAGCCGAGTCGATCTTGTTGAATTTGATTTGATGGGTTGGGCTAGAACCCAAACTTTTTTTCTGATGATAAGGGCTCAGTCGTTCAGTTTTCATTTTTGAGAGGTTTGTTAATGCGTATTAAAGATGATGAGAAGGCCCAATATAATTGTCTGTGAAACCTTGGTTGACTGGCTCACGTACGGTTAATCAATGAATGCGAGCGACGATTACATGAAAGAAATTAGTACCAGCATGAATGCAGCTGATCATGATCAACTTAATTAATTAATCTTATATATATATATATATATATATATATATATTTTGATAGAAATCTTATATATATTTAAATAGACAAGTCTCGTATAAATCTTTTATAAAAAAATTAGTCCCATTAATAAAAAATAAATAGTGCTACATGTACTTACACTTTTATTTACAAGACTTATTTTATTAGTTTTTTTTTTAATTTCAAATTTTAAATTTCAAATTTATGACTTTCAACGTATCAATAACTTACATGAGGAGAAATAAAATTTTTTAAAGTTTTTCTAAAGTATATTTGGCATTTTCCATAAATAAATAAATAAGTTTTTTTTTATACTTTTTTAAGGTGAAGTTTAATTTTTTATAAGGTCTTGTATGAAATTTGTCTATTTAAAGTTTGTAACAATCATTTCTCATATAATATATAACAGAAAGGAAATATTGCATTTAAATGAAAAAAATAGTACTTATAATTATAAAATTATAACCTGTAAAATACAGAAGCATGACTAATTACGGTATGTGATCAAATTCACATCATGTCAGGAAGGAAAAGGAAAGGAAAAAAGAAAAAAGAAAGTCGGTGATCATGATAGGGAAGTATACGTTGGATATATAGCGCATGATATATGGTGTCTGGGCCGGGGGTCCATATATATAAAAAGGAAAATTATACACTCATGCATGTATCTGCACACGTACAGCAAGCAGCTTTACAGAAATATTATCATGAGCTAGTTTCTTTCGTTGTATTGTTTTCATGATAGAAAGAAAAGCAAAAGATTTTTCATACTGATAGTATAGCTTGCTAGTGTATTCTGAAAATGACACCGCGCGCATGCACTAGCTTGCTAATTGCTAGCTTAATTATCTCCCCGCCGCCCGAGACTTTAATTGAATGATATCGAGTCTCTCACACACACACACACACACACATATATATATATATATATATATATGTTTTAATTCTGAGGAATTTATTGATAATTTGATATGAAGGTTTAAATTTGCAGAACTAATATATATGCAGAGAAAATTAGATAATTAATTATATCTCAATGATCTATCGACTGGTCTTCCGATCGATCATCATCGCTTGATCTTGCTTAATTATACTATCAACAAACCTCTATCATTAATTAAGAAGTGTTTATATTAAATAATATATAATAAGATTAACTACTTTAATTTTAGGTGCTAATAATAATGGTTCAATTATTGTGCTGGAGGTCATGCATCGTGCTGTACATGCATGATCTACTATATACCTTATTAATTATATTAATTAATGCATCATGTACTAGCTAGCTATAGCTAGCTCCCAACTCAAATTTTCTATTTTGTTTGTGATATTCCCACTCAGTATATGTAATTACTAGTGTTCTTGATCATTCCTCTTTTTTGATATATCCTATCTGCATTTTGGGTTGGTCTTGTCGTATTTCGGAGCATTAACTCATTTGAAAATCCTCCATATATATCTCAAGCTTATACGTACTGATTTCCCACGACCTCTGATATTTCATATTTTTAATTGCATAACAAACTATATTATATGTGTCACTAATTTCAATTATATCATGTGCGTACGGGTCAAGATCGAAGTGGGAATATTGGTGGAGACAATTAATTATATAAGCTTCAATTGATCAGCTAGCTAGCTCTTTCCATCACATATTATATATATATATATATATATAAACCTTTTCATTTATTTCTATGGATTCTGATCTTTTCAGCTTGGTGGTAACTTTATTTAATTTGGACTGATCTCCAGAAGCTAGCGATCGTTCGTGAACAAACATATATATATATATATATATAAATATTCTTGCTTTACCACTGTGGTATGCATTAATTATTGTTTTTGCCTAATTAACCCTATTAATATAAACTAGCTAGCTAGCTAGCTGCTAGGTGCATGCACGCAGTCACGATCTGATTTTGTTCTAAACAGTGATCTAATTCCGGTCGATCGATCAAGTAAAGATGGACTTAATTAGCCATTGATCTGGTGTTGGCAGTCTGATCAGAACCAATAATTAATAATTTATGGGACGCCCGCCGTGCAACGTGTGGATATTCTAGTACTGCATGCTTTGATTTTTTGAGATATTTGATCCCGGCGGCCCGGCCAGCTCATGTATATACAAAGCCTTGATTACGTTTTACATATACAAATCCGATCTGTCAACTTAATATTATTATATATAAATGGAAAACACTAGCTAGCAAGCATATATGCATGCTGCGTTTATAATTAATATGCCAAAATGAATGAGCTCAGCCGCCATTATTTATATATAGAGTTAAAATATCAGATTACAAGCAATCTTTGCTTTTAAACTAACATCCCACTCATTGAGGGAAAAAGGTAGCACGATTGATCTTAGAAGTTAGTGTTTCCGCCACAAAAGAAACATAACTTTCTCTGAGATAAGCCGCCCAAATATAAAATTGGAAAGAGAACTTGCTAGCTAGTGATCATCATTTCAATCGTTTCAACCATAAACATAACATAAAAAACCTGCAGGCCGAAATTAACGTACATGCAGCCTTGATCTGCTGAAGCAAGCAGCTGCATGGAAAACAAAGAGAACCGAAAATCTGGATATCATCTGTGAACAAAATAGAATAAAATCACTTTTACTGAATCTAGCTAGCCAGAGGTTATATATATATGGAATATATAGCAATATCCTCTCAGTCAATAGACACCAGATCAGGTGTAATCAAAGCACAATATATATCATGATTGCATGAGATGGTGCATGGTGAAATAAACCTAAAAAGTAAATCCTTTATTACGTACAAAGAAATTTAAAAACATATATCTATATATATATATATATATATATATTAATATGTGTGTGTTCACGTGCTTCCATATCTTGAATAAACATATATATAAATGGTTTAATTAAATTTGTAAAAAGGCTATTCTATTAAATATGTAAAAGGAGGTTATATCTTTTGGTTCATGACAAAAGAAAGAAAAAACTAGGATTACTTTTGCTAACTATATACATCTCACAAGTGTACGTACGTAGTTAATGTTACCTTTGTACCTAAGATTTCAAGGTGTTATTTGGGAAGGCTAGCTAATTAAATATCATAAACTTCAATACAATATATATATATATATATAATATATTATCTCTAGCTAACACTGATATATATATATATATATATATATATATATATATTATTTGGATCATGGAAAGCTAGCTAGCTTCTTAATTATTTGGATCCAAGAAAGCCTAAGATCCTATAATTCAGTACTCGACATACAATTATTGCGAAAGAGTTTCACGTCGAACTTGAACAGGAGTCATACCTTCATTATACCATGTTGTTGGATGCAGTTCACGAACAGTAAAGTCACAATAACTACTATATATATTAATAACCTTAATTAATTGTGGTGCTTCTGATCATCGATTGATTGATCTTAATTGATCAGACGATTGATCTCAAGGTCCAATTCTTGTGCAAATTAGTTTCATTTTGGTTTTGGCATGATCTTATAAATTTATTAATGATCAAGAATTAATTGAGGTCAAGATCAATTAATCCTAGTTGTGCTATATATTAATTTCTCAATTCATTCATATATATAGCTAGCTAGTACGCTTCAAGTATATTAAATTGCATCTACGTACCGTTCCTAGTATTAATTAATTTCCAATTCAAGGCAAAGTAATCATGATATTGTAAAAATTAAAAAAGAAGCCATGCATGACAAAAATGGATTTCTCAGCTTTTTCTTTAATTCTTGATGCTAACATTTTGTTTATCTTTAAAACATCTGAAACATATTTTAAATATTTTAAACAATATTGTATGTGTATTGTTTTTTTCAATTAATTAAGTATATTAAATCCACCATGTACTAGTCCACAAATATATATTCATGAGCTCCATCCGGCCTGCATGCACTAATTTATAAATGTTGAGATCACGACCCCCGGCCTAATTCCCGGCCCGCCCCTCGACGATCTTATAATTCTGTCGAATGATCATTTCTTTCTAATATATATTATCACAAAAACATAAAACAAAATCAGTCATTTCTTTCTAATATATATTATCACAAAAACATAAAACAAAATCAGTAGTATACTCATTATATGTATGCGTAAGAGGAAAAGTAAATATATTATATGTTTTTCATGCGTGAATTGGTTTATGGCCGTCATGCCATGACTAAGTAGGCAAAACAGTAAATTAAAGAGAAGAAGAAAGAAAAGAAGGGACAAATAATATAAAGATGTATCCTTGAACCAGCAGCATGCATGCATGCATGATTAGTGTGTATATATAAAAAAAAGGGGTCATATATTATATATAGCTTCAGTAGTACAGTGTACTGTTTGCATTTCATGAGCTATCTTCTTCAATTCCCATTCATTGATCATATATATGTTTCAAATATTCTGTGCCTGCTTTTGGCAGTTTAATTGGTAATTATAATAATTTAGGAGCTAGGGATATTATTATATATATATGGCATGCATTCTTTATATATATGGCCGTAGGTATATATGTACGTACCTATATAATTATAAATCATGTAACGCCGTGAATATACACGAGAATAGCTAGCGTACTGTTGGAGTAAATTATATAATATTGGTAGTGATCAATTGATGAGAACTTATATTTACGAACCAATTAAGTGGCCTGGTCGATGCATATATACCATGCAGGAGGTGGCCGTGGTTGCATCATTTCCATCCATCCTCTTACGTTCGAATCTGATCTAATTAAGACTTGGAATTAAGACATATAAAGAGACATAAAAATACCTTTTTTTTAAATTTAAAAAAAAAAAAAAAAAGAAGAAGAAGAAGAAGGAAAGCATGCATGATTAATATACAGACCAATTACTCCATTTCATGCACCCCCGTGGTCAACATTAATATCATTGCTGTTATTATAAAGTGAAAAAGGATATATATTTATATATATGAGATTATTAGCAGTACTACTAGTACTGCTGATCTCCTAAAAAAGTTGGAAGGTAGGAGAGCACGTACGAGACATTAATCCAAAAACTAGATTAATACAGATTAAAGAAAAACACACGAGTCAGAAACCATAATGCTGCACCCGGCCCCTCGAACCTTTTTTTTTTCTCTATATATTCCTAAACCACAAGTCTATAAATCCACCCCACCACCAAAACCCTAAGTGCCTGCCCCAGAAAAAAATAACAATAACACACACTTAAAGCTAGCTAGCTATGGATCAACCCTCACCAGTACTTCCACTCGTCGTGGTGGTGGTACTGTTGTTTCTCCACCTCCACCTCCCAACTGGCATCGCCTCCTCCGCTTTCACTTCCACCACTGCCTCTTCAGCAAACCATGGAAACACAATACCTGATGATCATCACTCTGATAATTCCCAACACTTGAACGTAAAAGAAATCATGACCGACACCAAAATTATTTCACAACCCCAACAACTTCTGGGAACCCATCATGATGAGACTAGCGACAGAAAATGGAAGCTGAAACTACTTCATAGAGACAAAATAACTGCAGCATCCCTCCACCACAACTTCCACGATCGTTTTCGTGAGCTCATGAAACGGGACGTCAGAAGGTTCACTAGCCTTACCCGCCGACTGACTATTAACGGCACTAGCAGTACTAGTGATGAGCCTTATCATCATGAGGTACTGGAAGAGAATTTCGGGTCCGATGTGGTTTCCGGGATGGACCAGGGAAGTGGGGAATATTTCGTTCGGATAGGAGTTGGTAGCCCTCCAACAAGTCAGTACATGGTCATCGATTCTGGCAGTGATATTGTATGGGTTCAATGTCAGCCTTGCAACCAGTGTTACCGCCAGTCTGACCCGGTATTCGACCCCGCAGATTCAGCTTCCTTTGCCGGAGTGTCCTGCAGCTCCGCTGTTTGTGACCGTCTTGAGAAAGCGGGTTGCCATGGGGGTCGGTGTCGATACGAGGTGTCCTATGGTGACGGTTCCTACACCAAAGGAACGCTAGCGCTTGAAACGCTGACGTTCGGGAGGACCGTGATTCGGAATGTGGCGATCGGATGCGGGCACACAAATCAGGGAATGTTCGTAGGAGCGGCGGGGTTACTGGGACTTGGAGGTGGGTCGATGTCGTTTGTGGGTCAGCTTGGTGGTGAGGCAGGAGGTGCCTTTAGTTATTGTTTGGTGAGTCGGGGGACGGAAACATCGGGGTCATTAGAGTTCGGGAGAGGAGCGATGCCCATGGGTGCAGCATGGGTGCCTTTGATCAGGAACCCAAGGGCCCCAAGTTTCTACTACGTAGGACTATCGGGTCTTGGAGTGGGAGGCATGCGGGTACCCATACCAGAAGAAATGTTCCGGTTAACAGAATTGGGTTATGGAGGGGTTGTAATGGATACGGGAACTGCAGTGACAAGGCTGCCAACAATGGCATACGAGGCATTTCGTGAAGCCTATATTGAACAAACCCGAAACCTCCCTCGGGCAACTGGAGTGCCCATATTTGACACATGCTATGACCTATCTGGGTTTGTGTCAGTCCGGGTACCAACAGTATCATTTTATTTCTCGGGTGGGCCAATCCTGACCCTACCAGCAAAGAACATTCTAATACCAGTGAATGAGGGGGGAACTTTTTGTTTTGCATTTGCTCCATCTTCATCTGGACTTTCTATTGTTGGGAACATCCAGCAAGAGGGCATCCAAATAACCTTTGATGGGGCAAATGGATTTGTGGGATTCGGTCCAGGTGTTTGCTGATGATGATGATCAAGTGAAGACAGGAGTACGTACGTACGTACTATATGAATTTTGCTAGTTTTATATAGTTATGTTCGTGTAAGTTTAGTGCCTGCAGGTGGTATATATATCTACACGATCGAGTAATATTATTATTATTATTATTATTATTAAGGTCATTAATTAATTAATTAATATCTAATGTGTTTGTGAAAATTTTGGTGGTCATGATCATCGATCGGTAGTATATTCCTAGCTAGCTAGCCTGTTATCAAGGTAGTGTCAGTGTGTACATGAGAATTATATATCAAGGTATTATTAATTAATGTTTGTTTGTCACTAACTACCAGCTTCTTAGTTAATGCTTATAATATTGCATGTGGAGTGGTACTGTGCTTTGCTTCTTTTTCTTTTTTAATTTTTCAATCCGTAAGATGTAAAAACAATATTCTAAAGTTATAATTATAATAATGTTGATCTTCATGAGACGAGTTATGCAAAGTGGTACCTTTGATTAAACGGCGGGATTGTCAAAAAAGACCTCAATACATGATTCCCAGCGGAAATCAGAAATCTGAAGACAAGACTGCAGTGCCCAGAAGAGAGGCTGAAAAAAGAGGAAAAGAAAAAATACGATGATCAGGAGGATGGTCAAAAGAATATCCAAAACAAAAGTTATTTACTTGGGTATTAAAGCACCCTTTAGGTGCCATGCGAGGATCCAATAAACCCCTTTTACCCCAAAATATACAGTCTTTATTTATGTTTGGATATGACCCTGACACTGGTCATTGCTTGCCAACACCACCTTTAATCTTTTCTTTATAAATAATGATAGCCTTACCACTCTTGTACTACCCTTTTACTATTTTTTTTAATTTTTTAATTTTTAAAACTTTTTGTTTACTTAATAGTTAAGAAAATGATTATTAAGAAAATTATATATTTTTAAAAAATTTTCTTAATGATTAAAGATATTAAAAAAATATTTAAAAAAAAAAAACAAATACACTAAGTAGTAAAATGGCGATAAAAAGAGTGTATGTCTACCATTACTCTTTCTTTACATTCTTTCCCCTAAATCTAATAGAGAGAGAGGCGATGGAGGAGGGACTCTCTCTCTGTAGTGTTTGAATCATGAGACAAGGGAGCCACCACCAAATGTGGACACGTGAAGCCATCAATAGGGGCTTTAGTCGATCGTTGGTGTGACCCAACCCAACTCGGAGTGCATTCTCAAGCAGATGACTTTTTACAAAGGCATTCGCTTTGTCCTATTTTGAAAGCTTGATATTAACATACATTTACTTTTCACCTCCCCCCTTTTTCTAATAAAATGGGGAGAGATTAGCCAGTCTTTTCTTAGAAAACGATGTTCTTCATTTAACCGGCGAACATGACTAATCTACGTTATTAACCCATCTTGGGTATTGCGCGCGAGAACTTTAGCGGTCTACAAAAGTGGGAATTTGTTGGTGAAATTCGTAAAAAGAGCGTCGATAAAAGCAAGGTAAGCTTTGCTCAGCAATTTAGCATCATTAGAGATAGATGTACTTTCCTGTTTCTGACTTTAGACCAGTGCCCATAACCATTTGCCCCAACTTTCCTTACCACGCCAGAGCACTCGTACAAGATCATTAAGCTTTCAATTCCTTTCATCACTGTCAATTTATTTCTCGACCGCATCAATCAATCCCTTTAAGGGGATAGATTACCAAAATATAACCGAGTCCTTCTGAGGACGACACAATGATGCTTTAACAAATTTCAGAGCTCATTCTAACTTATCTTCGAAAGATACAATTTATTTCAATGGGTTAGAAAGCTCAAAACGGTAAAAGCAAGTCGTTTAAGGAAAGTACACATTAAGAGGTTAGAGCGAACCCCGTATGTGCAATAATTTTCTAGAATGACCCTAGAATTTGTGCACACTCTAACGTTAGATGCTTAACTAATGCCTACTGGTATGAACAAGATCTCGAAAATTGACACATTTCTGCCTGAAGTGCTTCATTTTCTTTGAAATATATTTCCGGTATTCCACATTAGAACGGCTCCATTACATTACCACACACAGAGAGAGAGAGAGAGAGAGATTATATACAAATGGTGGAAACCGTAACACACTCGGTCGAAGAACCAACGATAAAACTAGGGGCAGATGTGAACTTCGATCTGAGAATATTACATTGATCAAAGGAACAAAAAAAACATGAAGAGCCAGAGGAAAGCTGGGAGTACCAGTGACTTCGAAGCAGGTTCAGAGTCTTGGCGTTTCCGCACTCTGATCAGGATGGAGACCATCCTTCCAACTTGGTAGAGCCCACATCCCCCTTTACCCCAACGCCTCCCCCACCCCCCCCCCCCCATACATAGGTGTGGGCACTGGGCATCTCGTAATTTTCATAGACAACTAAAAAGTTGCGAAGAGATAAATGTACCTTGACCGAGGGGACAGTGGAGACCACCAGCCTTCTTTATTTTCTCTTCCCTCTCTTTTGGTCCTTCAATCCAACCTTGGACACAAAGCTGTAAATCCCATGAAATTATACCCATCAACGGCATCCCTGAGAGTTCCATATTTGCCGCAAGGCATTTAAGAAAACAGCAGCCAGATTGGAAACCCCTTAATATCACTAGCCACTTGGAAAATCACAACTTGTGAGGGAGAGCAAACCATCTGAGTGCCTTCCTATGCCTTCGTCATGTGCAATACACAGGCAACGAGATTATACAATATTAACATTAACAAATAGAAGAGATTAACTACAAAATATAGATCTTTGGTGTGCTGATAAATTAGTTTAGAATATTTACAGGTGGCTCTAACTCGCAATGTTTACCATCGATTGGAACAAAAATACCCTTCATGGGCCTCAAAACTCGTGTAAGTTACCATCAAGATGCACCAACTCATTAGGCCGGATAAGCCACGGGATAAGCAGGCCCTATAAGTGCAGCCATATGTCATCTTGCTGTCACGTTCACCGATCAAGATTCAAACTTGACTCTCTTGGAAACTTTGTTTCTTCCAGACAAATGCCAAGAGAGAATAATTACCAAAATCCAGAACGAGGAAACAGGAACATGTGTTCAGACCATAAAAAGATACTTAAGATCCTCCACCGTTAGGCGAGTTGCAAAGCCCCCACTTTGATCTTCACCAAAAGCAGACGCAACCATTTTTCTCTTCTCTTCCTATAAAGCAAGGTTAGAAAGAAACAAGTTAGAAAATTTATCAAATGATTAAATTCAATATTTCTTATTGTCTTAGACTTCTGGGTAAATGGCAATTTAACCGGTATTAGATCACGTGGTCAAGAATCCAAACCCTTACACCCACTCCACCTCAATTCATAAAGTTAAAATCTCACATGTTAAGCCCATTCATTAAAAAAAGTCCAGAATCACACACAAGGGAGAGGGTGCAAATATTGATCAAACAAATAATTCACCATTCCCTATCTACTTTAGCTTTTGGAATAATCAGAAATGCAACATATGAAGATAATCATTTCATCTCCCTGCTTGTAATCATGCACATGTTTGACCTTCTCACACCTACCAACCCAATCTCTGACTCCAAGCACTGTCAATTTACCTCTGTTGCACTATCAATTTACCCAACAACAGAGGCAAGCGTATTTCAGATTGTAGTGCCTGCACACACAATCCAATGCCAGAACCTTATTCCATAATTAAAATCTAAGATGATGCGGCAAGTCTGGTATGATGAAATATTTGCCATATTGACCTATATTTGTCTCCAGTAGGGTAAATATGATGACTTATTAAAAGATTATGTTATGCTAGTCTGATGAGTTCTGGTGAGTTTAGTTCTTCAATGAGATTGGTCAACACAATTTTTTTTTTATTGATACTGGGTGTTCGGAAGGAAGTCCCGACTAATGCCGTGGGTGCATAGGCCCTCAGTAAGGAGTTTCTCACAGTGCACCTCGGGTAATTCAAGAGGAAATTCCTTTAGTCTGATGGCCTCGGGCCCTAGAGAGTGTGAATGCAGAATTTTATACCCAGGATGTCCGGTTTATACAGCTCGCCCCAAGATCACCACGCCACCCTAAAACTTCTTTTTTTATCAGACCACAATTTAAACTTCTAAACTCAATTCTTTCCTCAGTTCAATGACCTCACTAATTAAAACATCTAGGCCGTTCCAATAGAATCATTTCAAAATATGAACGGCAGATACATCCAATGGAATTTCTTAGGCATACCTTCTTTACATACACAGCAACTATGTAATCACCCCCTCATATTTTAGAGCTACCCACTTTTTTTATCACATTTAGATTGCTACTAATTAGGAATGAAATTTAAAAAAAGAAAATTCCCAGTTCCGCACCTTAAACACTTGTACTGAATCTCTCCTGAATCAAACCAACAGTAATAGAAGAAATCTAATAGTTGGAGACAGGATGAATAACCAGTACATCATGACATACCTGGAGAGCTAATATTCTATCTTCCACCGTATCTTTGATGGTGATCCGCGTTACAGTAACAGGACGAGTCTGTCCAATCCTATGTGCTCGATCAACAGCCTGGTCTTCGGTAGTTGGATTCCACCAAAGATCCAAAAGAATGACATGGCATGCAGCAACCATGTTTAACCCAAGGTTTCCTGCTTTTAAAGACATCAGCATAACAGTCACCTGTGACAAATTATCAGTCATTCAGCTACTGAAAAGTACCACTCAGGTTAAGGCAGTAAGAAACAGAAGGGAAACAACCAAGTATGAGATCAACAATTTGTGATACTGATTTCAGGGGAAAAAAAAGGAAACAATTTCTGATACCAAAGTACCACAGCAATGCACATTTAACAGCAGTATTGCAGTAATCCCATATGTGTGTGTGTGTGTTTTGGGGGGGGGGGGGGGGGGGGGGGGGGGGGGGGTTGGAACACGAGGCAGGGGCCAAACCTCTGGGTCAGTGTTGAAATCCCTAACAGCCCTGTCCCTTGCACCCAGAGTCATTGTGCCATCAAGCCTCCTGTATTGTACACAAAACTGGTTCAGAGAAATCTGCACCAAGTCCAACATGCTAGTCCACTGGGAAAACACAATTGCTTTTATTGCTCCTTCAGCTGGTGCCTTTGAATAAACTGTTGTGTGCTTTACAGCACTAACACCTGAATGGAAATTCTCTGCATGTGCCTTTTCTTCAGACAATGAACTTCCATTGCATTCCATGGAACAATTCATTTTACAATGTGTCTGCAGAATCTCAAGAACAGCTCTGATTTTAGATGAACTATTCTCATTCTGCAGAGCTAGTGAACTCTCAGCGAACAGAGAATTCATGGGACTACCATCAACATTTTCAGAAAGACAACTGCTCAGAGTAGCTTTGGAAAAAACAACATCCGAACCAAGTTGTTCCTTGCATGCAGATGCAGGACACGTATTATCATCACCTGTCAAATATTCTGATACGCACTGATAGCAGAAAACATGGCTGCACATGGTAACAACAGGGTCCTCGGGTGGATCCTGTAAAAGCATCAGATACAAGGAATTAGATAGGAATGACAGGTGATGAAGTAAGTAGATTAAAGACTTTTAGACATACATATATAAAGGTATATAAAACGTGTAAATGCATATAAAGATGTCTTCATCACATCTAACTCAAGTTCACTTAAAATATACTAGCAAGAGAAAAGACTGATCTACAAGGGTTGCTTAGAGACCGTAATCTAGAACATAAGTGAGTTTCAATCCAGGAAATAAACATTAAAACCCTAAAGCCAATCATAAACTAGTCATGATTATCACCAATACTTGGTCACCAAATTACCTAGAACGCTAGTTAAACCCCTAAATAAACAAGCTCAAACCTTATAAATTAAAGATAAAATTCATTGCAACAATAGACCAAAAATTGGTTCCTCTCCATATTTTACTAGGTTGCGAAAATACCCTTACTAAAAATAGAAACCAAATTATAGATCTGTGAAAATAGTCAATAATCAGCTAAGCTTCTTCATCCTCCTTGTAGCTCCTGTGCCAAATGTTCCTTGAAGTGCTTCCCATGATGGATATGGTCAGACTATGTGTTTCTTGGATGAACTCTAATCAATCATAGTTTTTTGTTATCAGTCTCTAATCAATCATAGTTGATGAAAACAACCCGCTTACAATTCAAAATTAGAGCACGCACATATCTCTAGTTATTTAAATAGCCCTTGAAAATAGGACACTCCTTGCCGAGGGCCTGTGCACCCCCGGGATTAGTCGGGACGTTGTTCCTAGACACCCACTGCCAATCAAATAAAAATATATATAGCCCTTGAAAATAGGCAAATATAAATCTACAAAAACCTTTTTTTGATAAGTCAATCTACAAAAACCTAGTATAAACCATAGCAACAACGAGAACATTCCAACCAAGTGGATGCAAAGAGTTTCATCAATATACTGTTACAAGCAACATTCCACAATTCACAGAAAAGAGTAAAAAACTAATGTATTTTATTTTAAGAAAAAACTCACATTGCATACATGACAGATGGCAAATGAAGTTTCCAGGCAATTCAATAGATTAATCAGCATGTCCCTAGGTAGTTTCTTTGCCATTTCAAGGGAATCTTTTCCAACAGAGTCAGACTTATAATCTTTGACAAGAAATGGATGGTCACAGGCCTGACGGAGGCGCAAAAGCATCAAAAGAATATTTGCGTAATTCTGATTCACTGTGCCAGCAGCAGCATATGCCTGCAAAATGTAGATTCATAATTTCAAGTTAAGTGGAGATTCAGCAACGAGCATCACAGAAACTAGAACCCATTCTTTACAAAATCAGAAAACAGAAAGTTAAAGGACTCCATAGCATTGTATTGGTATTTAGTTGAAAGAGAGTCTAGCACCATTTAAAATATTCTGTCATTTGAGGCCTCATTTGAAGACCATGATGGACATCAAAATTGCAGTTAGTATCTAAACTAAAATGCCTGTGTAACTTCATTCATAATAGTGTGTTCATTTAACGACATCATAGTCTCTTCTATGACCCTTTCTACAAATTTCTTTCTTGACGTATGAATGATCTTACCACTTGCTAAAAATTATAAAATCACGTGAGAAAATAAGCTCATATAACTAATCCAATACTCCTTTAAAAATGGTTCTTACATTAACCTTTACAAGCATTAAACTAAATCCAAAACCTTTTTTTTTAACCAGCCTAAAATCCAAAACTGAACAAGAATATTGATTAGAGAGCCCCTAAAACTATAGAAAGGCATACTGAGACTTTAAAGGGGGGGTATACAACAAATACGCCTAATGACAGAAAGAAAAGAGTAAGAAATCACAGAAATTAAAGCTAGAGAGACAGAGTGGCTGCCATCCACTCGTAGAGTGTATTGAACAAGAACTCCCTGAGGTAATCTATTATTATCAGTCTTGGAAACTCCAGTTATTCATTTCCCTACATATGCACCACATCAAACAACACCAGATCATCTTCCACAATGTCGCACCGTGTTGGCTCTCAAACCGCCCCTTCCAACATGCTAGCTACGTCACAGTTTAATAAAAGATGATTGACAGACTCCCCATCCTGCTTACACATAGAACAGCACTCTACTACTGTGACATGTTGCATCCTAAGATTGTCCTAAGTAAGGATCTTTCAAAATGCAGTCATCCAAACAAAGAAAGCAGTTCTCAAGGGGGCCTTGCTCCTAGTCTTCAGCCACTCGAACAAACTCTTATTTTTCTGAAAAATAAATGCCGCTCAAACAAATTGTAGTACTTGCCATTGAGGAGAACCGTTTGAAATCCATAAGTTGTTTGCCACCAATGTATTCTGTTTCCTAGCAATGTTAAACACGCCCAGGAAACCTCCAAGTCTTGAGCCACTTGAACAAACTCTAATTAAAAAAAAAGAAATCCACTTCCCATTGAGGAGAGCCATTTTAAATCCATAAGTTGTCTGCCACCAATGTATTCTTTTTCCCTAGCAACGTTGAAAAGGTCCAGGGAAGCCCTTTTAATAGGCTACTTGCTGTAACATACATCATCCTGTAACTTTAATCCTAGTTCCATCCCTACCACATTTAGGCCTCGTTTGTTTTCGCAGATAAGATGAGATGAGATGAGTTGAAAATAAAGTTGAAAATTGAATAAAATATTATTAGAATATATTTTTTTAATATTATTTTTGTTTTGGGATTTAAAAAAGTTGAATTATTTATTTTATTTTTATATGAAAATGTGAAAAAATTGTAATTATTAGATTAGATGAGATGAGAATGGTTGTGAAAACAAACGAGGCCTAATGTACCTCTAAAATTCTTTGATCTCTTATTCCCAAAAAACCAGGGGTGGTTGAGGTGAAAGATTATCGCCCCATGAGTTTGGTGAGGGGATGTACAAAATCATCTAAAAAGTCTTGGCGAACAGATTAAGCATGGTGGTGGAAAAAGTAATATCAAAGCCTTTGTGAAGGGGGAGGCAAATACTTGATGTAGTGCTTGTTGCCAACGAATGTTTGGATCGTCGACTCAAGTCGGGAGAGCCAGGGCTTCTTTGCAAGCTAGATATGGAAAAGTGATGCAAGAGGATCTGAGTCAGATGATGCTGAGTTGTCAGACTGCATGTTAACTGCACTGAAATACCTTGAGGTGGCAAATCAGCACAAAGAAGGCAAGAAATCATGATCTTTCCTTGGTTGGGTCAGTTTTGAGCACGTTTTGGTTTTTTAGCCATAACTTTAGCTACGGGTATCAGAATCGAGCATATGATCCAAATTCAAAAAACTCTTTTCGGCTCGCACGTTGTGGGCACCCAGCTACGCTCGATGTGCATCATTTTCAAGACCAAATTCCACTGTTTTTCCCTCCAATTTCCTATTTTTAGTTATTTTTTGCCTTTTATGATAATATTTCAATTACTGTTTTGGAAGTGATTCTGAACTCAATTTAGGCCAGATTTCTGGCAGATTATTTCTTTTATTATGTATTTAATTTTGGCATGATTATTGGGATTTTGCTATTTTTGGTAAAATTCCAATACAGTCGATTTTCAGCTATTACAGCCTGGCTTGTGGGTTAATTTTGATTATTCATGAATATCGATAATTTGAATTGACATCAGAGACGTTTTTTCTGTGTTTTTGGGCGAATCTCTGGTTTTATTTCCTGTGAATCATATGTTGGAACTAGCCTACAGAATAATCGTTATTTTGTCTGGCGTCAGTTGGCATCAAAGCTTTAGCATATTTCCTGGGGTGATTCTCATCAATTTTCATGGCTGGTGGTCGGGGTTGGGGTCGTCGTGGACAGGTTTCAAATGAGAAAGTCTCACACTGTAATCGTCGCGTTCAGGATGTGATGATTGAAGATTTGTAGAGACAAGTTGCAGAGTTAACTCGGCGTCTAACGGCGCAGGATTTCGACAATCATGAGATAGAAAATCATGATTCCGATTCCAGTTTCGAAAACCCATATCACCGGCGTCCTTTATACCAAGAACACCATGGTCGGGAGGAGCGTCATGGGGACCTTGGCTTCCAAGTGGATTTACCCGAGTTTTCTAGTACGTTACAGGCTGAAGGGTTCATTGATTGGTTGCATGAGGTGGAGCAGATTTTTTACTATAAGGAGGTTCCTGGTTGTGTCAAATTGAAACTGGTCTCCATCAAACTCAAAGGTAGAGCATCTGCGTTGTGGGAGCAGTTGAGGCGATCACGAGACAAGCATGGTAAGGCCAAGATTACTGATTGGGAGAAGATGAAGAAGAAGATGAAGGGTCACTTCCTTCCCTTCGGCTATACTCAATCTCTGTTTCAGGGACTTCATTCGTTGAGGCAAGGCACAAGATCAGTTGATGATTACACTGAGAAATTTTATCAATTGATAGCCCGTAATGATCTATCTGAGACAGAAGAGCAATTGGTGGCGCGGTATTTGGGAGGATTACCAATGAAATATCTTAGCCTCTCGTTGGGTGCTCACTTCAAATCGTTATCCATTTGGAATGATGTCCTAGAAAAGATGGAGCGGAAACTCGCTAGTTGGAAGCAAATGTACTTATCCCAAAGGTGGCAGAGCCACACTCATTAAAAGTACCCTATCCAACCTATTGACTTATTTCCTCTCTTTATTTCTGCTTCCATCACAAGTAACTTACCGCATGGAGAAAATACAGCAGGATTTCCTATGAGGAAGGATGAACGACGAGTTTAAATTTCATTTGGTAAAATGGGCCACCGTTTGTTCTCCAACTTATCAAGGAAGCTTGGGTATCCGAAATTTGCAACTTTTTAACAAGGCATTGTTGGGTAAATGGCTATGGTGATATCCCTTAGAACATCAAGCTTTGTGGAGATCAATTTTAAACTCAAAGTATGGTAGAGCATGGGGAGGTTGGTGCTCAAATGAGGTGAATGGACCCTATGGTGTGGGGCTCTGGAAGCACATAAGACATGGGTGGAATATCTAGTTTTACCCGTTTTGAGGCAAGTGACAAGTCTCGTATCAAATACTGGCATGACATATGGTGTGGTGACAGAACACTTAGGGCTGATTTGGATTCAGAGATGAGATGAGATGGTTTTAAATGAAAGATGAAAGTTGAAAAAAATATTGTTAGAATATTATTTTTTAATATTATTATTGTTTTGGGATTTGAAAAAGTTGAATTGATATTTGAAAAGGTAGAATTGTTTATTATATTTAGTATGAAAATTTGAAAAAATTATAATAATGAGATGAGATGAGATGAAACACTTTCCAAATCCAAACGGGGCCTTAATTAAGCCTATCTAGACTTATTCAGTATAGCAAGCATGAAAGAAGCCTCGATCACAGACCTCCTTCACTATTCTTACGACACCCCCTAGTAGAGTGTCACATTCCTTAGAGCTGTCCATGATTGGAAAGTTGACACAATCTCTAAATTCTACACCCTAGTCTATTCAGTCCCTATGAGGGGGGTAGGTGAAGACAAACTTTTTTGGCACCCCTTGGCGAAAGGGAAGTTCACAGTATGCTCCTTCTACCAATCCATCTCTAAGCGTAATGCAAATCCATTTCCATGGAAGAGCATTTGGAAGACAAAGGCATCATCTTTTGTATGGACAGCTTCTTTGGGGAAGATCCTCACTATTGACAACCTAAGAAAATGCCGTATCATAGTATTGGGTTGGTGTTGTATATGTAAAACGAGCAAACATTCTTTCATAAACCAACCCCACAGCTCTCAATTTTTTTTTTTTTTTGATAAGTAACCCCACAGGTCTCATTCATTCCATTAAAGCACAAACCACCCCACTCACTGCCATTACTCCATAGGTAACCTTATCATTCACATAGTGCTAGAGCCGCTATCCCCAATAATGCTCTAATGAATGTCACCGATCTTCTAACACCCAAACCAAAATAAAGGAACACGCCTTGGGCCAATTCACCAGATGAATTTCATTTCCTCCCCTTTACCGCCCCATAAGAAATCTCTTTATAGTTTCTCAACACAATAACACAAAATATGTGGGGAAGTTTGGAAGAGTGCTCTTAACCATTGTTACTTTGCCTAACCTGGATAAATATAACCTCTTCCATCCAACCAAACAACGTTCCGATTTCTCTAATATACCCTCCCAACTAATCTTGGCCTTAAAATAAGCTCTCAATCATAGGCCCAAGTACATCACCAGCAACGAAGATACTTGACATCCCAAGATACTGGATTGAGAACCCTTAAAACTCTAACTTTAAAACTTCTCCAAAAAATAATTTTTTTCAGTAAAAGGAGAACTTTATTAATGAGAGAAGTAAGCATAGCCCAAGTACATGGAACATATACAAAAGCAACACCTATGCATGATTGTCAAAGATACAAGAAAGTCATGAATGTTCATGCCATTAAACTATTACAATCGACTTCCAAAAATTAAATTTAAAAACTAACTACATCAATTTGCTCAACATGCATCCTAACTTCAAGCATAATGGTGAAGCAATCACAGTTTAGAGATCCTAAAATTTCGTAGAGATGACCACTATTACTTCCTAAGTTTCCACATGCATACCATATCATAATGAAACAAAGGTATGGTACAAGTGCAATGATGCAAACTCATCAAAAAAAATCTTTCTAATATATATTTTACTGATAAAAAAAAAAGTGCATATTAGAAGATCAATTTCATTTGCTTCCACAAGCAAAGAAAGCACCTTTATTTTACTAGGCTTATAAGCTCATTGAAAATAGCATACTTGCTAATTGAAGTAACCAAAGTTAATTCAAAAGAACATAGTCCAGCACAATCATAAGCTAATCTATAAATAAGGAATAAACAAAATGGAATGAGTAAAACCTTGAACTGAGAGCGTGAGTCAGCTTCTAGCTTGGTATAGAAGGCCCGTTCCTCGGTTGAGAAGTTCACCTTCGTTAAGTGTACTGTTTTTGGAGGTAACTTAATTATAGGCTCCCCATCAATTAATGTCCCTAGACGATAAAAACTAACAGGGATCAGCACCAAACAGAAAAGTTGTTGGTTTAAATTATATATGGCACATCAGCAACAAAATATGTAGAGTATAAACAATGCATGCAGTTCTTTCCTCATAAACGCCTCCCTATTCCCTCATTTACCCCTCCACATAACAGGGTTGGTAAAGAGAGTTTTGAATATGTTGGCATGTTTAAACTATTAAATGCGAGGTGAAATGACATTGATAAATGAACAATGGCTTTATAGGGATGTAAATGAAAGGCTACTCAACTCAGCTCAGTTAAACTCGAGCACAGCCCAATGCAATTATAAATACTCCACAAAATTAGGCTCATATTAAATTATACAAACTCAAAGACTCACTAAACTCTAATACTATAAGTGAACAAGCTCATATAAAGCTCAACTCAACTCATTAATTCATTCATTATCTTACTATATTTATACATTTATAGTAATAATATATAAAAATGAGTTATATATGTATAAAGTTTATTAGAAAAAAAACACAAACATATAACTTAAGAACAATGCATATTATTGTTATAACTCATAATAAAGTATGCGTCTATTACTTATAAAAAGAAAATAAAGTACATGTAAACAAAATTAATAAATGTTATAAACATGTAATCACAGAACGTTATATATAAGTATTAACATACTAATTATACAGTTAATATATCAATATCAATATATTAATCTAATTTTAGATAACATATTCTAAGTTTTTCAATACTCGTTTACTCAATCAAAAATTGAAGTTTGTGTATTAAGGCCTTCAGTCGATTGCAGCTGTTGTCCACTAAATCATAAAATCATTTGATTGTATTTGTAAATTATAATTTTCATTACATAGAAAAAAAGTGTAATTATCTTTGTATTTGTAATTTTGTATAGTTGATTGTATATTTTAAATAATTAGTATCATTTTACTATTTTTTTTAACTTTATTTTAGTTTTTTCTTAGAATTGAGAGATTAAAATTCTAAACAAAGGATAAATGAGTAGAATCGAGTCATGGTGTATGGGATCCCACATTGCCTGTAAGGGAGAAGTTGTTGCTTGTTATAATGATTACAATAAGACTCCAAATGTACTATTGACTAGTCATTTTGGAGTATATGCCCAAATGTGGCGAGGGCACTATCTTAGAGTGTTACACCATCTATAAGCATCACCTAGTCTAGCTCAAAGAGACCAAATAGAATGTCACAAGGCGCTAGCTATATCAAAGTGGACTAAGAGGTGATTCGTGGTTTCTTCATCCTTCTTGCATATGCAGTACTACTCCATTATTATGACATGTCTCCATATTGAGGCATGGATATTGAGGCACATCCATAGCAATTGATTAAAAAATGCAGAAAAGAAATGTTTACACCCCCCCCCTCCCCCCAAAAAAAAATGAAAATTTAGTAGTGATTTGGATTCAGAAATGAGTTGAGATGGTTTGTGAATAGTAGAATAAAATATTGTTAGAATATTATTTTTAAATATTATTATTATTTTGAGATTTGAAAAAGTTAAATTATTTATTATATTTTGTGTGAAAATTTAGAAAAGTTGTAATAATGAGATGAGATGAGTTGAAGTGAGTTTTGAATCTAAACTACCCCTTAATATATAGGAGAGAAAATGTTCACCTTTTGTACGACGTAGCATTATAGCCCTCAAAACCGCTTGAAGCTTCTTGTACCCATGTAGTGAATTTCGGGATATTGGTAACTTTATTGTATTGTAAAATGATTTGTACACAGCATATGGATCATATTTTAGGAACCTGAAATAACTGTACAAGTCATCAATAGCATTTTGAATAGGTGTTCCAGATAAGCACCACCTTCTTTTGGCTCGAAGGCTGCAGCACGCTCTAGCCACTTGAGTTCGGTGGTTTTTTATCGTTTGAGCTTCATCTAGTATCACCCTGAACCAACCCACTCTTGCTAGCGGACCACAACCACAATCAATAGAACTATCCATTCCTTTTCTTCCCTTCTTTCCCCTCTTAGTTACATTAGTCGTTTTTTTCCTCTTTTTATCGGTGGAAAATTCAGCGGATAACCCATACACCTCATTTTTTTCGTCAGCATCATCCTCTTCAACTAAAGGTTGTTTTGGAACTTCGTTAGTTACAATTGCATATGTAGTTAGAACAACATCGTATTTTGCCAATGCAACAGGATCTTTTGTCCTACTGCCTCCATGATAGACTAAGACAGAAAGTTTAGCTTCATCTGCAACTTTTTCATCCAGCTCCCTTGCCCATTGTCGAAGAACACTTGCTGGGCACACAACTAATGTACCAGCTGCTGGCCTCTGCCTTCTAAATGACTGCGTAGATGTACTCACTTCTGGAATAGGTTTTAAACCGTCAGATTCTTCAGACTTCTTGACTTCAACCATACCACCACTGCCATTATCATCATCATCATCAAGATTCAATGCTTCAGTTTTGCGATTGCATAGATCTTCTGATGTTGGTTTTGACTGCAAAGACTTCTGCATTTGTATAAGGGCAATCATAGAAATGGTCTTGCCAAGGCCCTGTGAGATATAAGCACAATGTGTAAAAAATTCAAAAAAGAATTCCATGTCCTGGATAAAGCGGGATCTTGATTTCAACTAGACTTTTCATGACTAACCTGATCATCAGCTAAAATTCCACCCATACAATGCAAACTTCTGGTTTCTTTTTGCAGCATCCATGCCAATGCAATTTTCTGTAATACAATGTTCTAAGCTCAAACCATACAAGTCACACCTAAGAAAGATAATAAAGATAGAGAAACACCTGATGTCTGAGAAGAGAAATAGACAAAAGACCATCCGGTAAAGTTGCTTCAAACTTGGGTTGATTAAGATCCTGCAAGAACCAAAGTCCATGAAATCTAAACTAAAATATCAAATCACTGATCATGCTCTAAAAACCGATGTAATAACAGTCTGACAGTGCCAATCTTCGTTTTATACTCAAGCTCCGCACAAGTACATAACATCCAGTCCGTGAGCTCCCTCAAATCTTAAGTATAGAGTTCCAAGAAACCGAGAAGTTCCAAACTTTAACTTTATTTTTAGGAGCAAAAAATGGCCATTCAGAAAATGGAGTATGGAAACATCATTAATATCAGAACAATAAGTTATTGCGGAAAAGATTATGAATATCACAAAGCAGCTTGCAAGTAAAATATGCCAGAGTTCATTTATCAACACAGAGCTAAGATTGTCTGTTAAAACAAAGAGGGAACTTTTCTTTCTTAAGCATGATATGATAGGAATTGCAGTACCATTGAGCATGGTTAATAACGAATCAGACACCATATAGAGACTATTCAGTGAAAAAATTAAGTAGACTTGCCACACTGCCCAAGAGTGAGACACTGAGGGTATATTATTGAGGTTTTATGATCTTCGATGAAAGTTAAACTCGCGACTTGTGTCTCTAAATCCATTACACATGTCATACTTATGGTTGGTCGATTATAAACATAAACAAGGGACCATTAATATTATAAAGCATTATCAACTTAAAGAGAATCAACTTTTGCTTAATATCTCAGGATGGCAACTTTTTGCAACAGCTTCTTATATTTGAACAAAGCCAGCAGTCCACCATATTTTAAACCCACCCCTTTTCCCTCTTTTTCATAAGTATTAAGTGACAGAAAACAGTACAAAGTGCATATGCATATATAACAGAATCTCCAAATGTTTTTTTTTTTTTTTGGCACCGGGTGTTCGAGAACAGCGTCCTGGCTAATCCCGGGGGTGCACAGGCCCTCGGCAAGGAGTTTTCCGCAAGTGCACTTCGAGTAATAGAACCTCCAAATGTTACGACTAACATTTACAAGATCAACAAACTCGAAGAATAAAGAGCACATGCCACTGCCTAAAACAGTTAGTCGGTCATCAAGTCTTGAGGAAAATGGACCTGGGGGAATTACAAGGGAGCCCAACAATATGGAACATCCATTTTAATAGCTTGACTTAACTAAGAGTTAAGGACCAGAAAAGATATTAATAAAAATAAAACTCTGTAACATAACTATAAGGAATACCTCCAATGCTGCTTGATAAATCAATCTCTCATCATTTTCAGTTTGCCTTTCTTCACCTACCATGGGACGGTATGAGGCATCACTTGAACTAACAAACTGGCTGGAGGAAATGGCCTTTCCATGCATCAGAGATGGAGGTAGCATCCTAGTTCCACTGTTTTCGTACACAGCAACTTCATCATTTTTGCCCCTGCTGAACTGATCCCGCAGATAGCCCTTGCTTTTGGTTGCACTAGGCCCTGCTGAATGGTAAGAGCTTTCATAAGTATCATGAACCTGACTGCCTCCCATGTTCTCTGCTAAATTTCTTAATCTAGTACTTGGTGTAATCGGCTGTAAAGATGGTGGAAGAGTTCTCTTCAAAGCCTGTTGAGATGAAATTTTCTCATAATCATCACTAGAAAAGTTAGCAATACAGGAACTAATCCTCCAAGGCTGACTCACATTTCCATTATTCGTAAAGTACTCAGAATCATCCAGTTGGGCACTCTGATGATTTGGGCCCCCAGTACTCTGATGATTTGAACCAGGATGAAAATGGAGTTTGTCCCGTGAATAATTATTAGCATTCGAAGACTTCCCATTTGAAGCAGATGCTCCTTTAGGAGAATTAACATTTTGAGATTGTACACTGTAACCTGCACATTTAATAAGTTGCTACGTGATTAATCAAACATAAGATTTTCCGTATGAACCTTGATTTATTAAAGCAGTCTAACCTGTAGCTCTTGAATTTGTTCCCTGGGTAGAAGCCCATAAAGGAAGAACCCTAGAAGCAGTAGACCCCCTACCATCAGTTTCCCAACTCTCCAAATCTTCATCAGATGAACTGATATCTATAAAATCCATCACCGACAGAGATATTGAATGGTGACTTTCCTTTTCTTCAACCAACTAAGAAGACAATACCAAGATGAGCCAAACTGCCATTCAGAAGCATAATCAGCATCCCATTTCAAATAACTGAAAGAGCAACATTCCACATCAAATTATCAGGTGTTATATTTGAACTCACCAGTTCTGGGCAATGTCTTTAGATTGGCTGGAAACCCAAGCACCTAAAACAGAGCAACATCTACATTCTGAATCAATGAAATCACAAAGATGATCCACATGATCAATGAATTATGCCCCAACTTAATTTAAAAACAGTAGACTGATGAGATGCCAGCTTAACAAAATATACATCACCAAAGAGAACAAAAAAGTGAAAGCATAAGAAAAATTAATTCAAATCAAAATGTGATTCGGATTTCATTTTGGAAGTCCATTTCTTAAAAATTGAGTCTCAAAATAAATCACACGCCCAATTCCTTCAAAAGCAGCAGATTGATAATCAAACCAACCCATAAGAAGAAGTAATCAAGAATGGAAGTTCTGAATCCAAAAAATCTAAACGCTTGACAATTCATGAAAGAATTTGTATCAGCTACAAAGTGTTACATTAACACAACTATTTCAAAGGGAGAAAACAGATAGGAAGAAAATTTGCAAAGGCAATAAAAAAGCACGCAAAGGAAATTCGGATATAATGCCAACTGTTTTCATTGCAAGCTCACGATACCATGAAAGAGAAAATGATAAAGGGAAGTGGGGAGAGCGAAAAGGGGAAAATTAAAGTTTCAAACTTGCCATTTCAGAGCCACCACAAGATTATTACTCGAATTCATTGCCAACGCATTACTAAATCAATAATAAATAAATAAAAAACACAGAAAATCTGAAACCCCTTAGAAAATTAAAGTTCCATTCTTATCGTGCCCAAATTAAAATTGCAAGACACTAGAATTCTCTCAACACGTGATCAACGGCATCAAAATGTGCACTGTTTGCATTTATATTTATGATAAAGGATTGGGTAATGAACCGCACCCATCGCACAACCAACAATCAAGTACAAACTTGAAAGAAGACTCTAAACATACAACGCAATTCGCACCACCATGTGTGAAAGGGAAATAAATGAGAATTACCTAACATATTTTACTACATTAACCCAAACAAGAAAGCAACGAAATTTCGAAGACAGAGCTAAAGAAAAAGTGCCGAGGACACTACACAAGGTTGCATGAAAGCCTTAAGAAAGAAACCCACAAGAAAACGATGCAAATTTTTAGGCTTGAGAGGGACATTTAAGAATGCTAAAGAAAAAAAAAAAAATCGTGTAAGAAAGCAGATATAATAAGAGAAACTTCGGTTGTATAAGTAAATGAGACGCGAACGAAGTAGAAGAGTAAGAGAGAAAGACCGACCTGCAATAGCCGATCCTCATTGAATAATTCATAGGGCTTGCTTTGCGGTCACCGAATCAGGAACGCGGAAAGAGAGAGAACCGAGAGGGACCAGCGGCAGCGTTGGGAACAAGGAAGGAGATCTGCTGTAATTACCAAAATTAAGTTTTGAATATAAATACCAACAATAACATTTGGATTTCATTGAGATGATATTTTATTCTTTCAACTCCAAGACGGATGACTTTTATTATCATTTTCTTTCCTTTTTGGTTGAGCCTCAGCTACTACTAATCCACTCTCGAGGAGTTCAAAGACTCGAGAGCAAAATACTTTGAAGGTTATTTCAGAGTTTTAATCGAAATACTTCCTACATCTGAATTTTTATTTTAAGAAAAAAGTTTATGGGATAAACAGTAATTTCTCAAATATAAATAATTATTATTCATTTCTAAACTATTTTTTATTAATATTTTATTCTAATACATAAAATAAATTCTTCTTCTACTTATCTACACTCTCATACTCATATTTATTATAATTTTAAATAATAATTTTAAAATAATTTAATTAATTACAAAAATATAAACAAAATTAATTTTAAAAATATTATCATATCCACAAAAAAATAATTTAAGTTTTTGTTTAAAATATTCATTAGAATAATAGTTCAAAAAAAATATTGAGTAGTTAAGTTTGTAAATGGAAATGAGAGAATAAAGTAATAAAAAAATATGATTTTAATAGAATAGAGAAATAATAGGGAATGAGATGTAGGAAATTTTTAAAATATGAGTAAAATTTGAGGAGATGTACTTTTTAACTAAATTATAAGAAGTTTTATGGGCAATGAGATGGGAATGCTCTAAGCCCAATTAGAGTAATTAATAATTGAGAAATGAAATTTGCAGATGTGAGTCCACAATCTCCACATAATCTTTTCTATAGAATACTATTTTTTTAAAATAATTGCGCAACATTTACATGCTCCATGAATATATCTAACAATATTCTTAATAATTATATACCTTTAAGAGAAAAAGCACTTGTAGCTACGAGTGACCTCGTTTGGTTTCACAAAGAGCATATCACATCTCAACATCTAAATACCATTAAAACACACACAAACAAACAAAAAATCAACTTTTCAATTTTTTATCCAATCATTACAATTTTTTCAAACTTCCAAACAAAATACAAAAAATAATTATACTTTTTTAAATTTCAAAACAAAAATTATATTATAACAATATTTTAATTTTATAATATTTTTATTCAACTTTTTCTTTCTATTTTCTCAAAATCTTATAAAATATCTTAACTCAAACTATCTTAATATTATTTACATATTTCTCAACTTATCTCATTTGTATAACCAAATGAGACCTAAAAGGGAACGTGTGAATGTAAAACTCTATTCTCCGGCCTTAATTTTAACACACCATCCAAACTTGCCATACTGACACATTGAAAAAGACAAAAAACCCCACTCATAAATGAAAAGTTTTGAAAGGGAAATCTCATTTCCCCTTCCCCTTCCTTTTGTTGTCCCCTCGTTCGTTTTCACAATTATTTTCATCTCATTTTATTATTGTAGCTTTTTCAAATTTTCACTCAAAATAAAATAAATAATTCAACTTTTTAATCTCAAAATAAAAATAATATTAAAAATATATTTTTTAATAATATTTTATTCAATTTTCAAATTTTTTTTTAACTCAACTCATCTTATCTCAAATTATTTTATCCCATTTCATTTACGAAAACAAACGAGGTGCGAAGCTCAAGGTCTAAATTGTGGACTTGGCCATGTTGGTTGAATGCCCATTAGTCCAATCATTGTTAATACGTTCCGTTATAAGTGTTGATCAAGGCTTTGTAATTTTTCATTGTAAAATTTTAGTTTCACTTTTCTTCTCTAGAGACAAGGTCATACTCGAATTTGACCTCATTTTCTTGCACTTTCTCGGATCTTATGTTCTTCCAAACACCTTTCTATTGGGTGTGTTACAAATTGGTATTAAAAAGACATCAGTATTCTTGCTATCAATCCATGGAATAAATTCTTGTATACATCAATAAAATCAAAAACCTGGTAGAAATACGACAAGGTCACAACGTATTACAACATTAAAGGAAATGGCGAACAATTTTTCGAAAACTTTCAATCGGTTGTAAGTAAGACCAGGTGCAACCTCCACTTCCTTAGGGCTGGGGATGTCACGTGCTCTCCTAAATAAAGCCAGACAAGAGATTTCATGATTAATAAATCAATAAAGCTTGAAACTAAATCCAACTGCTCTATCTAAGTTTGGCCAGCCTACTCGTATTGATCATCGTCCTCGCTTGAGTGGTTAAAAACATGAAACAAAATTAAAATGAGTTGAAAACTTAATAAGAAACCCATCATAACATAAACATAATAAACGTAAGGATTTTCATAAAATTTTCATGTTGAAAGTTTAAAATCATGACTGGCCATATTGATGATTATGTCATGCATAACGTGTCTTGATTTATTTGAATTAATCGACTTTACTGACTTATCTGACTGACTAACACACTTAACCATTTGTGCAAGATTGTGCATTAGCCTCACATCCTGCAGCCGCAAGGAGAGCTACTAAGTAGTATTTTGACATACTACGATGGACAGGAGCAACTCAATACAAATTGAAACCTAAGGCGAAATTTAAGCGAGTCATTCGCAATTATAGTACAATAAAATATAAATTATTTGACTGAATATTTTCAAAATTTCCAATAAATGAGATTTTATTTAAAATCTTTAAATACAGTTTTTGTGAAGTTATATTTACAACAACAACTTAAAATGAGGCCTCAATACAGATTTTATGCCTCAATTTAGCAAGATCTTAACAAGATTATTTAAAATATAAATAACTCATTGTATTACTTATCAAAAACAAATTCATTGTATTAAATATTAAATTTAGTATTATGGGACCTTGCACACGTTGAAAACTATAAAAATTATTTAAAATTTTTTTTAATGATTTTTTAAAAAAAAAATCACTAAATTTTTTATTTTAGGGGGCCTTAGGCAATGGCCTAAATGACCTTACCATTGAGCCAGCCCTGACAGTGGACCATACTTGAGTCTATGACTTGCATATTCACCCTGAAATTACATTGGTACCATACATCTAAATGACCATCTGATTAAATGGATCTGATCTTATCTTATACTTGGATTTAAGAAAGCTTACATGCCTTGCGCGTCGTGAGATGCATAACATAATACGTACATAATTATAATTGTTGAACCTGAACATAATACAGAATGATATGATCGTATGTTATCTTGAATGACAAATTTGCATATATCACGACATTCGTGGTACATAAACATTGGCTTTCAAGAATTACCTTTAATAATAATTTATCTAACTAACTAATATTCAAACTAATGTTCGACTCCTAATTTATGATCAAACTACTTATCTTGTTTGGTTGCTTTCTAAATCATACTTCATAGCTCATTATCTATACGAACTATGAATCGTCACGAACGCTTCTATAAAAATGTGTCAAATATTCTGCTTAATTAAATACATACTAGAGAATAATTTAATAAATATTATGGTTCATACAAAATCATTGAATACTAAATATCATATAATTAATTATATACTAATAACATATTTTCACTTTAAATTTATAATTTAGTAGAATAACTAGGCTTTGTACAAGTTGTTAAAATAAGTAGCAAAAATCTTAATTTATAAAACAGTTAATTTTTTTCTTAACATTAACATAATTATTCAAATTTATTAATAAATAATAATATCATTTAAATATTCTTAACACATTTCTTTATTTTCAATTCACAACTTAGTAACATAATTATAACAAAGTTTATCAAAATAAACAACATAATTTCGTTTAATAAAATAGAATTGATCAGATTAAAGCGTTCAAAATAAAATTAAACACTTACTATTTGTTGTTGAAATTTAAATACTAATCTAAGTTTATCAAAATAATTGGTGTAAACATTCGATTCATAAAAATAGACAATAAAATTTAATACTAAAATTATTGAATGCTATTATTATAATTCAATCTTAAGTTAATACTTGATAACGTAATAGGATTTATGAACTAATATATTTTAAAATTAAGCCTAACTTAAGTGTTAAGCCCAACCCATCTTAAATAGTATAATAATTTCTGAAATAAAATAAACCAAGCCTATTATAAAATTAAGCCCAGCATATAAATAAAGCCCATGTGAATTTAAATAAGCCCAACTAAAATGACTGAAATAAGAGATGCAAGCTAACTTAGAGATAATTTGGATAATGAAATGAGATGTGATGATTTTAGATAAAAATTAAAAGTTGAATAAAATATTATTAAAATATTATTTTTAATATTATTATTGTTTTAGAATTTGAAAAAATTGAATTTTTATTATATTTTGTATGAAAATTTGAAAAAATTGTAATTATGAGATGAGATGAGATGAAAAAATCTCTAAATCCAAAAGAGCTCTTAGTTAAACTCCATTAAATCAAAGCCCATACAAATCTGCCCTTTTACACATTAGGGTAATGGATGTACATAGGCTCATTTTCACTTAAGAGTATCCACACAAGAGAGAGAGTGCTGGTGACAGAGCTTACTGGGAGAGAGAAAGTGATGCCAGGCAAAGGCCGTTCTGGGTGGCCGGATAGAGATCAACGACGTCAAGACGAGATGAAGGAGACACAGTGGGTCTAGGGCTAAGTCGAATATGCCGACAAAGATGTTTGACTACCTCTAGAACACGATGGAGGAATTTAGATGACACCATTAGATAGAGAAAATCACCAAAGCTGTGAGAGAGAGAGAGAGAGAGAGATGCTCACGATGCTGCAGGTTTGGGCGTGCATGGCGGCACTAGTTATACGTGTATGAGGTTGGCGTAACACGAGACTGCATATGCGGGTAAAGCATTGGGTGTTGGGGAAATCAACACGGAATTAATAAAAGCGAAAATAAAAGAGCATACCCACTCATACAGTGACACCAAGAATTTAACGTGGTTTGACAACTGCCTACGTCTACAAAAAAGAGTTTCACTAGTAATAGTGGAATGCAATAAAATATTACAGAGGAGAGTGATCACACTCCACTCAACTCAACTCTCTTTTTTCTCTCAGAGCTCTCCTGGCTCTCTCTCTTTTTTCTTCTTCCTTGATGGCTTGGACTCTCGTTAGGAGCCTTAATTTATAGGCGAACACACAAGCGATAAGCATATATGAACGCATGAAATTTGTAGCTGCAATTGCAGATGCCTACTTCAACTTTCGGTGAGCATGTGCATTCAGTGCACATGCCACCGAAAGTGACTCCAAGTGGCATGGACCCCATCAATTATCCCCTTCCATGCCCATGTGCTTAGATTGCTATCCATCCCAGCTATGTCTCTATATAGCTCAAGCTTCTCACTTGCAACCACTTTTGTCAGCATGTCCACTGGATTCTCTTTCGTATGGATCTTCACAAGTTTCAATAGCTATTGTTCCATTGTTTCGCTTATCCAATGATAGCGGATATCAATATGTTTAGTGCAGTAATGGTACATTGAATTCTTGCTCAAGTCTAAAGTAATTTGACTTTCTCAATGTACCTTGTAGTCTTCTTGACTAACCTCTAGTTCTTGAAGAAAATGCTTCATCCACAACATCTATTTCCCAACTTTCGCTGCGACAATGTACTTTGCCTTTGTTGTATATAAAGAAACACACTTCTGCAACTTGGACTGCCAAGAGACAACTCCTCCTACAAAAGTGAAATGAAATCCCAAAGTGGATTTCCTACTATCCAGATCTCTTGCCATATCTGAATCAATATAGTCTTCCAAAACTGGTTTAGCTCCCCCAAAACACAAGCACATCTTCAATTAGCTTTCAGGTACTTGAGAATCCACTTGACTACTTACCAATAATCTTTTCGTAGATTTCAAATGAATCTGCTCACCATACCTACAACATGTCCATGAGTAATATCTAGTTTGGTACAAACCATTACATATATCAGACTACCTACTACTAAAAAGTAGGGGACTGATTCAATTTCTTCAATCTCTTTCTTTGAAGAAGGATACGAGTTCTTGCTCAACTTGAAGTTGTTAGCTGGTGGAGTATTGACTGACTTAGCATCTCCCATATTGAAACGCCTGATTACTTGTTCAATATATTTTTGTTGTGATAGCCGCAATCTTTTGGCTTTCCTATCACAAACAATCTTCATGCCCAAAATTTGTTATGCTGGGCCTAAGTCCTTCATGTCAAAGGACTCGGATAGTTCATTCTTTAGTTTGTTAATCATGGACTTATCCTCACCAATGATTAACATATCATCAACGTAAAGAAGGAGTATGACAAACTTGTCATCTTGGAATTTTCAAACACAGACGTACTGATCTACAACAAGTCTCTTGTAACCATGGCTCATCATAAATGAGTCAAACTTCTTGTACCATTGCCTCAACACTTGCTTGAGGTTGTAGATACTCTTCTTCAGCTTGTAGACTAAGTGATCTTTTCTTGGAGCTTCAAGCCCTTATGGCTACTCCATATAGATTTCTTCCTATCTCCATGGAGAAAGGCAGTCTTCACATTCATTTGTTTGAGTTCCAAATTTAAGCTGGCTACCAATCCAAGTATGACTCAAATTGATATCATCTTCACCACCGGTGAAAATATCTTGTTAAAGTCGATACCCTTCTTCTGCTAGAATCCTTTGACAACCAATCTGGCCTTGTGCTTTATCATTTTTCCTTGATCATCTTTCATCAGCTCGAAAACCCATTTGTTCTTTAAGGCTTTATTTCCTTCATAAAGTTTCACCAACTCATAGATCTGAGTTTTGTGCAAAGAACTCATATATTCTTGCATGGCCTGCACCCATAGGCTTCTATAAGCATGAGTTTGAACTTCCTAGAAGCTCTCCAACTCCCCCTCATCAGTAAGCAAAATGTAGTCTGATTCCGAATATCTTTTTGACGGAATCAGTAGGAGACCTCTTGCCGATCTTCTTGATTGAGTTTCATCAACCAAATGAGGTTCCTTACCATTTAACCCTTGTGGTGGTATACCAGCTTTTGGTAGAGAGGGTTCTTGCTCCCCCTGCTCGACACCCTAAGCTTTTACTTCTGCTTTTGGATCTCAATCCTACATATCCTCATTATCTGTGGTGAATTGTAATGGTGCGAGATCTAGAGTATAGGAACTAAGCTTTCTTAAAGTTGAGGAAGCTTCAGTTCCTATGTGTTGGTTTTCATGAAACACAACATCCCTACTTCTGACAATTCTCTTTGTCACTGGATCCCATAACTTGTATCCGAATTCTTCATATCCATATCTAACAAAGATACATGGAGTTGACTTGACATCGAACTTCTGTCTCAGCTCCTTAGATATGTGTGCATAAGCTTTACACCTAAACACTTTCAGGTGAGAGTAAGAGACATCTTCTCCAAACCAAACATTTTAAGGAACTTCAAATTTCAGTGGTGTAGAAGGTGATCTGTTAATTAGGTAACATATAGCACGAATAGTTTCACCCCAGAATGGCTTTGGTAACTTAGTCATACTGAACATGCATATTGTTCTTTCCATGATGGTCCGATTCATTCTTTCGGCTACACAATTGTGTTGTGGAGTATATGAGACCATATTCTCATGTCAAATACCGCGATCAACGTAGTATGTAGTGAACTTGTTGGAAATATACTCTCCTCCATTGTTTGTTTGCAATCACTTCAACTTCTTTCCCATCTCTCTTTCTACTAGGGTGTGGAAACTTTTGAAGTGCTAGAAGACTTGATCTTTGTTTTTAGATTGTCTATCTAGACCTTTCGTGAAGCATCATCAATGAATGTCACAAAATATTTATTACCTCCCAGTGGCTTTTCTTCAATGGGACCACATATATCAAAGTGTACCAAACTCAGCAACTCTGATCTCCTCTTCGTAGAGGAATTACACGAGACTCTTCGTTGTTTGCCAAACAAACAATACTCACAAGGGTTTAACGCTGTCCTTTTGACAACTTTGATGAGTGCATTTTTTGTAAGTGTATCCAACCCTTTCTCACCCATGTGTCCGAGTCTCTTATGCCACAAATTCAATGATACATCGCCTTCCACTACATTGAAGCTATCAGAATCGATTTTCACATGGGTTTTGAACAACATGCCACAAATATGTCCTTAGGCAACAACCATGGCACCTTCTATCAGCTTCCAAGTGCCTTTGCTGAAGTGGCTGTCATAGCCCTGTCGATCAAGGGTTTTCCTATAAATCAGGTTGAGCCGAAGGTCAGAAATGTGTCGAACATCTTTCAACACCATGGTGCAACTAGTGTTGGTTTTGATCTGTACATCGCCAACACCCATGATTTTCGAGGAACTGACATTCTCCATCCTTATCGTACGAAAGTCTTATACTTTGTACATAGTGAAAAACTCATTATAGAAAGTGGCGTGGCATGATGCTGTTATGTCTACCACTCACTCAACATTGTAGTTTGCAACGTGCGGACACATTTTATTACTGGTGGAGAGTACTGCTACATCTCTTGAAAGAGTGACAAGAGTTTCACCATCTTCTTTTCTCAACTTTCTGCTTTGACCTTGCCTCTTTATAAACTTGCGGCAGTGTTTCTTCATTTTGTTTCTACCTCCACTTCTTCCTCTATCATTACCTTGAGGCATTTTTCTACTCTTGGTGACAAGGACATGAGACTGATTCATGCTCGTCTTATTTGTCTGGCCTCCTCATTGAACATGGCTCATGAACTTAATCCCCTTGCATTTCAATATAAAAAGTAAAAATAACTTTTATGATTCATGTCAAATTCAAAATAATAACCCAATCAAAATGATATCATGATCCAACTTTGACCCAACCTAACCGAGATCCTTGCTACCAATTGCAGCTGAAAAGCTCCAAAAGGGGATCTGGGCTAAGTCCAATACTAGAAGAATCAATTGCTGCATGAGGATAAAGATACTAAACTTCCAGTTGAGGTACAATATAGAGAAAATGTCAAATATTTAGCTATTAAAATGTCAGTCAAATATGGACAGTAAATTCATAAGAGTTATATCTCACATTAATTAAAAGTCATCATTATGGTTAAGAATTTATACTAAAAAAGTATAGATCTAAATGGTTCTCCTAATATCAATTATACACTTCAACTTGGAGACAGAGTCACAAAGGATACCTATAGGAACTAGGAAGCAATGTGAATTGCAGGAGTCAAGATACAATTTGTTACTAAGCTGTTTAAATCTGCATATTTTCAAGAGCCAATATAAATCCCACCTTGCAAGTACAGACAAAGTTTGGAAGTACCCAGGTTGGAAAACTTCAAAACAGATATCCCAAAAAAGAAAGGAAAGTTCGGGTAATAAAATATCAGAACTTCTTCCAAATATAAATACTGTGAAAAAATGAATTCCCTTATTATTTTTATTCCACTTTGGTTCATTTCATTTTTCTCCATGGACAGCCAAATCCCCATCATTTTCCTCTAGATTCAAGAATTTTTCTTCTTTACTTCCTAAAATTTAGTCTAGAAATAGAAACGCATGATTAAAAACAACATTTAAAAGAAATGAAAGCAATAGCAAACCACCGACAAATTGAACATCCATCTATACGTAGCTAAGCCTACACAAAGATCCAAAAAACGCTACCAAAGAATATCAAATAAGCAGTGAAGGTGCAAAATATCACAAACAAAAAAGGTAAGCAAAAATTCTCATCCAATAAGCAGTGAAGGTGCAAAATAATCAAAAATCAAAATTTTGAAAACCCACCAAGCTCATTGAGCAATTCGTACTTAGTAGTAGGATCTTCCCTGGTAAGACTGTCCGGAATCGAACTCGCCGAGATCTTTGTCGTGAGCTGCCGACCATCCTCGCCACCTTGTGAAGACCTGCTCCCATGCCTCTGCTTCCCAGACTCGAATTCCCCTAAGATTTCCTCATGCTCCTCAAGCGCGATTTAGATGGAGAAGGTTGAGTTTATGAGGTTAGGTTTAGCAAAACCTAAATAAAAAATGGAGAGAAGGGGAGAGAGGGAGTGTCGGGCTGTAGAGTGAAATGAGAAAGAGAGAGAAAGAGAAAGGGAAAAGAGAAAATGGAGAGAAAAAATTGAAAGGGAGAAAGGAAATTTTTTTCAGATTCATTGGCGAAAGGAATGAGACGGGAGAGGAAGAAAGAAAGGAGAGAAAGGTCTGGGAGAAAGAAACGGAATTACGGGCGAAATGGGAGAGATCAGTTGGAAGAAGTGATTTGTGTAATAAAATAATCGGATAGACTTTAAACAGTGAGTCTTCAAATATGAAGATGAAAATAAATTTACTGTAGGTCAAAGTTTGAGTTTCTACCTTTAGCGAATCCGATGCCAACGTTTTAAATCTCAAATTCATCAAATTTTAGACATTCAATCGTTTTAGCGAGACCGCTGCCAGTGCTCTAAGATCATCCTTTTTTAAGTATTGATACTGTCGTGAACAGTACACAATTTTTAACATCCCTATAAAAAAGCCGTGAGTTATTACTTGTAAACATTTCATTTTACTTTATTTTATTTTCATATTCACATGTTCTCATTTATGGTTACTTCGAATTTTTTCAGAGTTTTTATTCTTTTTTTTTTTATCAACAATCTTCTTTTACATTGTACACTTATACAGGGGGAGATTTGAAAAATCTTCCCACCCTATTTGGATTCGGGTGAGCTTTCATATATATTGCAAAGCTTGTTTACTTAAAGAACATAATTTGTTTTCATTTTTTCACGGGCAAATTGCAATAATTAAAACATATGAGGCTGAGGGTTCCAACAACAACCACATTACAATGTCACATTCATACAATTAAAAATAAAATAGTGGAAAATGTTAGAAATTGAGCCAAATTAATTATCCGATCGGAAAAAGACCAGACCAGACCCTCTCTCTCTAAAAACAAAAAGACCAGACCCTCTCTCTCTAAAAACCCTCTCGTCCGGATCCAGTTGGGGGAAGGGGAGCTTCGGCTCCCTCTTCCCCTTCCTCTCCTCCCTCTCCTCACCGGCCCTTTGTCTCCGGTGGTTTATGTTGTGTTTTTTTTGGGTTTTTTTCAGATTTCGGCCGAATAAGGGAGGGTAGCCGGTTCGAGCTTCTCCGGTCATCAGCTTCCTACACGCGCCCCTCCAGGAGCTCTACATGTCGCCGATCTGCTTATCCTCCGAATGCGGCCTCCTTCGGAGCGGCGCGTATCCCGCACGCGCGGGTCGAAGATCACGAGCTCGTCGGCGAGTGGGCCTCACGCGCCACCAAGGAACCCTCTGTAGCGGAATCGCGCGGCAGTTCCCGAGCAGGCGTCTCTGGATCTACATAGCTCGACCTTTGGTTTCTCTCCCCCTGTTGTTTTTGTGCACTGGTTTTCCGGTTTCAGTGTTTTCACAATGTATTTTCTGCTTATTTTGTTTTATTGTCTAGTTATTTTATAAATCCTTTAGGTTTCCCATTCGGACTAGGTCCGGAATGGTGATTTCTCCCCCCTCCGCCTAGCGGAGTTGGCGGGGTGTTTAGTGGGTTACTGTTACCTCTGTCTTGGACAGAGATGTGCATTCTCTTAGACTTAGGTCTGAAGAAATGTACCGGACTAGACCATGTCAGCCACGGTTGTGTGTTGGGAAGCTGTTAAAGTTTGTAATTGGCTTGTTTAAGTCAATCTTGTATGTCCTTTTTAATGAATGGAACGAGTTCTACTATTTTCAAAAAAAAAAATTAATTATCCGATCCCAAATCTTCATAGCTAGTTAGGTACTGAAAAATAAGTACAATTGATATGATGGTCTATAACGTTGTGGAGACGATTGGTATGCCTACTGCAATAAAATTGTAGCATGAATGTGTGCACTGTTGTAGGTTAAAAAAAAAAGAATTAAAATCTCATTTTCCTCATGCTCGTAGATTAATATATTTTTAAATAAAAAAAAGTTAAATTTAAATTTAAGCCACCAGTACTACAGGCATAGTAGACTAGTAGTACATACCGTGGAAAATGCACGCGCGGGTAACGAAAACACAGAGAAAGGCGCCAGAAGTTTCGAAAACTCAAAAGGGTTATATTCTGAATTTCTGATTCTGCTCCCGCCCCTCCCCGCCCCGCTCTTCATTTCGTATTTTATATATCTCTCTCCACTTTCGCCTTTTCCATTTACATTTGCCTTTTCTTTCTTCCCCCCATCTGTCTATTTGCCTGTGCCTGTGTCCGTTCGAGATTAAAACACAGACATTCCAACAAGCACAAGCACGAAAAATGGCTACTACTGGTGGAGTAAAGGGGAGGAAGAGAGTGGAGGCCTCTTCGGAGCCCCAGACTGCCACTTCTTCTCTCCTTCGCGCCAAAGATGGCAGCGCTTTTGCTCGATGGTACCCTTCTCTAAATTCCTTCTCTCCCTCTCTTCTGTAGTCTAGAAACGTTTTCTAAGGCTCGTTAAGAAACCAAACGTTTATGTTTTCTTTTTTTAATATACACATCTCAATTATTTTTACAACGCAGTATTAGCTGACTTTGAATTGTAGTTATTATCAAATGCCTTCAATTTTTGTTCGAATGATATTTGATGAGGATCGGTTTTGATTACTGCTTGCTATACGCAGTGAAGAGTGCAACAAGAATGTTGCAGTGGCTCTCATAAGCATGCACAGTTGCAGCCTCGATGCCAAAATCAAACTTAATCTCGGTTCGTATCCTCTCATTTGTGTCTATTCGTATCTCAAAATAGCACTTGTTTTTTTCTCGTTCAAATAAACAAGAACCTATTTTGATGCATATTTTTTACTGTTCCTGTTTATTTTCTGTTTTAGAGGCTCAAGTCGTGGAGATGTCCACTGAGTCCAAAAAGAAGCCTGCAGACAGGTATATTTGGTTTTCTGTGCGTGTTATTCTGATATTAACGTCCCTTTTTATTTTAAATAAATTGATTTTGAATATTTACGCAGGAAGAAATTAGGTACAACAGGACCTAAGGCAAAGAAAGCAAAAACTGAGAAGAAGGTGAAGAAGGGTAAGGATCCAAGCATGCCCATGTACGCCCTCCCACTGCCTTCTCTCTCTTCATGTACAGGCTCTCTCTCTCTCTCTCTCTCTCTCTCTCTCTCTCTCTCTCTCTCTCTCTCTCTCTCTCTCTCTCTCTCTCTCTCTCTCTCTCTCTCTCTCTCTCTCTCTCTCCAGTCTGATCCGATCCTTGTTTCGATTGGTTTTTGTGTTTATTATAATGCCATGCATTGTTCTTTGTGTGTGTGTGAGATATATATATATATATATATATATATATATATATATATATATATATTTATATGTATGTATGTATGTATTTTTATATATGTATGTATGTATTTATATTTATATTTATATTCTGAGGGGATTTATTCTGTGTTTCAGGGATGACTTTAGAAAGGCCTATAAGGAAGCACATCCCGATTCCAAGGACGTCAAAGTGGTATAAATCTTTGCACAAAATTTATTTTCTGGTTTGTGGTTCGATTGTGGTTAGTCTTATTATCTTGCTGGACGATGAAACTTAGGTTGCAAAGGAGGGTGGAGAGAAGTGGAGAAACTTGACTGAAGAAGTGAGTTTTAAATTACTGTTATTCTCTTCAAAGTCGAATGCTAAATTATAAGAGTGTCCTGACCTTTTTGGCATATATGGTTTTCAGGAGAAGAAAGTTTACCAGGACAAAGCTTCTGATCTTAAGACGGAGTATGAACAGGCCTTGGAGAGTCATAATGCTGAAGATGAAGATGTAATCCGTTCTTAGATGTTGCAGTTAATTCTTCATTTTGATTTTCAAGTTTCTTTATTTAAATTGTTTTGTCGTGTGGTTTTTATTCTGAACAAGTGGCTTTTATTACTTTTCCAGGGTGATGGAGGTTCAGAGAAGGAAGTGGAGGGAGCATCTGATGGAGAGTAGGGCAGTTTGCATGTTGAGTTTTCATCTGTGATGATTGGTTTTGGTCCCTTGTAAATTTTTAGAACTGGTTTTGTCTAGTTGTTTGAGTGTAGATGTTAGAAGCTTTCTCAAGGGAAAATATAGTGTTTCTTGGTTTGGGGCACCATTTGTATTCTTCTCAGAATGCTAATTGTTGGTTAACTTGCCAAGTATCTGGCCTAAGTCACTTTTTTGTTATTCTTATAGTTATTCTGGTGCTTCTTTGTTCTTAATTGGTTTCTGCGATTAATTGTTGGGGGCATGCATTCGCATTAATTTGCTTTGCACGAACGCTTCTAAAGCAGATTCTTTGTGATGGATGTGCATGCGGTCATTGAAATTGTTTTGGAGGTGTTCCCCATTATATGGTTTATGCGCTGTAAATAATAACTCGTTATTTCTATTTAATGAAACGGATATTATGCCGAAGATGAATGCTAGAATAGACAGATGAGTTGTTGCAGAAAACCGAACCTATATCTCATTGGACGCTTGTTTCATTGTCCTACAAGGTGGCAGAGGTTTGCCACACAAGCACAAATTGTGGGAATAGGCAGCTGCGGGGAAGATATTATATGGCCTTCCTTGTGATATCTCTCCACATAGTCTGTTTGCTCTTGAAGTTTGCATGTCTTAGGTCTTCAATACCCAACAAGCTATTCGGTATTCTTCCTGAGAGTCCATTGATGGACAGGTCAAGCCATTGAAGTTTTAGCAATAGGCCTAAACCTGTAGGGATGGCGCCGTTAATCTGGTTCCTTGAAACATCAAACCTTTCAAGTTTAGTTAGGTTTGAAATTGAACTGGGGAGGTGGCTTGAAATCCAGTTGCTAGCAACGTTGAGCACTATCAAGTTCAAGCCTTCCCTCAATTCAGGAATGCTGCCTGTAATGTGATTACTCGATACATCTATAACCTCTAAAAAGCTGCTCGTTTTGTTATTCAAGATCCTTGAGATAGACCCAGTAAGCTGATTTGAGCGAAGATCAATATAAGAGGGCCCGCCTGGCAATCTGATTTCTTAAAGATCTGACCTCAATTGGTTGTTTGAGAGCTTGACCTTTTGCAAATTTGACATATTTGCAAGGAAACTGGAGAGCCCATCCATGAAAAAGTTTGTCAGATAGTTCGATAGAGCTGAGTGAATCAGGTTTTGTGAAGTGTGGAAGTATTCCTCTCAGTTTGCATCCAGCTAGGCGGACATCCGAAAGTTGTCTGCTTCTGATCCAATCGGGAACTTCTCCTAAACTGAGATTGTTATAAGGCAGGTCTATAGACAACAAAGAAGGAATGCCCATACCAAGGGTTTGTGGCAAAGGATCCGAGAGTGCATTTCGAGATAAATTTAGGTGCCAAAGGTTGTGTAATCTTGAAATGGTAATTGGAATATGACCCGTAAACAGATTACTAGATTAGCATTCAATGAAAGACTGGGAAGGGATTTTAAGTTTTTAACTCCCCTATCTGGTCTGGAATATCTCCTGTGAGTTGGTTGTTCAAGGACAAGTCCAATAGATTGGCCAAGTTGAACAAGGAAATGGGTAATTGCCCTGATAATTGGTTATTGGATAGGTCGACATAGGTTAGGTTCCGAAATTGCCCAATAGAAGCTGGGATTGGCCCAGATAACAAATTAAAGCTGAGGTCCAAAGACTGCAGGGTATGGAAGTTATTGAGAGTGGCTGGGATCGGACCTCTTAGAAAGTTTCTTGCTAAATTTGTAGATTGAAGATTACCGAGATTTCCTAGGTTTGGAGGGATCTGCTCCCTCAAATGGTTCCCACTGAGTGAGAGGGTCTGGAGTAAGGACAAATGACCTAAACCTGAAGGAATATTTCCTTCAAGGGCATTGTCTTCTAGGACCAGCTGAGTGAGGTGGATTAGATTTGAGAAGCTTTCAGGAATCGGACCTCGAATATGTTGCATCCCACTTATAACCATTACCTCCAAGAAGAGTAGACTGCCCAGAGAAGGGGAAAGAGTGCCCTTCATGTAACGGCTAATGTCTCTATCAGGTCTTTGCAGCAGCAATCCGGTAAGTCTCCCCGTAGTTGTATTACACTGTACACCTTCCCAGCCTCCATCGCAGCAGTCGTTTCCTGTCCACGTAGAGAGGAAATCAGTGGTGTCCTTCAAGATTCTAGCTTTGAAGCTGAGAAGAGCAGCTCCATCTGCTTCCGAGCAAACTGGGATTTGTGAGGTTTGAGGAAGCGACTTTGACAACATATAGAAGAATGAGGAAGACATCAGCAAAAACCATCTCAGGCTTCGCATTTTGGAAGGTGCGTGGGTCTCGATAAGATCAGAAAATTTGCCGAAATATATATATGGAAGTTTTCCTGTAACTTGAGATCTATCTGACAGGGAGACAGAGTTGGAAATAAACGTGTATATAAATATATATACATATATATAAATATATATATATGTATGTATATGCATGCATATTTCACTAAGAAAAAAGTGGTAGATGTTCCATAGGAGACATGAGTTCATTCTATCCCTTCACGTCGAAAGGAAGGGATAATGATGAAGAAAACCAGCGAAAGTGTGTGACTGACAATTTTTCATTATAAATTGGTTGGAGGTCTGCCAGGATTATATTTAGGAATCAAAAGTAGATGTTTTTTTTTTCCCTTTTCTTGAAAATTAAGAGAAGGCATTTTTCGATGGGTAATCAATCAATTTAAAGACATTTACATGGACATAATGACCATTTGAACGACGTTGGAGCGCTTTAGATTCAAATTCGACTTCCCCAATTTTGTAAATCAATCTCATAAAGTCAGACATATTGCTGTAGAAAAACTCTAGATGCAGTCGCCTGGGGAAGCGCCGTGCAAGCGGCTGCTGATGTGGCATAATTAATTAAAACGCACCGTTTTGGTTTATTGCATACTTCCCTCCCATAGCCTCATTTCGTTGTTTCTCATCCTCATTTCAGAACAACACAAACTCACTCTCTGCGATTTAAAGGAAAAGCCATTCCCTCCCTCTCTTCTCCTTCTCGCCCTTCCCTCCCTCTCTTCTCCTTCTCTACTTCCCTCTCTGCGATTTGACCCCGCGAAGCCACGCTTACGGCCTCCCTTCGTCTTCAACTTCTGGGAAGAGCCCTTTCCCCTTCATCTCGAAAAACCTTAACTTTCAAATTTCCAGCATAGGTGACCCACTTCCGGCACGCAGCTTCATTTCCGACGTCTACTACCACAAATCCGAGGTCCTATTTAAGCGTTTTTCATTTTCAATTTATTTATTTTGTTATGTATGAAATGTGGAATTTTTTTTATCTACGAATGTGTGATTTTTTGATAGCGGCTACGAAATTTATTTATTTATTTTATGTGTTCGATCTACAAACAGTTAGGGTTTTTTAGGTTCATTATATTTTTTTTCGATGTGTTCGATCTACAAACTGTTAGGGTTTTTTAGGTTCTTTCTCTTTGTATTATTGAATGGTATTTCATGCTTTGGTTTGAAGGTGTGGTAGATATCTATTTTCTTTGGTAGATATCTATTTTCTTTCTATTACCAAGGAACGTGAAGTTTTTTTCCTTTCTTTTGTAATCAAAATGGCAATTCCAATTATTTTTCGACTGATTTCTAGTACGCAAAATGGCTGCAACATACTCTATTTTCACTTTTGATTGAGTTGGAGCTCTTTAATTGCATTCAATTGAACCTGTAGTTTTATTTATTTATTTATTTGTTGAGTGAGTATTTGGTTTGAAAAGTTTGAGATTGGTTTGTAAGGGAATTGTTTGTTTGGGTTTGCCTTGGAGAATGCTTTGTGTTTAAGGTCTCTTTCAGTATCTGCATTCTTTATCTTCTAAATGAACAAACAATTCCCTAAACTATAGTTTGGTAAGCTATAAAAGTAGCTGCCAATCTTGTCTTCTATTTGACTCATTAGTTTTTGTCGGCTTGTGTTCTTTCTTGAAGTGCTTGTTGTTTTGTTTGAAAATCTTGGATCTCACTGTTTTGTTTATCCATGGAAAGGAAAAAAATAATTGATGTTTCCTTTCCATGTCAGAACTTGGAGCTGTCACAATTGTTTTAACTTCTCCACATCTAGCTTATTGTGTATAGCTGATTTTTATTGTGTATAAAAGAAAAAATAAGTGAGAGTTATAGGTGATTTTTTTTTTTTTTTTTGCAAATAGCAGCTTCTAACAAATTTGTTTAATGCATTTTATGCATTTCTAACAGGGAAGATACTGGGCCCTGTCCAGTCCAGGTGGAAGGCAAGTATTAGAAATAAAACTCTGATCATGCTTGGACTATTGTTTTCACTGTAACATTCGACAAGTGATAAAATTTGATGTTTTTTCCCATGATCTATTATACTGATTTTCAAATATTATTCCTATTGAAGACAGTCCAAGTACTTGGTCTGTTTCACTCCATTGTGATTCTGGTTAATTTTAGAATGTCCTCATCATCACTGTCTTCTTCATCATCAGCGAAACCATTGTGCTTCTGTAATATTGAAGCTACATTGAGATGCTCAAAAACAAAAAGAAATCCAGGACGACCTTTCTTAGGGTGTCCTAAGTATAATACAAAGGTAACAAGTACTCTTGTAATGTAACTTTGCAATAATATATTGATTAATATATTATTCATCTAACACTTTCTTTTATATGTGTTAAATATTAGGGATTACCATATTGCAAATATTTCAAGTGGGTTGATAGTAATCAATACATAGAGTCGGAGATACAAGAAATAAAAAATGAACTCTTACGGAAGGAGGAAGAGCTCGAGAAGAGACTCATCGATGTCGAAAGGATGGAGATTCAGCTCCGTAAAATAGTTGATGAGATCGAGAAGAGAGAGATTGTGCTATCCAAAAGAGATGAAGAGGTTCAGAAAAAGGAATTGGAGCTTCTTGAGAGAGAAGCTCTCCTAAAGCGTTCGCGCACGCTACCCCGACTGTATTGGGGTTTTGTGATAGTTGTTTGCTGGCAATTTATAATGAATGCTCTGTTTTCCAGAGCTTGTCCATTACTTTTTGTGTTTATTCTCCTTGCCCCACCAAAGCCTTGTTATGCGGTCTGGGTAGTGAGCTAGAAACAGAATATAAGTTGTCAATATTAATTGTGAAATGCCAGATGATCCTCAGAATGATGGAGTAACGCATAGATAAGTATCCACCGAACAGTCTTTACATGCACAATACTCTTATGCCAGCCCCTTTAACCACGAAAATAATATGCAAGCATTTGTTATGATAATGCTAATCAATTCTGACCTGACAACAAATTGCAAGAAGATACTCTTCAAAAGAATAAACAGATGCAATATCTCACTCCATGTTCAAAAGAATTTAACCAACCAATCTATTCATGACAAAATTCAAACCCATTTGGTTCCTAGTCGAAAGAACACTATATATACACTAAATGTAAATAGCAGAAGAAATGTCCACCAAATAGACCAAAAATCTGAGAAAAAATAGACCAAAAATCTGAGAAAGAAATGTCCACCAAAGAGACCAAAAATCTCAACAAACCAAAAATCTTTATAAACAAACCAAAAATGTCAGTTGCATCATCTACAGATATTTTTCTTCCCACTAATATAATTACAAAAATCTATAACTTCCCAACCTTTCTTCCCACAAAAATAATCACAACTACAACTTGTGTCATTTTTTCTTCCCACTAATATAATTACAAAAATCTATAACTTCCCCAAAACATCACCAGGACCAACTTTTCTTTCCACAAATAATTTGAAAAAACCATGTAGGTCTTCTTCCCACACGTTAGCATCACCAGGATTTCATTTTCTTCCCACAAATAACTTGAAACAACCGAGTAACCTTTCTTCCCACACCTGCATCTCATTAAACCAAGTACATTTAATGAGAAGTCATACCTTATTTTTTTTCTTTATATATATATATATATAGGTAAGTCATATATCACATCCATAATTTTCACTACCATATACTTTTCATGCATATATCACAAAATAACCATCATAAGTTTAAATTCTACCATATCATTGCACCGGTTGTGATCCAAAAATGCCAGGTTGCGAAGGTTGTGATTCGTCCACTCCAAACTGAATCTGTAATGAATAAATACTCGTTATTTTTGTGACATCAAGGTGAAATTTTAAAAATATCACAACTACAACTTGGATATTTCATTTTGTTTATTTTAAGAACCCATGTCATGTTGAGCTGCATGCTGATCAGATAACTTCAACATTTCCCATGAATGATTAACAAAGACTATATATATATATATATATATATATATATAAGTTTCTACAAATTTTTCCCAGTAGTCACAGCCCCATCTGGAGGACAAAAGATTCAAAAATTTTCCTAGGAGCAAAATATATGAAAGTAATTGCATTCTTCTCAAAAACCAGACACCAGAAATTGATTTCAAGGAAAAGAGGTTCAAACAAATGAAAATCTTAGCTAGATGGATATATCAGAGAATGTGATTTTTTTTTTTTTATAGTTAATAAGAGATTTTATTCCAAGCAAATAGGCATAGCCCAAGTACACATGATGTATACAAGTGAGTACACCTAAATACAAGCTAAAGCAAAAACAGTACTAAAATAAAACATGACAAATGTTCCCATCCCTTACAAGATTCTTCACCCAAAAACTTAATTTCTAATTTTGCAATTGAAAATGCTTCATTTCAATTTTAACTAGGTAAAATTCAATACTTAAAAACATTTTAGAAGCTCTAACAAACACATAATAATTCACTGCATTAAAATAGAAGAAAACATATGGAGCTTACTACATACTAGTCGGCTTAGATAATTATCTGCTAACAAACTTGCTCCATTATTTCATATGGGGAATCAATCTTATTTGGTCCCTCAAATTCGTTGTTTCAGTTTACGAAATGTAGATTGAGACAAGAAAAATAAAAACTTTACAAATGGAGACCCACCGAGAAGAAGACCCACGGTGCACACGAAGACCCACTGGAAACGAAGCTCTACTTTCGTGTTTTTACTCAGATATTTTTTCAACCATTACACATGTGGCCGAGACCCATGGTGCACACGAAGACCCAAAGGATGCGAAACTCTGTTTTTGTGTTTTTACTCAGAAGATCCGAGACCCACGGTGCACACGAAAACCCAGCAGATGCCAAGTGATTGAGCTGCATTATTGCATATTTTATATAGTTAAAATCAATATATTTTTAATTGTTTTATCATTTTATCATTGATTTTAGATAGAAAAATGATCAAGAGGCAATAAATCCAAGTTGTGATTTAAATTGATTAAAAGCATAGTTTATGCTTATTTTTATAACTTGTGATTTAATTTGATTTTATTATCTCACATGCAATAATACATTTTTAATATTCTAGTTTAGTTTTTATTTAATTTTTATTTAATTAATTATTTTCTTTTTCTAATTTTATTTTATTTTATTTTTATTCTATATTATTTTATTTTATTTTTATTATATCTTATTTTAGTTTATTTTATTTTATTTTATTTTATTTATTTTTATTTTTCTGCACAGGTCCTAAACGACGTCGGGTGTCGTTTTACACGGAACTTGAAACTGCTGTTTGAGGTCGACGACGTGCCGTTTCCATCGAAAACCAAACGACGCCGTTTTGATTCATCTTCAACCTCTCGACCGACTGCATGCAACGCCATGCATGCCGTTCCAAGCTTTACGCAGCCGTGCCTAAGCCACCATGAGCAACTCTCCGACGCCACTACACCTTCTCTCCACCTCCGGCAGCAGCACAGCCTTTTCACCACCACGAAACAACCGCACGGTTTCCTCTATTTTCATACCTCCGAAACAGAACACCCGAGTTTGAAATAAGTGAACCGTTCAGTGCAGCTTCGGCTGGAGTTTGGTGGGGAACAAAGAACAAACAATGCACATGCCGAAAGGAAAACAGAAAAATAAAAGAAACCGAAAGAAAATAAAAAGATGAAAGCAGAACCATTCGGTGCATGCATGTGTTTCGGTGCAAGCTGGAAATAGAAAGAGAATAAAGTTCGGTGCAGTGCGTGTCACTTGGTGCAGCAAAGAAAAATAAGAAGAAGAAGAAAGTGAGGTGCAGTCGGTTTCGGCTCAAGCAAAAGAAAACAGAAAGCAGTAAACATGCATGTGCATCCGGTCGGCTGGAAAGCAAAAAGAAAAGAAAGAAAATATAAAGCACGGCAGTGGGAGAATAAAATAAAGAGGGATGAATTATTTTGGAGCCTATATAAACGGACGAAACCAGGAGTTCATCATCATTGACCATGAGGGAGTTCGGCTCTCTTTCTGTTTTCGGAAACTAGCCTCGGTTTACAGCAGCTTCATTCGACACTTCAGTGTTTATTTATTCTGTTTTCAGCAGCTTTTTGTTATTACTTTCAGCAGCTCGTGTTTAATTTTACAGTGTTTTATTTGTGTTTTCGTTCGGCAACTTGAAGTTCAGTTTACAACATCATCATTTGGCTCTCTTGTCTTACTTTCTATTGTGTTTTCGGCAGCTTGTTATTATCAATTTATTTCACTGTTGTTTCATTCGGCAGCTCATTCAATCATTGTATATTGTATTCGGCAACTGTAATTTCACTTCTTTTGTTTACTCATTTGGCAGCTCATTCAATCTTCGGCACTTCAAGTTTATTTTTATAGTTTATTTTCGGCAACCAGTTCTCAGTTCAGCTCTCATTTCATATTCGGCAGTTTAAGTTTATTTACTGTTTTTAGCAACTCTCATTTATTTCACCAGTGTTTTCAGCAGCTTTTTATTGTGATCAGTTCGGGGCTCATTTCATTTTATTTTCGGTAACTTGAGTTTATAGTGTTTTATTTTTAATTTTGGCAGCTTGTTTATTTCTTGTGTTTTATTTTCTTGACAATTCATTTATACCATTTTCGGCAACTCTCTTATTTTATGCATTTTTATTATTCAGCTCATTTATTTACAGTGTTTTATTGTTCAGTTCATATTTTGTTATTTTAAAATCCTCATCCCAGTAATCTTCTCTTTTTGATTGCTCGTTCTTTTTATTAATTTATTTTTACTTTATTCACTTTATCACATTAGTCAATCCCTGTGGATTCGATCCTGTAAAGATACTACAACACCTGTATACTTGCAGGTAAAACTGATCTGGATTTTTACTCATTATTTTGAGTGAAAGTTTAGACTCAACACCAAGCCAAGCTCTGTTTTAGTGTTTTTACTCAGATCTTCTTTCAACCATTACACACTGTGGCCGACGAACTGTTACACGCAAGACCCAGACGCAGCACGAGCGGGAAGACGAAGACTTGGGCAACCATACACATGAAGCCGATGATTGAGAAAATCGAAAGAAACGGACACTGTACGGGCGGGAAAAAGAAGACCAAAGGATGCCAAGCTCTGTTTTTTTCTCAGAACAGTCTTTCAACCAAGTGCTGTATGTCGTCACCGACGAACCACGCAGCACGAGTGGGAAGACGAAGACCAAGCTCTGTTTCTTCAGTGCAATTTCTCTTTCGGTTTCTGGCGGGCTTCTTCTAGTCAAAGTCTATTTTGTTTTTTTTTTTATATGACGTGGCATCTCGACTGCGCACCGACTGCATACCCCGACTGTATGTAGAACTAGTGATTGCTGTATCTTCTCCACAAGTTTCATGCTTTTTAACCATCCTTTTGTTGTGGTTTGGCTCAGCATGAAGCAATGTGTTTATGCGGGGTAGCTGCACCATTAATGTTGAGGTAATGCTAAGCCTTGAAATATTACATATAATTTATTCTTCTAAGGTTGCTAGTAAGATTATAATTAAGTCTAGTTGAGTTAAAGAGTGATGAATCATGAATGTTCAAATTATGGTCATTTCTGTTTTTATTCAACCATGAGTCAAATCAAAATTTATTATATTCATGAAGCCACGAAGGTTTAGAGCATTGGCAATGATCTAGTTATTGTGAAGTCTAAAATTCGGCTAAAAGTTGAGATTTTAGTTATAGCCAAAGCCATTAAAATTTAGTCCACATTGGACTATTCATCTTAAAGTCAAAATAATAACATAATATTATATATTTTAATAATATTTCTTTGTTTTGCAAATACATTATATATTATTTAATAATTTAATTTTTATTGAAAATTATTGTTTCCCAATTATTTTTTTTTCTCAACCAAATTATCTAACATAATATAGCCTTGTTTACAAAAAATATTTTATGAAAAATTTGGACATAATATAGCCCTATTTACTAATGAAAGTTTTAAAAAGAACTTAACAAAGCTGGGAAGAAATTGTGGAGTAATTTATCCAAGATAAAAATACAGTCTATAGCACACACATTAAGAACAATATCTGTCCATTGTCAATAATTTCGAAATACAACTCTTTCAGCAATGCACTCTATACTAACACCAAAACTTTGTTGAATCATAATACAAATAATTTTAGCAATGCAGTCCAACCCACTAGTCCACAAAAATTTACAACATAAGCACCCACAACCTATTCATCTATTTACAAGTTGTGTATCATCCATGTCAAACATAAAAGCCAGATTATCCATTTCAACCAAAATAAACTGTCCAAGTCTCATAAGGCAAAAAAAAAAAAAAACAAGCCACTTCAACTGTGCACATACCAAATCTCATCCATAAAAATATGACACCTTTAATTACTACCCAACCACATGTTTCTTCAAACCACATGTGGCTGGGCAGCCACTAAAATCTTAACAAAAATAATTCACTTTGATTAAAATCTAATTGTGAGGAATGCTACTGAGCGTGGAGTCAAAATTTACGATGAATTTTTAACTACTTGATAGAGTGAAGGCCCTGGAATTAACATAGTTATGGGAATAACACTACTTGCTGTGGAATTCATTAGACTTTTAGAAATCTCAAAATACTTAATACTTTTATATGCTAGATTAGTAGTATGATGGAAGTGTTGATAAATGAATAGATTTACTTAAAATAGCAAACTACACTATCTGTTATGTTGCTTTCAAAATGACAGGCTTGTTTACTTAAAATATCTCCCCACTGTGCTTTGCTCTCACAACACCATAACAACTACTATCCAACTACAAAAGTTATCACAAATAAATCAGAATCTACAAATCACGAAACTATACTATGAATGGATGTTGCTGTATTCCTTGAAAAGTTGGCTTGTATATCACAGAAAGGCAAGATGCAACAGAAGGGCACTTTTCAAAGAGTTAGCAGAAAAAGGAAAAACTAAAAAAAAAATCCTATTTCTTTTTCTGAGCAAATATGATTTTCCCTTTGTCCTAGAGTAGAGGACGAGAAGATATTACTCAAGTACTCTTGTGTATTTACGCAGCGGAAATATTTACCAATTCACTTAACAAATTTGTTAGATCTATATCTTGCAATTATTTTATTCAAATGAACATATAAAGTAAATAAATAAATTATATGACACAACAATTGGTAACGAAGAGAAACCCTTTAAAAAACTCTTTAAAGGTAAATCCTACGGGGTAGTCAAATCCAGAAAAATCAATTACAAGTAAAACTCAATTACAAAATCTTTGTCAATTGATACTCTTAGTTGACCAGATAAATGACACATTTGTCTTCTATCGCAGTAGCAGCCAGAACCTCTGACGATCTTTAAATATTGATTTTTCTCCTGGAACTCCAGTGGTTGAAACTCGACCAATCAATTCTTCAACATGGAGCACAATCACACTCTTTGAGAGAAAAAATATGAAAATTCTCTAAGAAATCTTCTCATTAAAATTTGCACTGAAAAGTGCTCTAGAAAATAAGTAGGTCTGAATCTCTGTTGATCCTAACCAATATGATCCCTTAAATAAACAATCTAAAAATCAATTCCAATTGCAGTAGGATTCTGCTGACGGAACAAATCTGATAGGAGTTTGATCTGTAGTAAGACTTTGTTGACGGAACGAGTCTGGTAGGAATTTGATCTGCAGTAGGACTCTGCTGATAGTTGCGAAGTCATCTTCTGACGAAATGCTGACATTTCGCGATAACTCTTCACTGCAGTAACAGGTTTCAGATCAACCTCTTCTCTGGATAAGTGCAGATTCATTGAGACTTATTTTTTCCACTTATGGCTTATCTAAACAACCTCTAATACCTCTTAAATAAACTTAATATTGTTATAAATAAAGTCAATAAATAATTTATATTAATTCAAAATTACCAACTTAATGATAGGATAAACTCTATTATTTTAGTCACCTAATCCTATACAAACTTATCAACTTAGTTACCTAGTCCTAGCCAAACTTTTACATCTACAATCTCCCCATTTGACGGATTGGTGACAAAGTCAACTTGAGGAATGTTTTGCATCTACAATCTCCCTATTTGGCTGATTGGTGACAAAACCAACTTGATGAATGCAATGTGTACCTGAGACAAAAAAACCAGTAGACCAAGATCTCATGAAGCATCACTAACTAAGATTAAAAGTTCAGTGCAAACCATTTACTTGAAAACAATGAAACTAGACTTGGAACTGAATTAAACCATATTTCACAAAATATGAAAATTAATCATTAGCCACAAACGAATTTTAGTTGCACTGCTTTACTAGTGCTGCTCCCTTAGTTTTCTACTGCTACTCCCCTTTCACAAAAGACTTTTTAACGCAAAATATTTTTAACTCCCCCTCAACAACACACTTAAATCTCCTAACTCCCATTCAACAACACATTTAAATCTCTCACTTTTTGTCACTAATCTGACAAGACTCATAAGATAATAAATATCACTTATGTGAGCTGAGATGAAGATACTAAGAAAGACATGGTGAACAACTCCCATGTGTTTCAACTTTTTATGGATTAAATGCACCTGATGTATGAGCATGAATGCAAGTAAAATTAGGACAAAATGAATAAAGTAGCTTGGTTGAGACATAAAAACAAACACTTGGTGAGTATTAGTTTAAAACCGACATGAATAACCCCATAACCCACCAAAAATCATCCTCAATACATGCATGATATAGATCCATGTAATCATGTGTGTACATGTATACTCAACCCAACCAAAATCCAAGACCCAACTTCACATAACTAAATTCAATAACCCAATCTCCATAAATGCAAAAAAAAATTTAGAACGGGAGAGTGAGAAGAATTTGAATAAAATAGGAGCCTTATTGTGATAGAGAAACCTTGAATCGAGGAACTCGGAATCGATTCCTTCTTATAGGTAAATTGAATGTGATAAGGGAGAAAACGGGCCAGGGCTTGGGATGAAAGTGTCGTGAATGTGAAGGGAAAATATCGGGTGGAAGGTCTGGGCGTGACTTGTGTGGGGATAAAATACTTAAGTCACTTAAGTGACTAGGAGCCGTGCACGTGCTTTGTGCCTTAGAGTCTCACTGGAACTTAGAAACAAAATAGAGACCCACCACTGGGACTTATGCCAATAAAATAGAAACCAAGTCCTTGACTTCAACTTCAGAATTACAAATGCCCAACATTGACTCATACCTCACTATTAAATATATTTAATATTCTCATATTTATTTTATATAAAAATACATGAAAAAAATAATTTAATAATTTTAATTTTTTTTTCTTTTATATATATAATAACAATAAGACAAGTAACATGTCCAGATGCATCTTAGTCCAAACATAGTGTCATTCACAAAACAAGTTCAATTGAGTACACTGTATTATTTGCAACAATCACTATGGATGTTCACACCTCATAAGATCGTAAATGTTAAAGTTCATGTGAGTGTGTGAGTGAGCAAACTTATGTAGAGTAGTAACTTTTTATTTCTTTTTCTCTTCAATATATTTTTGATAATATTATTCATAAGTATTTTCTTCTTATAGATGCTCTCAAGAGTTTGTTAGTTACCTCAAAAGTCAAACTTTATGCTAGGGCCTAGATACATGAGTATCTCCTCCAAATACTAGTTTGCATAACCCATTTCATGTTCATTTTTGTTGTTCATCTTTTCCACAATGATTTGAGCCACGATTTTTTCTATAAGGATTTAAGGGATAAATCCATGTATGGTGCTTGTCTTTTTTCGCAATGATATAACACCTACTTTTTTTTATATGGATCAACTATTTGTATTTGTCAAGGAAATATCTCTTTATTATTGTACTAGGTTCAACTAGTATTAGTCAATTCAAGGCATATACTCCCTCTATGGTGAGCATCTTAATAATAAATATGGAACTTAATTATAAGATGTTGATTATGCCCAAAAAATAACGTGGTAGTTGTAGTACAGCTTTGGGGTGTCGATTCCTCAGGGAGACGGATTAAAGAAAACACAATAAATAATAAAAAGAACTAAAAGAAAATATTTAATGATCAATAAGAAAGAATTGATTTTAATGCGATTTAGGAACTAAAATTACAATGATAAAAATAAGGATCACTCAAATTATAAATAGTAAAGCATCAAGAATTTTTTGCACAAATCGGATATTTATGTTTATTCTTGATTCAGTGAATTGCTTAATTGGGGATTCATCTCCAGAGTGTCCAATTGGAAGATATAGAATTACAAACCACATTAATCGAAAGATAACTCTTTGATATATCATTCACTACTTTTTAAAACTCTGTAAATTATCATCTTTATTGACAAACCCAACGACGACAATATACCCAAGGGCAATACTGCAGCAAAAAATTAAATCAATAAAGACAATGAATTAATCTAAACATAATCAATGATCTTAATCATTCTATAGAAAAATCATGATTAAATCTATGAAAGGAATCAATTCCAAGATTATTTGGAGATAAGAAAATACTATCGATAATTAGAGAATGATAAATAAGAGTTTGCATTAATAAAGAACAATCACATGAATCAAAAATAAACTAAAAATACCCTCAATTGTGCAAGTTCATCCCTAGTTTTACTTAAAGACTTAGGGAGTCTCTCTAAATTTTCTGTCCGAAGTAGTCTGTTTGAAACTCTCTTCCTCAGCCCTTTATATAAAACCGAAAAGCCTGAAGCTTTGTATTCGTGTAATCCACTCTCAATTCGATCATTACGAAATATTCGCATAAGTTTCGTCCAGCCGAGAGTCAAGAATGGTTCGTTTATTTTATTTTTCTGTTGTGCGGCGTTTAGGTCCTGCCCAGTTTTTGTCTGCCTTCCAACCAGCACATATGAATTTTAAAACCAAGTTACAACTCTTCTTGTCTTCCGCCGCTTCCATTAATTGTTTCTTTTCCTTATTCTATTCTTTTCTTTCTTCCTTTCTTTTATTGCAGTGCATGTTCTTCAAGTCTTTGAGTACATCCAGACCGAAAAGGAAACAGCCCATCCCATGTGCAAACCATTTTATTTCTTTCTTTTTTTTTTCCTTCTCTGCTGCATTTCGTCCGAAGCTTTTCTTTTCATTTCTTTCTCTCCCAGCTTTTATTCTTTGTCTACTCACCTTCGTTTTCACTCTATTTTATTTTTTCTTTTTCGGTGTAATGGAAATGAGAGAACCCGAGAGGTGGTTGGGCAGACGTGGCTTGCTTGGGTGGAGTTGTTACGCGCAGTGGACGTGCGGAGGAGCACTGTAGCGTGGAGGTGCTGCTGGACGTGGAGAGGCGGTTCATGGCTGTGCTCTTGGTGTTTCTATGGACGTACGGTAGTGTAGAGGATGGCTGAGCAGTGGTGTTTGCCGCTGGGTGGTTCTGAGGGGCAAGAATTAACTTGCTTTGTTTTAACTTCATAAAACAGAGGATGCTTGTTGTCGGTTGTCACGTGGAGGTACGTGGAGGCTGGAGGGACGTGCATGGCTGGTGTTGCCGCTGGACAGTGGTTGCATGACGCAAGGTAGTTCATGGCAATGGCTCGCGGTTGGCTCGCTGTTGTGCTGCTGTGTATGCGGTGCAATGTAGCGGATGTTTTTGGTTGGAAGAAAAAAGACTGCAACATGAATGGAGGACGTGCGCCGTGGAGGTGTAGCGGCTAGAGACTGAGTTACAGTAATGGAGAGGTAGTTTTCTTGGCTGCAGGTGCAGCACATTGCAAAGTGGCAGCGTGGTTGGTCTGTGCTGGAGGTTGAAGACATGCGATGGTGTTCCGCAAGAAGGAGGCGCTTGGCTGCAGCTGTGGTTGCAACGTGTTGCTGTGCATGCGGCGTGGAAGAGTTGCAGCAGTGCGTGAAGACGAAGATGACCAAAACGACATGTAGTTTTGGTCTATGGTCAAAACTACATGTCGTTTAGGACAAGCTGTAAAAAAAAAATAAATAAAAAAATAAAAAAAAAACTTAGACAAGCAAAATAATCACAAGCAATATCAAATTAAAATTAGAAAAAGAAAAGAAATAAATAATTAAAGATAAAATAAAACTATATTAAAATATTAAAAGTGTGTTGTGCATGTGAAGAAACAATATCAAATTAAATCATAAGTATTAAAAACAAGCATAAATTATGCTATTAATCAATTTAAATTACAACTTGGATTTATGCCTCTTAATATTTTTTCATCCAAAATCAATAATAAAGTAGTAAAACAATTAAAAATGTATTGATTTTAACTGTATAAAAAATGCAATAATGCAGCTCAATCAGGTGCATATACATAAGTTTCTCACAATACTTTGTAAATGAATTTTGTCAAGATGACCCAAAGGGTCAGTATGCACAAAGTAAACTGCACAAAGTAGAGAGATGTATAAGTTTAAAAATTTATTTTGTGAGAACACATGTGCTCAAAATTTTGACATATCAAGCATGCACTTCCCAAAAAATTAGAAACAAACCAGAAATTTTTTTATATTATTTTTCTTATTAAAAACTGAAAACAGAAACATAAATTAAAAACAGAAAAATAAAATGCATGTCATAGACCAATAAAATGAAATGCAAGGAATGTAAGAACATGCAAGTGGTCCTATCAATTAATGTGATATGACATCTTCTTTGACCACTCACTTTATTTTAAATTTTGGTCTATTCTTTTTATCAACACCACTTTATATGATCTTTTCTTTATTGTGAGAGTAAAATTCTGCTAGTTCACCAAACTTTAGAGTTATGAAGGTGATTTGTTGACTTATCTCATCAACTTGATTTTCTAGAATCTTTCCCTCCCTTTTTAACTTTCTTTCACCTCCATTTTTTTTTCACTTTATTCAAGTTAAAGCAATATGGCCTTATATGGCCAAGAATACCACAATGATGACAAGTAGGAATAAACTTACCTTTAGACTTACCTTGGTTGAGCTTTTTTGTCATTGATCTATAGTGTGTGGCTCTTGGAACATGAGTTTTAGACATGGCTTTCTTTGGAACTTCTTCATCTCAACTTTCTTTAATAAAAATGATACATTTTGATGAAGTGGTAGCAGATGATGAGGCTTTAAGTTCCGTATATTGGGAAGTCATGTACCCCAAACCCGTGCGATCATAACTAGATTTTTGACAATTCAACATCTCATCTAATTTCTGAGTAGCAGTTTTTTGTTGGCACTCTTGAGAACTCTTCAACTTTGTCTAGTGCATCATTTTGAACCTTCAATCTTGATATCTCAACTTCAAAATTTTTCAGTGCTTCTGAAAGGTTATTCTTTTTACTCTTCACATCTGTGAGTTTATTGTATAACTTCTTGTTGAGTTTTTCCAACTTGACCACTTCTTCAAAAAAATCATTATAAACTTCATGTACACTCAAGTCATGGTCAGCATCAACAATAGCTAAATCCGAGTCACTATCAACAAATTTACTTTCAGATTTTGTATGCACAATATCAGAAAAATCATTACCAACAGTAGAAAAAGTCACAAAAGAATTTTCATCTTCAGATGATGAATTTGAATTTTCAGATTCTGAATTGTTACTAAGTGTGATATTTAATGTTTTTCCTTTATTTTTCTTAAATTTTGGACATTAAATTCTTATATGACCATAACCTTAGCATTCATAGCAATTCACTTTATATTTTTGCTCAGATTTTTCTATATTCCATTTTTCAAAATATTTCTTCTTTGCAGGAAATTCCATACATTGTTTTTGCTTTCCACTAGCTTTCTTGTTAAACAAAAATTTTCTGATTTTCCTTGCAATCAGATCTATATCCTCATCGTTCAAACCTTCTTTATTAGAAATGATCTTGATCATCTTTTACTATTTTTAAAGCAATGAACTTACCTTTTCTTGTTTGAGGAAGAGAGGACTCATATGTTTGTAAGGAGCTGACCAATTCTTCAACTTTAATAGCATCCAAATCCTTACTTTCTTCTATGGCTATAATCTTTGGGCGAAATCTTTTAGGCAAGGATCTTAAAATCTTTCTCACGACCCTTGAGTCCTCCATCTTCTCGTCGAGATTAAATCTGGAATTAACAATATCATTAAATCTAGCATAAAAATCATTAAAGCTCTCATCTTCCAACATTTTAATCTCATCAAGTTTAGAGGTTAGCAATTGTAATTTTAAATTTTTTACAATTCTTGTGCCTTCATGTGTAATCTCCAAAATATCTCATGCTTCTTAAGTAATCTCACACATTGAGATTCTTTTAAATTCATCAGGAGATACAACCATGAAGATAGCATTAAGTCCTTTGCTATTCCAATTAGAGTTGGTGATCCCATCTCTTGTCCAAACATCAATAGTTGTCTCGAGTTTAGTCCACCCTCGCTCAACTGTACACCACACATGTTCATCCAAATATTTAAGGAAAGCCTTCTTGCGAACTTTCTAATAAGTATAGTTTTCTCCATCAAAGTGTGGCGGGACATATATCAACATGGTCAACAAGGAAACGGATCACACTCGAATGAGTGAACCACGCTCTGATGCCAATTGAAATTATCCAAGTACTCCTGTTTATTTACGTAGCAGAAATATCTACCAATTCACTCAACAAATTTGTTAGATCTCAATTTTGCAATTATTTAATCAAATGAACATATAAAGTAAATAAATAAATTATATGACACAACGATTGGTATCAAAGGGAAACCCTTTAAAGAACTTTATAAAGGTAAATCCTATGGGGCAGCCAAACCTAGAAAAATCAATTTTATTATTTGAAAATCAATTATAAGTAAAGCTCAATTACAAAACTTTTGTCAATTGACATTCTTACTTGACCAGACAAATGACCCATTTGTCTTCTACCGTAGTAGCAGCTAGAATCTTTGACAATTTTCAAACTTTGGCTTTTCTCCTGGAACTCCAGTGGCTGAAACTCGACCAATTAATTCTCCAACATGGAGCACAATCACACTCTTTGAGAGAAACAATATGAAAATTCTCTAAGAAATTTTCTCATTAAAATATGCACTGAAAAGTGCTTTAGAAAATAAGTAGGTCTGAATCTCTACTGATTCCAACCAATATGATCCCTTAAATAAACAATCTGAAAATCAATTCCAATTGCGGTAGGATTTTGCTGACGAAATGAGTCTAGTAGGAATTTGATCTGTAGTAGGACTCTGCTGACAGTCGAGAAGTCGTCTCCTAACGGAATGCTGACATTTTGTGATAACTCTTCATTGCAGTAACAGATTTCAAATCAATTTTTTCACTTATAACTTATTTAAACAACCTCTAATACCTCCTAAATAAACTTAATATTGTTATAAATAAAGTCAATAAATAATTTATATTCATCCAAAATTACCAACTTAATAATAGGATAACCTTTATCATTTTAGTTACTTAATCCTATACAAACTTATCAACTTAGTCACCTAGTCCTAATCAAACTTTTACATCTACACTAATTAACATAAACCAAAAAATTTTCAATGTTGAGCAAGCAAGGGGACTGAAGCATTCAAGCCTTTTATTTGAACAGAATGAATGTGTGGGCATGTCTCTCTAACTTCTAACAGGTAATGAGAGAGCAACTGTTTGTTTTCTGACTTATGAATAGTCTTGCCAAATGCAGAATAATATCATTACAAGAACTTCTTTGTAAAATACAAAGTGAAAAAAAAAATGCATTCCTCACAAGCATAAACATACTAGCAGATGCAGATGCTTACGAAATACAAAATGCATAAAAATGCACATAGCAGATAAGCACCAACTTGACCATACAACCAAAACCAAACATGATGCAGACCACCACAAATCAAGCCAAAGCCAAAGCCAAACAATAAAAATACAAATCAAAACAAACAAGACGGTTTCAAACTTTGACAACCCTGGGAGAACGAAAGTAGTAAAGGAAGTGGAAAAAAATGAAAAAAACAAAGAGAAGAGGAGAGAGGGAGTGTAGGGCCAATCTAGATGGAAGAGAGAAAGAATGAGAAAGAGAAGGGAATAGAGAAACGGAGGGAAAAAATGAAGGGGGTGTTCTGCGAGGGAGAAAGAGAGAGAGATTGAAAAGGGTTTTGGGGAGAATGGATTCATGAGGGAAAGACTTTGTTTCAGTTGGAGGAGATGTGAATTTAGAATAAAATATTGATTTAGTTATCAACACTGTCTTGCTAGAGATGAATATATGTGTGGATATACTGTGATTGAAATGTTTAACTCCCACATTTTACCTAGTCCAATGCAGTGGGTTTAAAGAGCACAAAAGACATATTTTCGCTTTGAATTTTTTTTCTCATTAGCCACTATTCACACCTCACGCCCAAAACCCTATGAAAACACCGCTACACTCTATAAAAAAAAATAGTTTTTCACGTCATGTGTGGGGGATGTGATGTGAACAATTACTGATTTGTAGCAACAATTCCTCTTTGGAACAACCCATCTACACTTAGCAGAATAACAACCCCCAATTATAATTAGACACGTAAGAAAGTGGCCTAAATGCACACTACAGAAGCACACACCTGATTAAAGTCCATAACAAATGAAAAATCCCTTCCTATGAAGCCCCTTCCCCAAATCACAACTCCGTGAATGACGGCAGCCGTGAGAAACGTTTGAACGTCGCCACTACCAAGCTTCGTCATCGCCACCAAAATCCATTGCCCCCACTGAGATCTTGCCTCTCCATCTTTTCTGGGCACCAAAGTTGCCGTCCACAGTTGTTGTTGCCCACCACAGTAGTTGCCCACTCAATGGTTTGATTTTTGCACTTTCTAATTTTCTCTTGGTCTTATTCTAAGCACCATGGAGATAGAGAATATATATACACATCTCAAAATGGAGCACTACCAGAATAACCTCATCTTTCATGATATCGTAATTCAAGGAGACTTCATAGATGGATATAAGGGAAAAGTTGAGCAAAAGTCAAAAAAGCAAAACAAAACATAAAAAAATAAAAAAGTGAAAAAGAAACATTCAACATTTGAGGTTCTTTTTCTGGCAAGCCAATATTGTAGGCATTCACAGTGTGATACAACAGAAAGATGTTCAAGCATTAAATAGGTGAAGGAAAGATGATGATCAATACATGTTAGAAATATTAGATCAGAATGCACAGCGGAAGCAATATTACCTCGTTGGAAATATCTCGGATTTAGTGCGGTTGTTCCACGAATTCTCCAGCATCGTTATTCGTTCACGATCTTTTCATCGATGGTAGAGTGTGCTACGTGGTAAAATCAGAGCAACACTCATACGTTCCACAGCCTAAATGCTATGACTAGAGAAAACCATTTGAGAGAGAGATCGTTCTTGGTGCAAATCTCATACAAAGGGGGAGGAGCTATGTAAATAGCCCCTCTAAGCGTAACCCCCGGCTGACCCTTAATGGCCAGCCATCAAGCCTCATAAAGTGGTTCTTAAACCACTTCATAACCTTCAAGAGAAGGTGAAGGGGTGCCCACTATGGGTGCCCCTTTCTTACAATACAAATTCATGAGTATTCAATAACTGAGGGGCATAATGTTTTCTTTAAATCTGTTTTACAAACACTTCCTTCACCTATTTTCCTTCAAGATAAATAGGTGAAGGAAATGTGATGATCAATACAAATTCATGAGTATTCAATAATTGAGGGGCATAATGTTTTCTTTGAATCTGTTTTACAAGCACTTACTATTCATTTCTCTACTGCGTTATCAATCCATATGCCTACATATTTCCATAGCCTAGATTACAATTACGATAATAATGAGATTTACCTCAAAGATAAGACTAAGTATGATATTAAAAAATGAAGGTACTTTACACGTTATTTGCAAAATGAGATTTACCCGCCTTTGTGAAGAACATCGGTAGAAAGCTCTCTCTCTCTCTCGGTCGAGATCCGTCTTTTTTATGGGGGTCGAGCTTCGTCCATCACGGCTTTGGGGGTCGAGCTCCGTCCTATACTTGGCTTAGGGGTTCGAGTTGCCGTCGTGGCTCGGGAGGTTGAGATCTCACTTTGGTTTGGGATGGAGTGGAAGTGGAAGAGGAAGAAGAAGACGGTACGGAAGGGCTGTTATTTGACTTTGATTTGCCCGACCGTCAGGAAGGTTTTCTCTTGTAGCAAAACTCTTTGACTTTTGAGGAGTTATGCGCCGATGCCAATGGTCTCGAGGGATATGGAGTGCATTTGTCCTCAATGCAAAATATTCGAGTGATGGGATGGATATTTCTGAATTTTGTCAGGTTTCATTCGTTATTCAGCGATTTGATTGAATGGATTAAGTTGCATTGATTGCGCGAGAAAGGTTATATTATATAGGCCCTAGTTGATCGACATTTAATGTTGACTAGACTATAAAGTCCTTAATTTTTACTGCCTGGATAATTGGATCTTGGAGAGTTCTCTCCATGTCCAAGATCGATTTGTTTTAGGTCATGGTCCTACTTGTCAAAAAAAAGAAAAAAGAAAAAAGAAAAAAAAGAGAGAGTTATGTGTCCTAAGTAAATTCCTAAAGGATTTGAGGACACCGACTGCAACAATGATTACTATTGGGGATATTGTTCAAACAAAGAATCTTAATTCCGCGCCGCGTACGTATTAGATCATATATGTGAGATGTTGCTTGGAATTTGTCGTTGCTTGGAATTTGTCATATATGTATCCTCCTGCATGCAAGGCTGCTTTGCTAGCTAGCTCCGGCTCGATCTCACCCGGTCCATGCAAAAACTGAGAAACCCACCCGTCCCTCGACCCCACGTACCTAACCTAGCTCAAAATGTTTACATTACAACATATATATATAAATATATATATATTATAATTCGTCAAGGAAAACCTTATATTATATACGAAAATGCTTTCATAACACCGTTTTTTATCACTTCAGAAGGGCATAAATTATAAAATTGAAGTCTAACGGCCTTCAGAAGTTCCCATCTAGATATACCTAAACTCTTAAACTCTGGCGGGATGTAAGAATTGTAAGGCCAACTCCAAGCTTGGAAACATCGAGATAAAAGTTGAAACGGATTCGGCAGGCAAAACCCCAATTAATTAATCTTTACATGGTATCACAACTTTTCCGACAAACGTCTCTTTGATCCTAAATGGTCTCCTAAGTGAACTCCTCCTCCTCCATCGCTTCCTATGCCACCCCGACATCCAATAACCCTCCTCCCTCCCTTGTTTCACTTTGTCACTTGCTCACTATCAAACTTACCCATAATAATTATCTCATCGGTCAGCGGCTCTTCGCTCATGTCCGGATCCTTTGATAAATATTTCGAGGCAGGAGACTATGAAGCTCCCCTCTATCAGAGAGGTGCACTGCCAAGAGATGAATAGATTACTGAAAATAAAAGGTGGTATATGTCCATTAAAATAATAATAATAACTTCTGCGATGAGACAGAGAGCACGCAGAAGGATAAGATGGGAATTCCAATTTCATAGATAGATCAGAATCTGATCATCAGCAATTCGTAAATAATGGAGCACATTAACTACCTAATTCGTAAATATGATGGGAATACCCATAGACTTTTTCTATTAAAAATTGCCCAAGTAAAACAATAACAGCCTAATTCACAGCACAAGAATCCAAGAGCAGACTGGACAGGAAACTTCATGGAATGAGCACATTAACTGATAAATAATGGAGTAACAATTAGCGACCTTATACTCTGCCCACAAATATCAAAGTAGCCTAGAATATACGGGAAATCCCTAGGCATGCATATGAAAAATCGATCTACATATACCCCACGTATTCAGGCTTCCTCAGTACTGCACACTCAACGTCATATCACAATTCTTCAATTATTTTACAAGCAATGCAGGCAAACACCTCCCCACGATCATAAGAAATATGGGACTCCTGTCCTGGGGCCTCTCATCTGGTTGTTCTCCTCTGTTTCAGTGAAAAACTTCACTTCTCTCTCCTGTTACAAATGACAGAAAATGAGCATCCATGAACAAACATTGTTTCCGGCAATATAAATGCCTAACAATTGAGTCATGATATATGAAATCTCCTGTCTAGGATAGTACAAGCTGGCAACCCTTAGATTCAGCTTTATTCAATCGCAAAAGTGCAAGTTTGGACCTACTCAAGCAGTATGCAATAATGAGCCCAAATCATCAACCGAATCATGACAGTAATCCTTTTAACAGCAAAAGTCTTTCATGCATTGTCAAATAAAAAAATACCTTACAATCTTATCATGCCATATAGATACTTGGATTACTAAGATACAAACAGTTAGGTGCACAACTACAAACTAATGTGAAGCATGAACCAAAGATACAAATTGTAAGGTGCACAACTACAAACAATCAGAAATAAGTTCTAAAATGATCTCACACTGTAACATAATTTTTTTCAGTAAGTACACACTGCGGCACAAAGAATGAGAAGAAACCAGGTGCTCAAATTAAACAGATCAGTATCCCTCTACATAAAGCGATAACACGTGGACTTTAAAATTTTAATTATCACAGTATCACACCTAAGTCTGAACTTAAAACTCCTTTCTATTATGTAGGAATAATCTAACCAAATAAGCCAGTTGCCTTACAAAAAATAAACCAGAGAAACAAGTGCGTGTAATCTCACCATATTGTCACTGAAACTCAATATGGAAGCCACATTCCCGCAACGATAGCAGTAATTTGGTGCAGACCACACCTGCAAAGATCCAGAAACTATCTACTCATTCAACCTATAAAATAACCAAGCAGCAAAACTAATATTACAAGTACAGAGCCTCACAGTTACTAAGCCTTTATCTTGAAACATGTACTTGAGGCCTTCTTGTACAAGTTGGTGTGCTCGACAAACCAGATCAAGATTGTTTATGCGATTGAACTGCATGATATGAAATATTCATAAGATCAGCAGGAAAAATATCCTATTAAAATTGAAAGCATTTCATATTACCTCAGAAGTGACCCTGGACCCAAAAAGCCAACCAGCTCCACGTGGACTAACTGCCCATGTTTCAATATCCTCAGGATCACTCCACATGAGATCACAAAATGGCCCCTCATGTGGAATTTCACAATTTCGTTCTATAACCCGTATCTGCAGAATTAGATCCGATAATATTGAAGTTGCAATAATAATGAACACAAAACTTCCTGTCAGCCATAGAAGTGATCAGTGGAACTGAAAACTAGGTGAGTAAGCTACTTATCACAGACAACTGCTAAAGACCATGCAAAAGAGGAATAACAAAAGTTATAAATTTTTTCTCCTAACTATTATAATGGGACAGTTTTTTTTGACACCATACCATATGTATGTGATTACTGATCCTCACTAAGAAAAAAAACTTTTACATAAAATCCCTAGATGTTATAGCATACTAGGGAATGAAGAAAATTCTTTTTGTGTTTTAGGCCACCCGTCATTTCTATACATGATAACAAGAAAACATTAAAGATTGCAACTGATTTAAAAAACAAGAAAAGAAAATAGATTTATAGTTTCTATTGGACAAAAATCATTTGAGTAAATATAATGTTCTCGCAGCATAATATCATTCATGCATTGCGTAGGCATTGCCAGTAAAATCTAAAAAATATAAATAATGTTATAGTTGAATGACTCTAATGACCAATTGCTGAAGAGAGGGGAAAACAAAACCTGATCAATTGTTCGAATGTCAGGAGAAAGACCACCATGGACACAAAGCACCTGGAACAGTATATCAAAATATATTTAAAATTCCAAAAGCATGCAGTTATAATACATAAAACAAAGAACTTATAAGCCTTTACATATTATATGTATTTATAGATGAGAGAGAGATTTACAGTTCCATCAATAATTGCTGAGAGTGTCAAATAGTCAAAAACATCTGTACAATACCGCCATGCATTAGCATTTCCATACTTCCTCTGGCACTCATCATAAAAACCATATACCTAGGAAAATTTGGAAATTTTACAATAATATATTAGATCAAAAAGGTTTTTTCTTTCTTTAAATTAAATATATCAGACAAAAGATCTTACTCCGGCAAATGCAAAATGCCCTTCCTACCAGCATAAGATCTTGACATGCAGATCAATACCATTTTTAACATAGCAAAGAAAACTAATAAAGTCAAACAAAGTCTAACCACTTTGGTGAACAAAAGAATTCTGTCAATACATCCATCTAGTTAGTAAAACTCTTAATCACAAGCAATTCACATTTTTTTTTTTTGTGATTTCACCATGAATATGATACAAGCTACAATATTTAGATAAAAATACAGATTTTCCATCCAACATATCAATATATCATTAGGAATAAAAAACAATCCTGAAAACTAAACCATCTTGATGCCAAAAATGAAACAGGAAAAAGAAAATTGCTTATCAGATTAAAACCTCATGTATCAATCTGGTTAGTGCTACATGTAACAAGAGGCGTAAAGGCATCAATGAGGTCGGGAGAGATCTTGAAATAAGTCAATTTTCCCAAAAAACAAGAAAAAATCTAATATAAAAAGTACAATGAATAAAAAGATCATATCAATGCATTTGATATAGAAACCAACTAACTCCCAACTGGAACAAAGAAAAGGTAGCATTTCATTCTTAACCCTCTCACGGCCACAATTAGAGGTGTAATTGGTCCAGTTTGGTTTGGCTTTGGACATATTTTAGAAACCAGTATACACCGGTTTTAAGATTTGGAGAACCGAAACCGCACCAGTTACAACCCTAAACCAGTACTTCCGGTTTTACTGATTCTGGTCCCGTTCGCTCCGGTTTTTCAGGTTTTATTAGTATATATATATAATAGTATCATATAGTGATCTAGTATTTGATATATATGTTAGTGATAATATGTTAGTGTCTACCTATAAAAAAAAATATATGTTAGTGTCTAACTTATATATATATTTGATTATAGATGTTTGTGATAATACGTTTGGTTACATATATGTTAGTGATAATATGATGGTTACATACACTTTTTATATGAGTGTATATGATCAAATGTATAGAATTGTATTTATCAAAAAGAATATATATTATAATTTATTATGTCATAAAATGTATTTATCCTCAATATATATAGTTTATATTAATAAGATATGATCAAATGTCATGTTTAAGATTAAAATTTTATGTTATATTAATTTTATGTTATTAGATTATTATTATACATGAATAATAGTATTTTAAAATTTAATGTTATATTAATTAGAAATTTAGCATATAATATAAAATTATATATAAAAATTATATATAATATAAAAAATTCAAAATATATATATATCTATATATGTGAACCGGTCCAGTGTAAGAAAATGGAAAACTGGAACCAGACCGGTTTTGAAAAAAATGGAACAGGTACTGGATTGAACTGGTTTTGAACCGGACGGTTTGGTTCACTGGTTCATCGGTTTTTTTTTCACCCCCAGCCACAAATTATTTATTATGGAGGCAAAAACTGATCATTAACTGATCATAAACCATACCTTCATTAAAACATATCAGAAATAACATCAAACTGAGAAGATTTTACTCACTTTAGCTGCACAATTGACACAACAGAAACAAAAACCTGACTCAAAAGCACACCTGGGTTAGTTGCCTGCTTTCATGGTTTCCACGTAAAAGGGTAATATTTGCTGGGTATCTGTGAGCAAACAAAAGCACCATAAATAACAAAGAACAAATAAGCCTCTTGGGGAATGATATATAGACCTAATAACTAGCGAGTGTGCAAACAAACAGATAGATAATGAAAGCAATTGCACTACCATCCATAATCTTCACAATGTGAGCCTCAAGGAGCCCGTATAAGAATCAATAGGAGATTCAAACCCCAAAGAGGTCCCATCATATAGGCAGATGCTCATATGGTTCCATGTCTTCTACGACAAAAGAATGATGGAAAATATAATTCTAATATTTAGGCCCCAACTAGGTCATTATGTAGCAAAAATGTTTTAAGATAATACTTACTAAAAAATATACAAAAAATATGCACCAAAAGAAGAAAAACATGACAATAACAACCATTGCGCATCCTAATTTCTGTGCATCAGTACTTCCCATCTCTCTTGATGACAACTGATGCATACATTGATCCCTTATACATTACTCCCTAGTGCCAAACAAGTTTTTTGAGAACCTAAGCAATCAATCACTGTACATCACCTACAATGTGGGTGATTAGGCTCCGTTTGGGTAGTGAAGTGTTCTGAGAATACTCCACTACTATTCATTATTTGATCATTACTTTTCCACTACTTTTTACTACTATTCAATATTTTATCATTATTTTTTTACTACTTTTTCACTATTATTCACAGAATATTTGAGATCACTTCATTACCCAAACGCAACCTAAGACATCCTGAAAATTGTAATCCTTCATTTGCAAGAAGAAGAAGAGGAGACACATGTGGATATATAATAGTCTTCCTAGCTTCATTTTTTTTATGAGCAATATAAAATTCTATTGAAACTAGTAAATAGGCATAGACCAAGTACACAGGAAGTATACATATAAGTAACAAACACCTAATTACAAGTTAGGAGCTAGAGAGTGATACAAGAAAATCATGTAAGCTGGCTACGTTAAATATACTGGCAAAAGCCCAAAGAAATAAAGTATGGAAGAATAAACTTCTAAGTTCATCTGGAGAATAGGGCTGAGCAAAAATCTGAAAATCTGATTTTGAATCTGGCTCTTCTCCAACTTCGACAAAACAGAGTCAGAGTCGGATTTTTTTTTTTTTAATTTTTCAGTCGGAGGCGAAGTTAGAGCCGAAAGTGTCGTTGGACCGACTCTGACTCTGAATCCGACTCCGATATTGTACATATGTTATAAAAAAATGTATTTATCTATATATTTATCATATATACTATTATAGTTATATAGTTATATAACTAGAACTTATATAGTTAAATTCAATAATATACTAGTATGAACTAATTATTATAAAATAATATATTTATACTACAATATAAATAGACTAATGATAGTTTAGTCTATGTAAATATCATAGTATTACTACCAAGCATAATCAAGTATAGAAATAAATTAGACACTACTATTTAAATAAGTCTAGTATAATAAATTAATAACACATATACTAATTTACTAAAGTAAAACAACATTTAATTAGACACTAGAAAGTCTAGTATATAATTAAGCTGGAAATAAGTTAGACATTAGTATAATAACATGTAATTAGACACTAAAAATAATATCTAATACTATAGTATGATAACATGTAATTAAACATTGTAGTATAAATTTAGTATAAAAATAAGTTAGATATTAGTATAGAAGTAAATTAGCAGTGAATGATTTAGTTTAGTTTTACATTTTTTGGAAAATTTGAAATTAGAAAGGCCACAAAAAATTCTTTTTTTAAAATGGGCTAAATACAAAAAAGCCCAAAACTGAAAGCCCAAATCGACTTCGCTCCGCCGACTCCGACATGTCGGAGTCGGAGCTTACACAAGTTGAAGTCGGAGTTTGGATTTGAAGTCCAACAAAGTCAGAGTCAGAGTCGGATTTAGGGGAATCCAACGCTGACTAAGTCGGTGCTCAACCCTATCGGAGAACGTTCCTATCTTCAAAGCTTTGACCACTCCTTTCAATCCAAAGACACCACATGATACATAAATGAATCATTCTCCATACATCCGCAATATGGGAATTGCCTTGAATCCTTTGACAATATGCGAACAAATCTAGCACCCTCTTAGGCATCACCCATGCAATTCCAGTCCTATTAAAAATCTCTACCCATAACATCCTTGCCACCTCGCAATAAAGTAAAAGATGATCTACTGACACACCACTCTTCTTAAACATATAGCACCAATTCATTATGATGGGTACACGCTTTCTCAAATTGTCCATAGTCAATATTTTCCCAAGAGATGCATTCCAACCAAAGAAAGCAATTTTACGCAGCTCCTTACTTTTCCAAATGCACTTCCAAGGAAATGAAATATAATTTTGACATAACAAAGCCTTGTACAAAGATTGCACAGTGAACTTCCTACTCCCAGTATTCATCCATAGCATCTTGTCTGCCTCAATACTACAAATGTTCGAAGTATACAATAAACTGAAAAAATCATAAAGAACTCCTATTTCCCAATCACGAGCAGCTCTAAGAAAGAGAACATTCCACTGTGAGGATCCACTAGAGCTATTCAAGAGCTCTGACACCGATGCCTCCTAATCAAGAGCCATCCTAAAAAGAGAAGAATCTTTAGAGCTGAATTACCACACCAAATATCATGCCAAAATCTGACCTTGGATCCCTTACCAATAAACTACCTGCCCAAACCTTAAATAACTTGCATACGGCATATTCTAGTGTGCTATGAGCTTTCGGAGGCCCCCAAATGTTAAGCAATCACATGATGTAAAGAAGAATAAGGCTATAGGAGGTAAAGACCTTGGTCTTCGTGGCATGCTCCCTCCAGGTCTAAGGTTCTATTCCTCTTGCGTGCAAATAATTTCAAGGGGCCATGAGACTGGGGGAACTTCCTCTTGAAGTGGTGCACTAACAGGAAACTCCTTGCCAAGGCCCGTGTACCCCTGGGATTAGTCGGGACTTTGTTCTCGGATACCCGGTGCCAATCAAAAAGAAAAGAATAAACTTTACATGGAAAGTAACACCAATTTGTGCAATGAAGGGAAAAATAAGAAGAATACTGAATAAAAAATTACACCAGTTTGTGCAGTGAAGGGTTATGCCTTGGAGGGTAGTGGATAATTTTGAGTGCTGGAGAGATCTAAGGGGTAGCATCCATATAGCTGATGTGTGGAAAATGATTGCTCTTTGTATCATGCCATGCCTTTGGCTATGCTAGTAACAATGATTTCTTGGGCTTCTGTTATAGATTGTAATGGGACTAGTTTTCATGATAGGCTTGTATCAATGTCCAGTTCCTAGTTTTTGTTTAAGTGTTTTCTTTGTATACTCTTTGTGTACTTGGGCTACGCCTACTTTTCAATCAATAAAATATTATTTTACCTATATAAAAAATTCAAGTGCACCTAAAAAGAACATACCTAGCTTTAAGAAGCAAAAGGATCGTGAAAACTTCAAGACTATTGTATCCTCGATCAACAAAATCCCCCTGATAACAATTTTGAAACATTTAACAATAGAGCACATGAGCAAGTGGCATGCGATGGTGCAATAACAAGTTGAAGCAATTTCCAACAAAAAGTATGAACTATACCATAAATATGTAATTTGTTTCTGGTACATGACCTCCTGTCTGGAAAAGTTTCATTAGATCGTGAAACTGACCGTGAATATCACCACAAACAGTGACCGGACTATTGACAGGCTGCACATTGGACTCCTCAATAAGGATTTCTTTGACCTGATAATGGTAACAACCATGAACCTCTTCCAGAAATGGAAACGTATAAAACAAACATAGGATGGTGACTACCATCTGTATGTTTGCTTCCATGAACACTCATATTTACCACAACTGAAGAAAACAAGATCAATTCAACAAATGCTTCAAATTAGGCATACCATCTGTTTGTAGATTTGTTTCCTCATAAACTTCAAGTAGAATATAACTTCACAAATACAAGCCAAAAAAAAAAGAAACACGGAACCACCATCCAACTAGGCATTTTCAGATAGTAAATGAACACAGAGTGACATTATCAGGGAAGTATGATTATATGTGACAATAAATTCTAGTCTAATGCTTCCCTGCTTTGAGAAAGCAGACAAAGCGATGTGCGATGCATTGCAACTTGAGAGTTGATAAACACTGCTTTATGTTATCAGCGAAGCCTTGCATTATTGGAAACAAATTTGAGTCAGAATGAACTCTATCCTAAATATTTTGTAAGCAATCACACAACTGTCATAGGAGAAGCACGTTACTTGCCTACAAAAAAGAGTTCTTATGACTTTACTGGGCAAGGATACAGATTCACTTGATAGGCAGAAATCTTTGCTGCTCACCGTGTTTACCTGGAGCCAGTTCATCTTTATTTTTAGACCTACATATCTCTCAAGTTGTCCGGGAAATAGGCATTCAAGAAATCGATGAAATGCAAATAGACCGTCCCTCTAAAATAACAAGAATCAACTCAACGATTAAGGAGATATTTTTTCACATGTTATAGAATAAGAGGCGGCCACATTTAAAACATTAGCATGATGGAGGTCAAATATGCCAAAGCATTCGCAACCCATATTTACAAATAGAAATATGGGATTCTAAACCCAAACTCACTACAGGCAAAGATATAGCCCTCTAAACCCAAACTCACTACAGGCAAAAATATAGACCTCGGATGATACCGGTGTTCTTCTTTTTCTTTTCTTTTCTTTTAACATGTAGATGATGCCTAGTTTTCAAAACAGTTGAATTCATTCGTTACAAAATAATGTCGGATGCTTCACATAAGGCTGACAATTTGAGTCGAGCGACTATCTTCTTAGAGTTGCGAGATTATAAAATTAATAAGAAAATATTTCCCTTTTTTCTGTCAGCAACCAAACATTTTGTAAGGATTCAACTTTGCACGCTCGACTTATTCTCTTTAAAGGTGAGAGAACTAAGACCCTAATAATATCGAGATAGAAACGTAATATATGTGCGTGTGTTTTGGGGTGGGGGGGGGGGGGGGGGGTGGGGAATACGCACGTATTCGCAGAGGAGCTGAAGTTCGTCTTCCAACAGATGCTGACCCTCTTTCACCTTCGAGATCCACTGGTCCAAGTCCATCTCCGATTCTCTCCTCTTCCTGTTCGTCTGCCTCTCGAGGGGGTTTAGGTTTTTCCCAATGAAGCTAAACGAGAGGAGGCGAAAGCAAGAACCGCCCAAGAGGAAAAACTCGAGTTTATAAATAAACAGATCTGCCTCTAGCTATGATATACTACCGATCATATCTGTGGATTTATTATTTTCCGGGTTGATTATAACAATTCTGCTACAGGTACCCGGCTTTGGGTACCTGTTGCGGGACCGTCAGTTTTTTTTTTTTTTAATTTAAAAAAAAAAAAAAAAAACAAACAAGAATTTCCTTAAGCGCCAAAGTCATCTTAGATTTTGGCCAAACTCATATTTCTGATTTTCTCTTCATTCCTTGAGTATCTATTTTCATCTCAGATTTCCTTCATTCCTTCATTCTTTGGGTACTTGTTTTCATTTCAGATTTTTGATTTTCTCTTCATTCTTTGGTAAAACTCATCCTAGTTTTCCTTCAACCATCTCGTCTTCGTGTTGTCAAACGCGCACCGTTGTACCGTCAAACCATTTGCGCCATCGAACCCCCATCTACGCCGATGGTCGGTTTCTGAGAGAAAGTGGCCGTGTGTATGAGCATTCTCTATTTTATGCAGTTTTTTTTTCTATTTTTCTATATTTTTGGCCACCTATCAGTAGAGTTTTACCTTTCTGCAACAAATAGTAGTTTCTTTGTGCGTTTGTTTATTCCGGAGTTTTTCCTGCTTCCATCATTACGTAGGGCTCTCGTGGAGATCCATGGAGAAAGAAGATTATTGATAGGCCTAGTTTGGGTAACGAAGTCTCCTCAACACTTTTCAAGTATTTTCGTACGGATGAGAATACTCTACATGCCAAACACAATATTGAATACTTCTAAGTAATTTTCAACACTTTCAACTGAGATAGTTTGAGCCGATTTATCACTGCGATCGTGTGAATGCCTGTGCGTGATGGAGAGGAAGATGGAGGTTCGTGGTGGCTGGGTCTGCGAGAGGTGGTCGCCGGTGTGAGGTGGTGGAGGGGCGGTGGCCTGGGTGGCCGTGTACGGTGGCGCAAGTGGAGAGAAACAACCGAAACTCATTTTGGTTGAGTTTCGGTTGTTTGGAGAGAGAGAGCTGCGTGTGGGGGAAATCGGTGGTGGCTGGCTTGGTCGCCGGCTTGAGGAGGAGTCACCGGTGGTGGCGGTGAGACTGGGTGGCCGTGTACGGTGGCGCAAATGGAGATATACAACCGAAACCCATTTCAAGCGGGTTGCCCCAGGGGAGAGAGAGGAAGTCACCGATGGTGGCGATGAGGTTGGGCAGCGCCTAGGCTAGGCTGAAATCCATTTTGGGCGTTTGGAGAGAGAGAGAGAGAGGAAAGAGAGAAAAAATAATATAATATTTATCACTATTATAATATAAAAATAAAATAAAATCACTATAATTTTATCACTATTATATATATAAAGAAATGGACTATAATATTTATCACTATTATATATAAATTAAAAATAAAATCACAATAATATTTATTACTATTATATATAAAAATAAAATAAAATAGTGATAATCTTTATCACTATTATAAAATTACAATAATAAAATTACTATAATATTTATGGGAACCGCATATTTTTCAACTACCTATCCAAAAGTCAACAACTCAACATATTTCAAACATCCAAACAACTCAAAACACTTTCAGTGGGACCCACAAACTCACTTCAATCTCTACTCACAACTATTCACAACACTTCTCGCTATCCAAACCTAGCCTTAGATGGAACTGAAGATGAGAAAGACTTTCCTTTCTGGTGTCTAGACTGTGTGCTAAATAAAGACTCCATGCAAGGTGAAGATTGGGGTTCTGTTGGGACCTCATCAAAAACCACCCTAGGACAAGGTCCTAGGCATGCATGGACAACAAAGATCGGGTTACTTCCAAGATCAAGGCTAGCCAAGGCCAACCAAGGGCCAAGACATATCACAAGCCATATTGGCCATGTAAGACCATATCATTTATTTATCCTTATTTATTTTTAATTATATTTCAAGGGACCTATTGGGGGTTTCCACTTTGTAATCTCTATAAATAGGACCCTTAGGCATTTCATTTTATATCTTTGATCATTTGACATTTTTCCTTTGTGGAACGGTTTGGGTGTGTTCTTGAAGAACACTTTTCGGTGCTTAGCACTTGGGCTACTTGGGTGAAATTCGTGAATCCCTAGTAGAGGATCCCACCTTGCAATTCGTGAATAGGTGGTGATTCAATCTATCATATTTCATCATTGTGCAATTCGTGAATCAATGGTGATTTATCTATCTTTCTTTTGAGTATTGTTATATTCCATTCCATTGTCTATCTTTGTTCTTTTGTTTTCCATCTTATTCATCATTATTTTCATGCAAATCAAAGATATCCTAAGTCTCAATCTTAGTATTCTTTGGTTTAACAAAATATCCATAAAAACCACAAAGAGAGTCTTCATATTCAATTGTTGAGTCCATTCATCCCTTGTCCATAACTTTTCCATTGTTCATACATAGTCTTGCATCCCTCCATATCACAAACACCATCCACTCACCCATTTGATCTTTCCCACTCATAAATTTCGGCCATCACATTGTTTGCCCCACTTTCCATATTCATCATCTCCATAAAACCCTAGCCAAAACACTATATCTCTCATAAGCTCCACTTCCCAAAATTATCCTTCCCTCACCCTCACTTGACCTAGCCGAAACCTCCCTTATTTCCCCATCTTACCATATTAGCCACTTACCAAAACTAGCCTCCATCCATCCAACAAAGCCCTAGCCAAAACCCTTGTCTTCCACAAACCCTAGCCACCCTTCAAGAGTCCCACTAGGCAACTTCCTCAAATTAGGGAAAGTTGACTCATTCCAATCAATCCCACAAATCCTACCAATCCCAAAACCATCTCCTAAACTTGAGGAATCCTAACCCTAACCACCCTTCATCCAACTTAACTCTAGGCTCCCACAAGGTAATTCCTACCACTTAGGAATTCTTATCCCATCTTCCAAATAATCAAAATTCGAAATCCATCCCTTACCTTAGTCAAACACTAACTTCCCAACAACTCACATGCCTCTTACCATTTAGGATCAACCCTAGCCACCTTACCCATCATCCCAAACCTCTTTTCCAAATCCATATCCCTTGATTTAAGGAATTGCCAACCCATTGTCAATCCCTTAAATCTCTCCATCCCTACAATATCTCTAGCCACCTAAGACTTACCTAAATAGCCAAAACCGAATCTCAATCCCTCCAATCACTCAACTTCCCTAGAATCACTCCATTCCTAGAATCCCTCAAGTCAACCAAAGACTTCCCTCCTCTTGCCATATTCAAATCATACCTTCCTTATCTTACCATAACCAAATCTCATCTTCCATATCCAATCCCTCAAACCACTCACTCCCTAGAACAACTCAAATCAATCAAAGACTATCATCCTACCTTACCATATTCAAATCCCATCTTCCATCTCCAAATCCCTAAACTCAAGGAACAACCCTAGACCCATTCAAACACAACTCATCTTCATCCTTAACCTAATTTCCATCTTTCCCAAAGTGACTCATCAATCAAGGAGTCCTAGCCTCAACCAACCACATCCTTCCAACCCTAGCATCTCATCCTACACTCCAACCCTAAGTCAACTCTTCCAAATCTCGAAATTCCCCTTAGCCACCATCCAAACCTTAGTCCATCTTCATCCTATCAACCCTAAACATCATCCAAAAGGGCCTAACATCAAGGGCAACCCATAAGCCGTTCCACATTGCATCAAACACGCATATTCGCCACTTAGATCACCCGAACTCATCATCATCATCATCATTTCCATCACTAAACACTATACCTTCATCACCCTAGGAACCCATCATTGCCATTATACGTGCAAGACCAAGCAAGAAGGCTTGACACTCGGTCACCATCATCACCAAGGCAAGCTCGCGGACTTAATGTTTAGGAACAAGGTCCTTAACATATTACATTGTTTGAACTAATTTGCTAAGAATATTACAAATTGGTATTTCAAAGAAACTTAATTGCTAAGAAGATTGTTCTGTTTGATGACCCAGCTGTGAGGATTTGCTAGCCAGTTGTTGTCTGCTTTACTTCATGTGGCTGCTAGTAATGATGTTAACCAGCATCTGCCTGCATGTCCACTAGTATTACAGTTTCTTTTTATACAACCTGCATTTAAAGATACATGAATGATGGATATACAAGATATCAGACGACATCAAAACGGTCCACACAAACCATTGAAGAAAATAGTTTAAGCTTCTCTCTCGCACCAAGTGTTAATTGGGCAAAATTTCCGTGCCAATTACATCTAATACTCAAGAGATTTTATCATAATGTAAATATGTATTTCTTAAAGAAGCGAAGAATACACCATAGGTTTGTGCTAAGGAAGGGTGAAATGAACTCATCAAACACAAAAATTACAAGAAAAACAAAGGCCTGATTGTAAGGCTAGAATAAACAAGCCAAGCTTGAAAAAGCTCAGCTGGCTTATTTTATAAACTAGAAGCAATATAATAGGTGTACATAAACCTGACAAAAATAAAACTCTAAAAAACTGAAAATTGCAGTCTTAAATTCCTCACTAAGCAGAGAGCCAGAGACATGTCAAAGCAAATATGGACACAATGGCAATTTCTCATATTGACACAAGGAGCAACAAGAGAGTTTGAGAAACCACTATCTTGTGAGAACCTCAATTTCCCAATGAGGTTCTATCCCATTCTGGCATCAAGAAAACTTACAAAACCGTCAATCATACTAGAAAAAAAATACCAAATGGTATCAGTGATGAAAGGAGCTAGCATTGTATTGGCATACCATTATGATATTTTCAATATCTGCTCTCGAACTTCCAATGTTAGTTTCTTCTAAAAGCTGCAAATTCAACAAAAATCAAATGGGATGCCATGAGATCCAGGAGACAAATTCCACTAACTGCATTAAATTAGAAGTATTCATCCTTTAATACAACCCACTTTTATGAGCTAAATTATCTTATGTCATAGTTATAAGCTGAAACAGTTGTTCAAAAACTAATGAAATCAGAAGCTTCTTACTCATTTCATTGACACCTACACTTCTGTAATTTGCTCTCAATGTTTTGCATAAAGAAAATTGTAAATAGAAAATTGACAAAGCTGGGACGACAATGAGATAGATGCTAGATCATTTTCTAAACATCATAAATAGTTGTAGCCTCTGGATTATGCAAGAAAAAAGCACTTACTTTAGATTTTTTTCAGCATGAATGGGAAGAGAGACTCACATCAGCCTCTGTTGAAGATGAAGCTAGATGATCATCTAAAACAATATTAAAAATTGAGTTAGATATATAATAAACCAAGATAGATAGATATTAAAAAAGTATTTCAAGTTTCAAACTTACCTTCAAGGTCTATCGACTATACGTATTCTTCCAATTCCCGGATATCGACAGGTTTGGTTCTTAATCAATTTTGAGTGCAAATGAGGGTTTTGACAGTTTCTGGAAACAATGAACTCTTAAAAGGATCCAAGATGCATCCTCCAGTACTAAATGCGGACTCCAAGGCAACAGTGGAAATGAGGGTGGCTAACACATCACGTGCTACCTCAGTAAGGACAGGATAATTGGTGACATTAACTCTCCACCAATCCAAAATATCAAAATTGGGTGATTTTTGTGCACACCCCTCTGACAAATACCTATCAAGTTCTGATCTAAACTCCATAAATCCTTGCTCCTGAAGGTATTTCTCTAACTTGCTATCAAATTTAGTAAATTTAGTTGAGGTAGCAGTAGAAGTAGTGATTGGCCTCCCTTGAGCCATATTAGAACTCCCCCCACTACCCACACGAAATTTGTTATACTGCTCAATCAAGCGGCTTAACAAGAGTTTAACCTTGGCCTCTATCATATCCGCCAACTCATCCCCTTTATATTGTTTTAACCAAAACTTCATTCCTATCATTTTATATCGTGGATCAAGCACAAATGCAACATATATCATCAAGTTGAACCTATATGTGCTACTCCAATACTTTTCATACTTATTTTTCATATTTGTGCCCATGGTTCTAGTGATCAAGTCATGACTATTGCACATATCATTTAATGTATCTTCAATTGTGCAGAGTTCTTGAAAGTATACATTAGCCGTCACATACAAAGAACTAGAAATGCTCAATGTAACATTATAAAATATTTTTAGCAACTCTACAAAAATATGTGCTTTTTTTCAATCATCAACAGTGGGGTTCACAAATTCACTATCCACACACATATAATAGTGTTCAAAGGCTTGTTTGTATTTTTCAGCAGTACTCAACATCAAATATGTGGAGTTCCATCTAGTAGGAACATCCAAACAAATCATACTCCCACTAATATTTTTCTTTACCGCACAAGTCTTGAACTTGGAGAACCTTGACGGTGAAGACTTCATATATCTGACGGCATCTTTAATCCTTGTTACAAACTCATAAACATCTCTCAAACCGTCCATAACAATCAAATTCAATATATGGGTAGCACACCGCATGTGAAGAAACTCACCACCCAATATAGTACAATCACTATCCTTTATTCTCCTTCTCATGTAATCAACATCAACATCATTAGAGAAGGCATTATCAACTGTGATGGTCAAGATCTTATTAATCTCTCAATCATGCAACCCTAAGTCTAACACCCTCCCAATAGTTTCACCCCTATAGTTGGGAATTTGGCAAAATTTTATTATTTTTTTGTGCAATTTCCAGGTGCAATCAATAAAATGTGCAGTAATGCACATATAGTTCATATTTTGCACAGATGTCCAGGTATCGGTGGTTAGACAGATTCTTTGACCATCCAACAATTTTTTTAGATGTATTTTCTTTTCGTTATACACCTTAATACAATCCCTTTTTAAAGTGATTTGGGATGACAAACTAAATCGAGACTCTAAATCAGCCATGAGCTCAATAAACCCTTCATTCTCAACTAGCCTAAAAGGCAATTCACACATAATAAAAAACTTAACAGTTGACACCCTAAGCTTTTCTACATCATATTTCACTAGAATTTGTGGGTTACACACTCTTCCCTTCGCATCCCTCTCAACACTGGATGATTGACTTTTTTCAACTCCTTTAAATTTAAGAGGGGAAGTTTCACATGCATTTTGGAGGTGGTGTATCATAGATGAAGTGCTATTCTTATAGTGACAACTGTATAGCTTAGCGCAATAATTGCATTGAGTTTTTGGGTTATCCTGGTCAATAGGTTGCACTTTAGTGAAATGCTCCCAAACCACTGATTGGTTACTAAGTGTTTTATTTTTATTTTTTGGGTAAATGTGGGATGGAACGGATAGGCTGTTGTGTATATGTGGATGAAGGAGTTGGAAGACTCCCATGCTCCTCCACATCCACTGGAATAGACGAGGAGTCACCACCAACCCCTTAGGTTGTACCGACATGACAACTCACAGAATTTTCTTCCATCTGTTATTGAGTAATAAAAACCACCAAACACAATATAATAAATAATCAAACACTAATAATCAAATATAACAACTCTGAAATTTATAGAAATACATATAAAGAAAAGAGAAATGCTACACAACCTCCCCAACCTCCACACACCACATTTTTTTAAATTTTTTAAATTTTTAATATTTTTAATTTTTTTTTTGAGTTTATTCTTTTTAAATTAATTTAATTTTTCTATTCATTATTTATATATTAAATATTTGATAAAAAATAAAAATAACAAAAATGTGGTGTGTGGAGGTTGTGTGAATAGTAGGAGGTTGAGTAGAATTTTTGTAAAGAAAAATAAGATAAAAAGGATGATCAATATAATGTTGTCATTACATATCTCAGGAAACAATTAATTAATTATATAAATCATGCATGCATATATATATAAATGACATTAATTAGACAGGTACATGTTACCAAACTGAAATTGTCCAGCTTTGGCCTAGCTCAACCTACTGCCTGCAATATGGCAGTCAAGCAGGAGTACTCCCCCTAATATGTACTTTGGAATTATTCCTTACTTAAATGGCAAATGCTTGGAATGTTTAGTCTTATGAAGTATGAACACACAACATGACTCCCATCAACCATCAAGTAGAGGACATTATATATAAAAGGTGATTGGGATTACCCTCAAGCTCTCAGCCTCTTCTTTTTAATAAAAGAGATGATCAGTATCATAATATCATTACTTATCTTTATTCTTCCTCTCCCCTTGGGTTTGATCAATTGCTCTACTTAATTCTTTCCGTTTCAGTATCTTTCTCAAGCTTAGAATATCGAAATAGAGTAAATTAAATTCCCCATAAATTAATATATCAATGAATTTTCCAATCTCGATATGTTTTTTTTGGTGCATTTCAAAACATTTACTTATCTCAACGTACAAATTGGTTCACCTTTTTTTTTTCCATTTTCTTTATGCATATATATATCAATACCTATTTCCTGGAAAAAAAATTAACTCTCTGCATTTTATAGAAATTAAAACATTATATTTATGACATATAAAAAGAAGAAGAAGAAGAAGAAGGAAGAAGAAGAAGAAGCAGAAAGTGATATATGATGGGTTGAAGGTGGTGTAGATGCTATAGTTAGATGCTATAGTAATGCCATTTAGATTATGAAAGCGACAATGCATGAAGTGGTTAGATAGCTAGATTGTTCGTTTTCTCTGGCGGATCCCCCAAAGCCTGAAATCAATTATCAAAACAAAAACCTGAAAGCAACAATCCATGAACCACTCCCCATTCTCTAGCTATATATATTTCTCAAATATTATCTGCAATTAATATAATTATAGGAGAGTTATCCCTACATACATACATATATACATGAATTGGTAGTTCTTCATTTCTAGTTTTTTTTTTTTGCCCATATATTCTTTTTGTACTAGCTAGTACTTTTTTTTTTTTTTTTTAAAAATCGCAACTTTCATATTTTTCATATCCATGTATAGATTTATATATCTACCGAAAAATCAAAATGAACTTAAATCATCCCAACCAAAAGAAAGACACACTAATAATCAACGCACAGAATCATAGTTATAGAGAGAGAGAGAGAGAGAGAGAGAGAGAGAGAGTACCGAACAAGTGAACAACGCCCTAGAGGGAAAGGCCGACGGCGACGGAGATGCGGCGACAATGATGCAGCGACGGCGATGGGGTCACGGCTTACGGCTCACGGCGTCAAGATGATGGAGGCAGGGTGTTAGGGCTTCGCAGTGTAACGAGAGAGCGAGAGGGCGAGAGAGACTTTGGGTTGGGGGGGCATGGGGAGTGTTTAACCGGTATCAAAACGACGCCGTTTTGATACCGATTTTTGTTTTTTTAAAAGACCCTGGTACCGGGTTTCAAACCCGTACCCGGACCAGGTTGGTTCGGGTTTGTCAACCCAGGTTTGATCTGGGCCGGGAAAAAATCCGGCCCGGATTATTACCCCTACCAGCAACGTTAAATCTAACGGACATTTATTGTAAAGATGTAATTTTTATCTAATTTATTATCATTAACCAGATAAAATATAAAATAATATATGCTATCAATTAATAATAAATCATTAATCATTAATCATATATAAAATTAAGCAAGTATGAATAATTTATGTACATAATGAATTATTTGATATTCATTAATCATATATAAATTAATAAAAAAAATATTTAATGATTTATTATTAATTGATAGAATATATTATTTTATATTTTGATATGGTCAATAATAATAAATTAGAAGAAAATTATATCTTTACCGTGAATGTTTTGCACATAAGTAGTACGTGCAATGAATTTCTGTTAGATTTAACGCTACTGGTAGACGGAATGGGAGGATTGAGAAGTTTTGAAAGTCCGAGAGGCCACTTTGATGCAATTAGTAGTTTCAAATGCACATTGTGAATTGAGTAAAAATTTGAGGGGCAAAATATAATTAATCCTTATTTTCCTTTTCTTTCTTTCTTTCCTTTTTTTTTTAGTTAACAGTAATTCAAACGATTTTCGTCCCTTTTGTTAGTTTAAGGTTTCATTATCTTGTAACCAATGAATAGTAACCCACCTGAGATTAGCATTATTAGAATATTTGGTTTTGTGATAAAAATGATAAAATATTGGTTTTGTTAGGGTTCTTATGCAGGGGATTTTAAGATTTAGAAATAGGGTACTACTAAGGCAACCGACCGTACACTTTCTTTGATTGCAGATTCTAAAGGATTGATTAGTTGCTGAAAATTAAGAAGAAAAGCAAGATAGATGTTTGTTGTAACGCCTAGATTCGTTGGTGTCTAGCTCTCAGAATTTTCTTGACTTCACCCTTTTAATTAGGTTTGCATTTTAATCGATGTTTTAAATTCTGTTTCAATGTTCATTCCAATTTAAGTACTGAAATGAAATATTTTGATATCAATGTGGTCCGGTATATCGTTTTAAGATTAACTATAGATTATATATAAATATTTATATGTATATATATAAACTAACAACTAATAGAATAAATATATGTATATGTAAGTGTATATCATATATGTGTGTATGTGTATATATATATATATATATATATATATCGAAGAATTGATGATTTATAAAATGAATATACATTGAAAAAATACACACTAAAGTTGAGAGACAAAAAACAAGAAACGAAATTAAAAGAATAGATCAATTATAAAAAAGTTATAAAAAAAAAAAAAAAGAGAATGAAGGGACATTGTTAAAGTTACAAAAAAATTAAAATTATATAAATACATTTATATTCTAAAATTAATTAAATATTATCTAGATGTAAAATTTACAAAAATACCATCCAAGCACAAAACAATCACAAAGCAATCTAGAACAAAATAGGGCCTACAATGCCAATTCTGGGTGGAATGGTTGGAATTTGACCGAAACAAACCGGAATGAATTGAAATTTGGAACAAAATAAAAAGATGAGGCAAAATTTGACCGAAATGGCCAAATCAGACTAGAACGAGCTGAAATTTGAAATGAAACAAAACCATGAGGTATAGTATACTAGATATTACACTGGAACGGAAAATTCTCATTTCTATTAAAAAAGAACAGAATTTAAAACTATGATTTTAATGGCTTTTGGGTTTTTGCCCAAAACAATTAAATACAAACAAGTGTACTCCTTTAGGGGAATTGGATTGAATCCATTATGCAACAAACTTCAATTTTCTTCTAACCTTGGTTTTGATATTTTGGAATCAATTATGGTTGGCTCAGGTTGGGTCTCAAAATGCTAAAAAGAACCAACTGCAGTCAAATTCCATAGCTCAAATGACATTTCCTCCCCTATAATAATGGGTGAGTGGCAAGGTCAAGAATCACATAAGTTCATAGTAGTGGAGGATCGGAACCAAAACCTCCATCTCTGCACCTAAAGAGGGCGCACCCCATCAAGCCCACTGTAGCCACCGCAGAAAGGCCACAATGGTGGTGGGCACTCTGCCAGCTTCACGTGCTAGATTTAGAAGCCAGGGGTGATGGAAGCACCATTAGCACACAGGTTATTCTCCAAGTCTCAGACTAATTGAAGAGAAAATTCTTTGTCTACGAAACGGGTTATGCACAAAACCGTGCCAAAATACATATGCAAGATGCTTATTAAAAATTACCCAAGTAAAACAATAACAGCCTAATTCACAGCACAAGAATCCAAGAGCAGACTGGACAGGAAACTTCATGGAATGAGCACATTAACTGATAAATAATGGAGTAACAATTAGCGACCTAATACTCTGCCCACAAATATCAAAGTAGCCTAGACCATACAGGAAATCCGTAGGCATGCATATGAAAGATCGATCTACAAATACCCCACGTATTCAGGCTTCCTCAGTACTGCACACTCAACATCATATCACAATTCTTCAATTATTTTACAAGCAATGCAGGCAAACACCTCCCCACGATCATAAGAAATATGGGACTCCTGTCCTGGGGCCTCTCATCTGGTTGTTCTCCTCTGTTTCAGTGAAAAACTTCACTTCTCTCTCCTGTTACAAATGACAGAAAATGAGTATCCATGAACAAACATTGTTTCCGGCAATACAAATGCTTAACAATTGAGTCATGATATATGAAATCTCCTGTCTAGGATAATACAAGCTGGCAACCCCTAGATTCAAGTTTAGGTGCCGTTTGGATAGTGAGTTGAGATAAGATGAAGTTGCATAAAATATTGTTAGAATATTATTTTTTAATATTATTATTCTTTTGGGATTTGAAAAGGTTGAATTGTTTATTATATTTTGTGTAGAAATTTGAAAAGTTGTAATGATGAGATGAAATGAAATCAAATACTTCTTGGTCAACTTTATGCTCAGGCAGTATGCAATCATGAGCCCGAATCATCAACCTAAGCATGACAGTACTCATTTTAACAGCAGAAGTCTTTCATGCATTGTCAAATCAAAACATACCTTACATTCTTATATGCCCTATAGATATTTGGATTACTAAGTAATTTACCAATCAGCACAGAAATCAAGATCCTACAACAGAAGTACCACAGAATAATATCCGCTAGTAACAGAAAATCGTCTCCCAAGAATAGTAACAGCACAAATACCAGAGAAACTTTATCATGACACAAAATGGTGAAGCTGCCCTTTCCTTTCTTGAAGAACATTATTAGCAACTACCATCTAGTATTTTATCATATGTAAACAAGTCCATTTACACACAAGTAGATTGTCCAGTACAAATAGTGTATATGCATAGATAAAATCTAAGGGAGGGAATAAATGGAATGAAGATGCAAACTAATGTAAAGCATGAACCAAAGATTCAAACCATTGGGTGCACAACTACGAACAATCAGAAATAAGTTCTAAAATGATCTCACACTGTAACATAATTTTTTTAAAAAGTACACACTGCAAAAAAAAGAACGAGAAGAAACCAAGTGCTCGCATTAAACAGATTAGTATCCCTCTGCATCAAGCGATAACATGTGGACTTTAAATATCACAGTATCACACATAAGTCTGAACTTAAAACTCCTTTATATTATGTAGAAATAATCTAACCAGATAAGCCAATTGCCTTTAAAAAAATCAAACTAGAGAAGCAAGCTCCTGTAATCTCACCATATTATCACTGAAACTCAATATGGAAGCCACATTCCCGCAACGATAGCAGTAATTTGGTGCAGACCACACCTGCAAAGATCCAGAAACTATCTACTTATTCAACTATAAAATAACCAAGCAGCAAAACTAATATTACAAGTACAGAGCCTCACAGTTACTAAGCCTTTATCTTGAAACATGTACTTGAGGCCTTCTTGTACAAGCTGGTGTGCTCGACAAACCAGGTCAAGATTGTTTATGTGATTGAACTGCATAATAAGAAATATTCATAAGATCAACAGGAAAAATATCCTACTAAAGTTGAAAGCTTTTCATATTACCTCAGAAGTGACCCTGGACCCAAAAAGCCAACCAGCTCCACGTGGACTAACTGCCCATGTTTCGATATCCTCAGGATCACTCCACATGAGATCACAAAATGGCCCCTCATGCGGAATTTCACAATTTCGTTCTATAACCCGTATCTGCAGAATTAGTTCTGATAATAATGAAGTTCTAATAATAATGAACGCAAAACTTCCTGTCAACAAAGCCATGAAAGTTTTCTGTGGAAACTAGGTGAATAAGCTACTTTTCACAGAAAAGTGCTACCCAAAAAATAAAAAGGAATAAAGGAATAAAGAGAAAAAAGAGTACTTCAAATCATGATGAAGCTCTAACATCAATGGGGCGAAATCTTGCTTGACACAGTTCAATAAATGCACTTCCTAGGACAAATGCACCAACTAAGAACAGAAACCATACACATACACATAAATACATACATACTCATACACAAAAGCACACAGAAAAACATACAGAGATATACACACATACGTTTTCTTCTATTACCGGATGTCTGAGAACAAAGTCCCGACTAATCCCGGTGGTGCAGATACATTAAATACACAAACGTACCTGCATACAGTTTTAAACAATAAAATAATTGCTGCTTTTAGCAGTTCAAATATATGAACTATACAATTTATAGAATTCAGTACAAAGAATAACCATCAATGAAGAAACATAGTAATCAAAAGTGCATAATTATCAAATGGCCATATTTATTACACACAAAAGTAGAAAAATACAGGGTTTGAACTTACACCACATGGTGATATAGAAAACTGTGCCATAATTACATTTTCTCTTGAAATAGATGGTCCATAAAATATATGCAGGCTTTATGCTTGTCTGTGGTTTAACTCATCCAATTAAAACAACATTAAATCTAGCAATCTTTTTGTTCACATCTTAGGTGAGAAAATGAATTAAAGAAAAGGGCAGTGAAGAATGAGAGTGAATTGAGAGACTTTTAAAATTCTAGGAACCCTTTTCCATTACACCCAACTCTCTCTAAATTTTAACCTATCTTGGAGAGAGAACTTTAATGGCCCAAGAAGAAAGTGCCAAATCCTCACTTCCTTTATCCTCTCCACGTTCTTCCAAACACTGAAAAGGAATAGCAGTTTCACATTTTTATTTATTTATAAATATTTCAAATTTCATTAATAGCATAAGAGGTGCAACTCAAGTACACTGTGTATATGATAGAAAGGAGGGAACAATAACTAGGAGAACCACATCTACTCTGAGCCAACATCCATACAAAGTGCATTTTTAGAACCAAGGAACAAAGCCCATCCACTGTCTTCTCGCAATCTTCAAAATTTCACGCATTTCGTTCCATCCACAAGCACCACAGCAGACGTGAAGGACCTGGCCTTGCTTCCACACTGTAGTGACTTATACATCCTGACTTCTCCAAACAGCCAATACTCCACGATTCTTTAGGGTATCACCCAAGCAACACCGAAAATATTGAACATCCAGACCCAAATTCTTCTAGCCATTTTGCAGTGCAAAAATTAGTGAGCAATTATTTCTCCGCTTATCTTGCACATGCAACGCCAATCCTTCACTAATATCCTCCTCCTCAAATCATCCATAGTAAGGATCCTCGCCATTGCGCTCTCCATACAAAGAATGCCATCCGCAATGGGGTTTTGTCTCTCCAAACTCCTTTACAAGGAAAAGTAGTATTTATAGGCCTTAATGCATCATATGACAAGCTGACATCAAACCTCCTCTTTATGGAATCCACTTTATCTAATCAAATTAACAGATTCAATAATGATAAAAATTACCACAATTCCCAATTGTTTGCAACTAGGAGAAAGGTGATATTCCATGACTAGTATCATTAATGCATTTCCAAGAAAGAGTTTGTTATCAATGCGTCATTGTCATAAAAAAATTCTGAACAGCTCAGGGAACACCTTCAATGACCTGCCCCTATACCAAATGTCAAGTCAAAATTTGATACTAGACCTGTCAGCTACCTTAATTCTATTTAAACTAGAGTAGATCCTCCGTCCCTTCCATATATTTTTCCATACACCAACCCATAAGGACTGCTAACTTCATTAGATCTCCAACCCCCCCACCCCCCCCAAAAAAAAAAAATTCCACATTCCTAAATACTGGCCAATTCATTGATATCTTCAATGGCCCAACTAGGTGTGATTTGGCCAAGTTAAACTTCAGATTCGATGTAGCTTCAAAACATAATAATATGCAGTGTAAGTGACAAAAATGATCCACATTATCCTTGGAAAAAATCAATTTCATCGGAAAAAAGTAGATGCGATACAAGCAGCTCTTCAAAACATAAGTAGCTGGTCAAAAAGCCCAACAAGAGTTGTCTCTCCACAGCCAGAGTCAACATTCTGCTCAATGCCTCCATGAAACAACAAACAATAAGGCATAATAAATCTCCCTGCCTCGGGCCTCAACAGCTGCAGAAGAAGCTAATTGGGGTACCATTGATTGGAATGGAAAACCACACTAAAGACATATAATACGCAATCTATCCACACCATTTATGGCTAAAGCCATATCTCCATGGCAAATACAACAAAAAAGCCCCAATTAACATTATCATATGCCTTCTTCAGGTTCAGCTTACAACGTACTCCGATCTTGATCTTAGTCTACCATTGACACAATTGTTGGCAATAAGAACTTGGTATAAGATTTGTGTCTTGTTGATGAAAGCATTTTGGGTTCTTGAAATGACTTTTCCAATTCTGTTTTCATCCAATTATTAAGCACTTCGGTAATGGTCTTGTATACACCTCCAACTAAGTTGACAAGATGAAAACCCTTGATATCCAAAGACCTTACTTTATAAGGGAAAAGAGGCATAAATGTAGCATTGAGACTTTTTCAAACTTCCCCAACCTATGGAACTGTTGAAAGACATTCATCAAGTCTACTTCCACAACCTCCCAACATGTTTAAAAGAATGCCAATAAATCCCTATTGGGTCTCATTACCTATTGGGTCTCAGAGCTTTGTCGCCATTCAAGTGTTTCAATACTTCTAGGACCTCATCCTCCCCAAACTCTCTTTCCATTGAATTGGCCTCCTCTTTGCCGGTAGAATCAAATGTTAGTCCATCCACCTTGTACCGCCAACTAAATTGTTTACAACATAGATTACTGTAGAATTGTCCGATCTTCACTTTGACTTTTGTGGGATCTAAATAAAATGTCTCTTCTACCATAATTAAGCTAATGGTATTATATTTGTGATTCATATTGGCCAGTCTAGTGGAAGAAACTAGTACTCTTAGCACCATCACACAACCAAATTCCTTTGACTTCCATCTCCAGCTTCTCTCTTCTAGAAGGATAGTTCATCCTTCTTTATCAACTCTTTCGTCTTAGACAAGGAATTTCTTCTGCTAAGGTATCAATGCCACATAATTCCTCCAAAAGAAGTTTTTTCAATCCACATGGCCACACTCCTCTATATTCCTTTTCTTCAAATATTTTTTCAAGCCTTCAACTTGCTTGCCAAGACAAAACAAGGGGTGGCATAAAAGCAATACGACCACCACCATTGTTTAACCTTGTCCACAAATCTTTTAGCTTTTAGCCAAATGTTTTCAAACATGAAATGCCCTCAACTTCTAACCACATCCTTGCAATCAAGTACCATAGTGAAGTGATCTCTTCATAACCGAGGTAACCTTTTTTTTTTGGCATCTCTCAAGTCTGGACCACATTGGGGGATCTTAGTTATAAGAACACATAAAATTTCCACCAAGGAAATATCCATAAGACCTTGCTCAAAAATGAATTTGGAGAAGTCTGTCAAAGCTAGAGACATGCAAGTCTCATTCAATCGCTCAAAAGGCGAATGATGTTAAAATCACCCCTATGCAACAAATAAGACTCCCACCAACTTAACAATCCAACCAAGTCATTTTGAAACATGGTTCTATCAGCATCTTTAGTGTCAGTCTTCTTGAACTTGCAAGCTACGGTGTACTCCCCCTTACATTCCTCCACTTTTTCAACCACCCTAGTATGCCACATTAATAACACACCCCTTAAAATAGCACCAATCTGCATGTGAACAACGACACAAACTACATATATCTGCCCTTGAAAGCCAGTGTTCCTTTTCTTCAATAAATTTCTCACCCTCACTTGTTTATCACCTTGACTCAATCCCCTTACATCCTACATTAAAATTTTAGGCTTTATCATCTAGAAATATCACTCCACCTCTTTCCTCTGCCTTTATTACACTGGCCCTTGTTAGAGTCAAAGTTTCTAGAATATTCTAAGTGTTTTAACCTTTTTTTTATAATTAATAAGAGATTTTATTATCATGAATAGGTATAGTCCAAGTACACAGGAAGTATACAAAAGAAATACCTATTACACTCTAGTAAGCAGGAAAAATACTAATACATATTCAGTACATTATCATCATTCCTAACAAAATCTTAGCGAGTTCTTTTGTTATGTTTTGAAGCAGTGTCGGGGCTCAAGGTAAACCTTGGTAAATCTAAGATGGTTGCGTTGGGGGTGGTGCCCAATATCAACAGCTTGGCACGGTTCTTGGATTGCAAGGTGTCCTCCTTGCCTATGAAATATTTGGGACTCCTGTTGGGGGCAACCTTTAAGGCTCGAGCTATATGGGATGGGGTGGTGGAAAAAGTAGAGAGAAAGCTTGCGGGGTGGAAACGGATGTATTTATCGAAAGGGGGGCAACTCACTTTAATTAAGAGCTTTTTAACTAATCTCCCCACATATTTCCCATCACTCTTTCCTTTGCGTGCGGGGGTGGCGACTAGAATTGAGAGATTATTCCAGGCCTTTCTATGGGAGGGGAGTAGGGGAGGAAACAAAATTCCACTAGGTTAATTGGACCAAACTTTGTTCTCCAATTCCGAATGGCGGCTTGGGTGTATGCAATTTGAGGACTTTCAATAAAGCTTTGTTGGGAAAATGGCTATGGAGGTACCAGTTAGAGGGGGATGCGCTTTGGAAGGAGATTATTGCTGCTAGACACGAGTGCGAGGGGAGGATGGTGCTCCAATGTAGCGAGGGGGGGTATGGCGTGGATTTATAGAAATTTATTAGGCAGGGATGGCAGTGCTTCGAAAGTAATATACAGTTTGTGGTGGGTGAGGGGTCCAGAATCAGGTTTTGACATGATGTATGGTGTGGGGAATGTGCTTTGTATAGGGCTTTTCCAGCACTATTGTATTGCAGCTAACAGTGAGGTATTCTCTCATGGTTCTTACCCAATGGAATGTCCTTTTCAATTGGGATATTCGTGATTGGGAATTGCACGCCGTGTCTAAGTTTTTCAAGTTGCTATATTCCATGGGAAATGCTATGGCACAGGAGGATAAGGTGCAATGGAGGGCCAATGACAGTAAAAAATGCATTGTTAGGACATATTATAAGATTCTATCAGCCCAAGGCAATGCTTCATTTCCATGGAAGAAGATTTGGAGGTCCCGAGTGCCTACTAAAGTAGCTTTTTTTGTTTGGACTATGGCTCTGGGGAATATCTTGACTACAGAAAATCTAAGGAAGAGGGGACTTATTCTGATGGATTGGTGCTATTTGTATAAAAAGCATGGAGAATTTGTAGATCACTTACTTTTGCGTTGTGAGGTTACAAGGGGATTATGGGATGAGATCTTTAAAAGAATGGATATTGCTTGGGTAATGCCTTTGAGGGTGGTAGATTTAATGGTTTGTTGGAAGGAGCTTCAAGGATGTCCTCAAGTGGCGGCAATATGGAAGATGATCCCGCTGTGTATCATGTGGTGTACATGGTCGGAAATGAATGAGAGGTGCTTTGAAGATAGGGAGCGCACAAGGCAGATTTCCAGAATTTTTTTATGCGCACTTTAATGCTTTGATTCTCAGCTATTGTACTTGATGGAAACAATGTCCATGACTTTCTTTCCTTGAGCTAGAATGTATTTAAGTGTTTTCTTCTGTATACTTCCTATGTACACGGGCTATGCCTATTTTATTCGTATGAATAAAATTTACTTCTTACTTATAAAAACAAAAATGTTAGCCCACAAACACAGTAGAAAAGAAAAATTCAAAAGTTCTCCGAAAGAATGCTCCTTGTCTTCAAAACATCTCCCATTCCTATCTAGCCAAAGACACCACATTAAACACAAAGGAATCATTTTCCATTTGGCAGCTACACATTTCCTTCCCTCAAAACCTCTCCAACATGCAAGATGATCCACAATTTCCTTTGGCATCACCCAATATAAACATGTGGGACCAAGAACCTCATTCCAAAAAGACTTTGCCACCTCACAATGAAGAAATAGATGATTTACAGGTTCGCCATCCTTCTTGCACATAACACACCAATCAGCAATACACAAACCACGTTTTCTAAGGTTATTCGTGGTCAATACTTTACCTATAGCAGCCACCCAATTGAAAAATGTCACCTTAGTAGGTACCTTCACTCTCTAGATGCTCTTCCAAGGGAAAGCACAACCAAGCTTACAAGTCAGCACCTTATAAAAAGAACTAACTAAAAACTTGAAATTTCCGCATGGTCCCACAGTAAACTGTCCTCTCTTCCTTGCATCACTTTTGAATTATAAATTCTTCACAAAAAATCAGAAAAAAAAAAAATTCACTTCCCCAATCATTTACATCTCTGATAAAATCAACATTCCAAAAAATATTATTATCCGTATGTTGGGAATAATTTGCCACAGTAGCATTTTGATCCCTTGCAATCCTAAAAAGAAAGGGAAATAATCTAAGTGTTTTAACTCCAAGACCCTTTATTCCCCGACTCGAGTTCTACAGTCTCAGCCTACTTCAATGTCTTAAATGACGCCACTAATCATCCCCAAAACCATTGCAAGACACCCCTACCAACTTATGAAATTCCTTAACCCTCTATATAACCCAGTTTGATGATTCTGATAGAGCATGAGTAGGAATGTTACAATTTAATGGTAAATATCCCCCCCCCCCATGCATAGAATCAACTCGAATGAGGATGATGGTCAAATTGTGCATCATGCCTCGTTCTGTCTGGAAGTGCATCCTACCTCCATATCTAAAACTCCACCTCCATTGAGAAGCAAGGGATTCCCATTGGAAGCCCAATTGTCTTACCTTCACGAGCATCGGCATCACAACTGCAAAACCCAACGCAAGCTCTGCCTAGGCCTGCTTATAACAACGTTGCGCCTCCAACCAATTATGATCCTCATTAGAAACAAAATGCTTCCAAGCCACCATAGTTAGTTGCTGTTTCCATTTGGTTGTTTTTTCCCCTGCCATTGATATTGGCAATATAGGAAGCCCCCACAAGAAAAACTCTGATCCTATAAGTTTGCAACTTTGCTCTCAACATTCTCCCAACTCCTTTTGGCATCCTTCGAATAGCTCTTTATCTATATCCTTCATTTTTTGGATTTAGATAGTAGGGCATATGTTGAGATGGGCTTTTTTTATGGACTTGTGGGATCATCGGAAACTCAGATGCATAACCCATTGTCGAAGTCTTCAAATCTCTGTAACGTTGGCCATTGTCGTCTTGAGTCCATGGCACAAGGCTTTTCCGTCTGTCCGCTACAGAAGAGAATTTGAGAGTTGAAACGTCTCTTGATCCTCCAATGTCATCTCCTACTAAAGAAGATGCTACACCCTTATTCTTCTCTTGGGCCAAATTTGGGTTCAGATCCGTTCAACCTCAACCCACACTTTAATTTGCTTTGGGTGTGGGTTGGGCTATGATAGAGCGTGACAACCATTAAAGACCATTGGGCCCTTGGCTTTTGTCATTAAATTCTCTTCCTGAGTGGGTATGTTCCATAAGGTCTCTCACCTTGAGTCATTATTTCACCCTACTCCTTTCGGTTTAAAAACCGCCAAGCTTGTCAAATTTGACCTAAGGAACAATCGATCGAGATCCAACCCCTCTAATTAACCATCGAAATCCTCCTTTATTTGCTGCAATGGCTTTTTCACGGATCATAGAATTCTACATATCTCCTATGGCATCTCTGACTTCACAATATGAATCTCGGGTACAACCTTAGATTGACCTTCTCGATGTTAAGTATCTCTTTACATGTTTTTAATTCATCTAGTGTTCAATGAAATCGGGCAAGTCCACTCATGTTGGGAATACCCACATTGTTCCTTTGTAGATTCTCGAGAGTCGATCGCTGCCCATACCCTAGCAACGCTTTTGCATATGACCTTTAAGCAATCCTCATCGGTGGGCTTCCACCCTAGCCTCTGACAAAGCTTCTTGAACCACACATGGTAACCCACCCTTTCACTATTTGCAGCTTCAGGAACATAGCAATTGAATGAATCAAAAACAGTTTCCACCTTACATAGTTCCCCTCCAAAGGTTGTCAATTCGTCTTGAGCCATCTATCAAACTTCTACATAATCTGTTGCGGCCAGATACCTTTGTTCAAGCAATGCTATGCGATATATGCTTGATTTCCTGGTCTAAAGGACCTCATAAGTGAACTCTATTCTTTAAACAATTTTTCCGTGGAAGACAGCAACCAAAAAACAATAACCTACACCAGGGCTTCCGTATGTACTCCAACTGAAAATTCTTTCATATATCCTCAAAACAACTCTCTTCTTTCATATCCTCAAAACATATACCCTCCGCAACCGAAAATTCAAACCACTCCACTTCAATGATAATACGAATCACTAGATACATGTTTCTTAAGAGTGAAGGAATGTAAAGGTCCCATGATAATTAGCAAGTATGTATGACTTAGAAAGCAAGACTCATTCTAGTACCCTAAAGACCATGTGTAACAGCCCGCTTTCCACCGTTAATAATAGTCACTTTTAAAAATTCCCATGAGCCGGAGTGCTATTACTGATCTTGATTTAAAAATATTCTTTTATTCTGAAGGAAGCATCAACTACAAAGATTCTATAAATAAAATCATTCTTTATTACCATACTGAGATCATAAGAGAGAGTGTGCAAAAGCATTTATTAAAACTTTTCAAAATCCGTGCCAAAAAAATTATAACTTAAAATCTCTGTACACGATCTAGGCCCCCGTCATGCCTCCCTGGACTAAGTTTCGTCCTGCAGCTTTACTTTCATAAATATTCTAACCTAGGGTGGTTTAAAAACATAAAACAACTACAATGAGTCGATGACTCGATAAGAAACCTATCATAACGTAAACATACTTAACATAAGTTTTTTTATAAAATATTTCATGATGAGAACTTAAATCATTTCAGTATACTATGACATGCATGACTTATCTTGGCTTATCTAACTTATTTTACTTATTATACTAGCCCACACACTTAACCCTCTATGCAAGGTTGTATACTGGCTCCACATCCTGCGGCCACAAAGGAAGCCGCAAATAGTATTCTAGCATATTACGGTGGACCACGCTTAGCTCTGTAACTTGCAAATCCACCCATAAATTGCATCAGTACCATGCATCTAAATGGTCATCTTATTAACTATTATGATATTATCTTATACTTGATCATAAAAAAGCTTACATATCTTATGCAACGTGAGATGCATGAGATGCAAAATATATACATAGCTATAATATTTTGAATGAAACATGATCATGAATTATGATGAATGACGTGTTTGCAGATATCATGACATGCATGGTACATAAACACTGGCTTCCAAAGAATTGGCTTTAATAATAATACATATAACTAGCTAGCATATGCTAATCCTAATTTGTGATCAAACTACTTATCTCACAGCGTTAATCCAATAGTTCTAGCATGAAATCAATCACACGAACTAGAAGGAGAGAGAAAACATGAGGGATGTTGTGAGAACAATGATGTAGTCAGCCATTGGCGTGGTGAATGTGGGACACGCACGGTGCTGAACTGGGTATCTTGGGTTCAGCCGCTGCACTTACGAAGGTTTATGGTTTTTTCCAAATAACAAATGGTAGGGAGATATTTATAGAGAGATTGGGAGAGGGTGCCAACGAGTTCGTGTTCGAGTTGGACTTTGATGCAATCGTTTAAGAAGAGAATTTGAATTTAAAAACCTAATTTAGTAGTTCATTCAATGTAAGATTGGCAGTGATTGAGACTACGTAGGGGAATTCAATCAGTGATGATTTTAAATTCAAATAAATTTCTAATGGCCTATTTTTAAATTCTAAAAAGAGTCTAACTCGTTCAATAAATAATAATTGGGATTTAACCTAGTTATTGAGCCTAATTAAAGCTCCTAATCAACCTCAATAATTTATTGCTCGTGTGCTCATTCACTATGGCCCATTAAATATAATTTAAGCCTAATAAAAATTATCAATATGACCTTAGAATTATTGGGCTGGATCATTACACCATGCAAAGAAGAAAAACAAAAGTTACACATTTTTTCTCCTAACCATTGCAATGGGACAGTTTTTTTGACACATGCCATATGTTTGTGGTTACATATCCTTACTAAGAAAAAAAAACTTATACATAAAATCACTTGATGTTATAGCTCATTGGGGAGATGGAGAAAAGTTTTTGTTGTGTTAGGCCACCCATCATTTCTATACATGATAACAAGAAAACATAAATTCGTGTGTTCACATATACAAAAAAGATTGCAACTGATTTAAAAATGAACAAAAGAAAATAGTTTTATAGTTTCTATTGGATTGCACAAAAATCGTTTAAGTAAATATAATGTTCTCTGCAGCATAATTTCATCCATGCATTGCATAGTATTTGCCAGTAAAAATCTAAAAAATGCATATAAATATTGTTATAGTTGAATGATTCTAATGAACAATTGCTGAAGAGAGGGGAAAACAAAACCTGATCAATTGTTCGAATGTCAGGAGAAAGACCACCATGGACACAAAGCACCTGGGACAGCATATCAAATTATATTTAAAATTCCAAAAGCATGCAGTTATAATAAATAATACAAAGAACGTATAAGTTTATACCTATATCTATAGTTAAGCCGAGAGAGAGAGAGAGAGAGAGAGAGAGAGAGAGATTTACAGTTCCGTCAATAATTGCTGAGAGTGTCAAATAGTCAAAAACGTCTGTACAATACCGCCATGCATTAGCATTTCCATACTTCCTCTGGCACTCATCGTAAAAACCATATACCTAGGCAAATTTGGGAATTTTACAATAATGTATTAGATCAAAAATGTTTTTTCTTTCTTTAAATTAAATATATCAGACAAAAGATAAGATCTTGACATGCATATCAAGATCATTTTTAATATAGCAAAGAAAACTAACAAAGTTGAACCACTTTCGTGAACAAAAGAATTCTGTCAATAAGCATCCATCTAGTTAGTAAAGCTCGTAATCACAACGATTTCACCACGGATATGATACAAGCTACAATGTGTAGATAATAAATACAGATTTTCCATTCAATATATCAACATTGTTAGAAATAAAAAACTACCCTGAAAACCAAACCAATCTTGATGCCAAAAATGAAACAGGAAAAAGCAAATTGCTTGCCGGATTAAAACCTCGTGTATCAATTTGGTTAGTGCTACATAGCACTAACCAAACTGATCTTGGCATGCATATCATGATCACTTTTAACATAGCAAAGAAAACTAATAAAGTCAAACAAAGTTGAACCACTTTCATGAACAAAAGAATTTTGTCAATAAGCATCCATCTAGTTAGTAAAGCTCATAATCACAACGATTTCACATTTTTTTTTTGTGATTTCACCACGAATATGATACAAGCTACAATGTGTAGATAAACAATACAAATTTTCCATTCAATATTGTTAGAGGACATGGTTGTAATTAGTGTAACCTATGAGGGTATAAATGTCAATTGTATGTAGTGTATATATATGATGTTATCATAATGAATAAACTAAGTTTGTGATTCCATGTACTTCTACATGGTATCAAAGCACTCCATGCTCTCGGATGATAGTAAATGGTGTACGGTGGTTCACGCCAAAATCGAGTTCACTGTTGTCTGAACTCGTCGGAGTGTTTTCTGAAGTAGGATCTGACTTTTGTGGTCGGATCCGAGTTCACTAAGCCCACCAGAGTTTGCAGCCGCCGGATCCGAGTCCACTGTCGTCTTCCGCGCATCACGGTGGTTTTCCTCGTCGTCGTCAGCGGCCCGTAGGTGTTTGAAGTGGTTTTCGGCGAGTTCTCGGTGTCGTTTCCGGTACTGAGCACAAGGGTTGAGCTCGCCGGCAATTTCTGTGAGTGCCGATAAGTTTTTCGTCGCCGTCAGCCGCCGGAAAGGGTCTCCGTCACCGGCAATCGTTGAAGCTCCGGAGTGTTTGGTTGCAGGTAGATGCTATCCTATCCACGAGTGTGAATAAGCAAAACCTGGAGTAAAGGTGTATTCCTATTCGGAATAACACATGTTTGGCAACGAGGATAAGGTAATACCCAGATCCTTTATTCTCAGTTAGGATAACCTAATCCGGTTTCTTAAGGATAGATACAGGCCGATACCGATACATACCCGATACGATCTATTTCGGCCGATACAGACCTGATTTCTGCCGATACAAGCCGATACAGACCCGATTTCGGCCGATACAGGCCGGTTCCAAGCAGGTACGACCAATACAGAGACCTATTTGGTCTGATACAGAGCCGAAATTGGGTTATTCAGGTTGATTTTTCGCATACTTGAGTTGGATTTCTAGTTTTTCAGATCATATTCTCCGGTTTTTTCCGTTTCCAAGTGGAATTGTGATAGTTTTGTGATATGGCAACCAAATCTGAGTCTCAGTTGCTGGCACCAAATTTTAATTTACCTATGACTTCTGTGAAATTGGATGGAAAGAACTATACGCTATGGTCAAAATCAGTAACAATATTTTTGAAAGGCAAGGGACTTTCTCGCCACTTGGTTGATCCAAAGCCTGACTCAGATAAACCTACATTTGCTAAATGGGAGCAAGATGATGCTCAAATCATGTCGTTGATGTTAACCAGTATTGAGCCTCATATTTGCTCTAGTTTGATTCATTTCGACACTGCCAAAGAGGTGTGGGATCACCTCAAGCATATGTATTCAGGTGTTGGGAACACAACTCGTGTTTATGAACTATGTAAGCAGTTCTTTGGGTTGGAACAAGGTACTTTGGGCCTAGAAGAATATTATTCTCAAGTAATGAGCATATGTGAAGAACTCAAGACGTATCAACCTATCACTTCTGATGTCTCACGTATGCTACAACAACGTGAAGAGTTTAATGTTGTTCGGTTCCTTGTTGGTTTAAAACCTGAGTACGAGTCGGTGCGTTCTCAAATTTTGGCGAGCCCACAACTTCCTTCATTTCCTGATGTGTTCTCTCGACTTCAGCGTGCCACGTTCTCTGGGCACGAATCTTGGTTGACCTTTGATCCGATTAGTGAGAGATCCACTTTGGTTGCCTCTTATGTCCCTCCTGGTGGGCGTGGAGGACGAGGTGGTCGAGGTGCACGCGGAAGACGTGATGCCACAGGTAATCGCACTCGAGGTCGAGGAACTCGTAAGTGCACACATTGTGGTCGCACTAACCATTCTGTGGACTATTGCTGGGATCTACATGGCAAACCATCTGGATCTGCTAACCAGGCCATTTGTCAAGGTACTGTATCACAGTTAGTGAGCTCCAACCCAGCTCCTAATATGATTAGTATATCGAAGGATGAGTATGAGCAGCTTTTGGGGCGCACACAGGCTTCATCTTCCACAGCTACTAGTACTCACGCAGGTATTGCATCCGCATGTCTTGTCTCATCCACTCAAGGTCCATGGATCATTGATTCTGGAGCTAATGAACATTTGACCGGTTTGTCTTCTGCACTATCTAAGTTAAATACTGTAACATCCCAAAAAAGTGTCACTCTTGCTAATGGTTCTCTTGCTAAAGTTACAGGCATTGGATCCACTAAGCTCACTGACTCTATATCATTGCCATCCGTTCTATATGTTCCTAGCTTTCCCTTTAGTTTGTTGTCTATTAGTAAGATTACTCAAAATCTTCAATGTTCAGTAACCTTTTATCCCTCTTCCTGTATTTTTCAGGATCTCAAGACTGGGAACAAGATTGGTTCGGGACATGAAGCTGGTGGCCTATATTATCTTGATGTTCAACCATCACCCACTCAAGCCCTCACATCCACCTCATCATCTGCTTATGAATGGCATTGTCGCCTTGGTCATCCCCCTCTTTCTCTTTTGAAGTGTCAAGTTAGAAATTTGGAAAATGTGTCTCCTTTCTCTTGTGAAACATGTCAACTTAGTAAACATCATCGTGTGTCTTTTGTACCTCGAATTGATAAACGAGCATCGAGTCCTTTTGAATTGGTTCACTCTGATATTTGGGGACCAATCAACATTGAATCAAACAAGTTTCAGTATTTTGTTACATTTGTTGATGACTACTCTCGTTTTTGATGAAGGCAAGATCAGAACTTCTTTCCATCTTCAAAGTGTTCTGGAAAGAAATTAAAACTCAATTTAACAAAAAGGTTCAGGTTTTGCGTTCTGATAATGCTAGAGAATATCAATCTAGTGCCTTTGCTACTTACTTAAGTAATAAAGGAATTATTCATCAAACATCATGCTCATATACACCCCAACAGAATGGGGTGGCTGAACGAAAAAATCGTCATTTGTTAGATGTAACCCGAGCACTTCTGCTGCACATGCATGTTCCTAAACGTTTTTGGAGTGATGGTGTTCTTACTGCTTGTCATCTTATTAATCGTATGCCTTCATCAGTTCTTGACGGTTCCTCTCCCTTCTCCATCTTGTTTCCTTCATCTTTGCCATTTACTCTTCCACCAAAAATCTTTGGATGTGTTTGCTATGTTCATAACCTTGGTCCAGGCTTTGATAAACTCGATCCCCGTTCTACCAAGTGTCTCTTCGTTGGTTATTCCCGAACTCAAAAAGGATATCGCTGCTATAGTCCTGTTCTTAGACGCTACTTCACGAGTGCTGATATTACCTTTTTTGAGTCCATATCCTATTTTTCAAACACATCCTCAAGTGTTGAGTGTGATCCTTTACCATTACCTACCCTGACACTATCTCCTTCACACTCACCCAACATCACCCAATCCTCCCCAGTCCCTTCCCCAGTTCCTTTACAGGTTTACTCGCGTCGCTTGCGGCCGCCGGCACCCATGCCCCCACCAATCGTGTCTCCGTCTTCAGAACCTGAGTTGTCTAGTACTTTAGACTCTCCACCTATTGCTCTTCGCAAAGGTAAGCGTTCTTGTGTTACTCAACACCCAATTAGCCAATTTGTTTCATATCATGCCTTGTCTCCATCGTTCACATGTTTTACATCTCAACTTTCAAAACTTTCTGTTCCAAAGACACTTAAGGATGCATTATCTGATCCGGGATGGAGGACAGCTATGAAAAATGAAATGGATGCCCTACACCATAACGGGACATGGGATCTTGTTCCACTACCACCTGGTAAACAACTTGTGGACTGTAAATGGGTATATACAATCAAATTTCATTCTGATGGTTCTGTGGAACGTCTGAAAGCCCGCTTGGTTGCAAAGGGCTACACTCAAACCTATGGCATTGATTACGAGGAGACCTTCTCCCCAGTTGCCAAAATCTCTTCTGTTCGCGTGTTAATCTCTCTTGCTGCTAATTTAGACTGGCCCTTGTTTCAACTGGATGTTAAAAATGCTTTTCTACATGGCGACCTGCATGAGGAAGTTTATATGGAGCAACCACCTGGGTTTGTTGCTCAGGGGGAGTATACAGGTACTGTATGCAAGTTAAAGAAAGCATTATATGGTTTGAAACAATCTCCTCGAGCATGATTTGGGAGGTTCTCTGATGCTGTATTGGCATTTGGTCTTCATAGATGCCAAACAGACCACTCGGTATTTCACTTACATAGTGATACAGGTCACATTTTGTTGGTTGTATATGTGGATGACATTGTAATTACTGGGAGTGACTCTGCTGGAATTGCTAGACTAAAACAATTTTTACATGATCAGTTTCAGACAAAAGACTTGGGCAAACTTAGATATTTCCTTGGAATTGAAGTCAGCAGATCTAAAAAGGGTATCAACCTATCTCAGAAGAAATATGTACTTGACCTTTTGGAAGAAACTGGCATGTTAGGTGCACGACCTATTGACACTCCTATGGACCCAAATCGTACATTCTTGAAGGAGGAAGGAGAGTTTTTTGGAGATCCAGGTAGATATCAAAGACTTGTTGGGAAATTAAATTATCTCACTATTACTAGACCGGACATCTCTTATGCAGTGAGTGTACTGAGTCAGTTCTTACAAATGCCACGGGTCTCACATTGGGATGCTATAATTCATATTCTTCGTTATCTTAAGCGAGCCCCTGGCCTTGGACTATTGTATCGACCAAATGGACATTATAGAGTTGAAGCATTTTCAGATGCTGATTGGGCAGGATCTCCTTCAGATAGAAGATCTACTACTGGATATTGTACCTTTGTGGGAGGTAACTTGGTTACATGGAAGAGTAAGAAACAAGCAGTAGTAGCTCGGTCTAGTGCAGAAGCCGAATACAGAGCAATGGCTCACACTACTAGTGAACTGACATGGCTGCAACACTTCCTCCAAGAGATTGGGTTTCCAGCTCCTGTTCCTCTTCGACTATTTTGTGATAATCAAGCTGCAGTGCATATTGCCTCTAATCCTGTGTTTCATGAGAGGACTAAACACATAGAGATCGACTGTCACTTCATTCGCAATAAGATACTAAGTGGTGACATTTCTACACCTTTTGTAAAGTCTGCTGACCAACTCGCAGATATGTTCACTAAGTCATTGTGTTGTAGTCGTTTAAAACTTATTTGTTCCAAGTTGGGTCTATATGATATATATGCCCCAACTTGAGGGGGAGTGTTAGAGGACATGGTTGTAATTAGTGTAACCTATGAGGGTATAAATGTCAATTGTATGTAGTGTATATATATGATGTTATCATAATGAATAAACTAAGTTTGTGATTCCATGTACTTCTACAAATATATCAACATTATTAGAAATAAAAAAACGACCCTGAAAACCAAACCAATCTTGATACCAAAATTTTTTTTTTTTGATAAGCAATAAATTATTTCATTGATAAAGAAAATAGGCATAGCCCAGATACACTAGAAGTATACATGTGAATACACCTATTTAAGAACTAGAAGCAGTTACAAGGAAATCATGGAAACTGAGGCCATTCATATCTGTGAAACAGGAAAAAGAAAATTGCTTATCGGAATAAAACCTCATGTATCAATTTGTGTTACATGTAACAAGAGTAGTAAAGGCATCAATGAGGTGGGGGAGATCTTGAAATAAGAATTAAAAAGCACACCTGGGTTAGTTGCCTGCTTTCATGGTTTCCACGTAAAAGGGTAATATTTGCTGGGTATCTGTGACAAACAAAAGCACAATAAATGACAAGGCCAAACAAGACTCTTGGGGAATGACTTATACACCTAATAACTAGTGAGTGCACAAACAAACAGATAGATCATGAAAGCAATTGCACTACCATCCATAATCTTCACCATGTGAGCCTCAAGGAGCCCGTATAAGAATCAATGGGAGATTCAAACCCAAAGAGGTCCCATTATATAGGCAGATGCTCATATGGTTCCATGTCTTCTACGACAAAAGAATGATGGAAAATATAATTCTGATATTTAGGCCCCAACTAGGTCAAAATGTGTCAAAAATGTTTTAAGATAATACTTGCTAAAAAATATACAAAAACTAAGCACCAAAAGAAGAAAAACATGGCAATAACAACCATTGTATCCTAATTTTTCTGCATCGGTACCTCCCATCTCTCTTGATGGCAACTGACGCATACATTGATCCCTTATACATTACTCCCTAGTGCCAAATAAGTTTTTTGATAACCTAAACAACCAATCACAGTACAGTCACCAACAATGTGGGTGGTTAAGACATCCTAAAAATTGTAATCCTTCATTTGCAAGCAGAGGAGACACGTGGATATATAATAGTGAAACACCCCAAACTTTTGAGGTTTCTAATTTAGGAAAGTTAGAGTTTACAATATAATTAGAGTTTCTATTTTTAGAGCATGAATTAGGGTTAAATCCGCATTCATTCCTTGAGGTTAATTATTGGGCAGCTAGGATTAGACTCTGGGATTATGGAGGATTAATTTTATGAAGATTTAGAAACCCACAAGCCTGCTAGGCTGAAGCCCATTAGGCCCATGTAAGGATGAGTAAGCCCAAGTATTATCCTTGCCAAGCCCATAGATAGCCCATGAAAGTGAGCCTACATAGGTTATGCCAGAAACCTACTAGTACTACACTTCTAGTCACAAGCACAAGTCTGTTTCTACTCCAACTACAAGTCACCTATTCCTACTCCAACCACAACTCCTAAGGTAACCAGAACTTCTAGTCAACTATGACTCCAAATCACATTCAAGCACTCCAGTAAACCCACAACACTGTGACTACCACACCCTCCAAACTCTATTTATAGACTTCATATGAGAACCTACCTACCATGACATGAGACCTAAGCATGACCCCCTCCTAGGTCACGAAATTTTCTTAACTTTTGTGGTAAAAGTAAAACCGTAAAACCAAAATCGCTAAGCCCACTACAACATTCACCCCCTTAGCAAGAAGATCAAGATCCAAACCACAAGGCCTCGTTTGTTTTCGCAGATGAGATGAGTTGAGATAAAAGTTGAAAGTTGAATAAAATATTGTTAGAATATATATTTTTAATATTATTTTTATTTTAAGATTTGAAAAGTTGAATTGTTTATTTTATTTTGTGTGGGAATTTGAAAAAATTGTAATGATTAGATGAGAAGAGTTGTGAAAACAAACAAGGCCTGCCAATCCGTGTACTCCAACGCAACCTTGGATCGAGCTCTTCCTTTAGGTAACTCTTTCACTTTTATGATAGGTATGTTAGACTAATGCCATGAGATCATATGAAATTATTGAAATTAGGATTTCATAAAGGGCTAGGAAATACACATGCTAGAATTAGGTTTATGGCATTTTTTTTTATAAGTAATAAGAGATTTGATTCCCAAGAATAGGCATAAGCCCAAGTACACAGGACGTATAGAAAGGAAATACCTACTACTTTCTAAAACCAAAAGGAAAATCTAAAACAAATTCTGAAAAGAGTAATGCTAGGTACAAGCCCCAAATGTACAAGCTTTATACAGGCCTTTTGTAAAAATGTGGGCCCCATTAAGAAAAAATGAGTTTTTCACACTTTTCCATGGTGGGGTCATCTTTTTTGTAAGGAGCTTGCATGAGGCTTGTGCATTTGGGGCTTGTATATATAATTTCTCTTCTGGAAATTATCAACCATTACAAAAGTTTTAGCCCAAAACTCAAAGTACTTAAGAAAAAATCCCTAAGGTCTCCTAATAAACGTTCTTTGTCTTCGAAGCATCTCTCATTCCTTTCAAGCCATAGACACCACATGAGACAAGTAGGAATCATCTTCCAAATATCAACAACATTCTTGGTACCCTTCAATCCCTTCCACATTTTATAAAGAGAGATCATGAGCAATTTGGGTGACATACAGTATATGCTTGAACAGGGATGGATGCATTGAGGATAGGGTCATGTGAACTCAAATGACTAAGTGCTAATAGCATGAATAGTCACGGGTTTGCTTAGACAAGATTAGGTTTGAAGATCTTAGAGTGCATAGGGATGAATTGTGATGGAAGATGATGGACTAAAATGATTAAAGTGATCTAGAAAAAGTTAAGGGCTAGCTGAATGTTTAGGAACTGAATAGGCATTCGGGTAGTCAAACTAAGAGTAGTTTTAGTCTTTAAAGTATTGATATACGAATGGCCATAAGAGATGCATGGTACCAATGCAGTTATGGTGGATGTGCAAGTCACAAACCTAAGCATGGTCCACCAAAGTATGTTATGATAAGTTAAGCAGTTCCCCTTGTGGCCATAGGTAGTGGAACCGATGCACAACCCCGCACACAGGGTAAAGGTGCGCTGGCCATTAAAGAAAGGGAAAGACAAGTTTAATGAATTATGCATAGTACATGTTACATGTTTATGCTGGTATGAGTATTAAGTATGCAAGTTTTTCAAAGAGACCCTACTTTATATTATTTTTACTACATGATGTATTGCTTATTCGCCTCTTTTTTTGTATGTTTTAACAGTTGACCGCCCCAGGTTATGGTTATTGTGAGAAAGATGTTGCGGGATGGGACCTAACTCAAGGAGACGAGGCCTAGGCAGCTTATTAGATATTTAGTTATATGTTTTCAGTCGTTAAGGACTTGTTCGGAAAAAAATTTCATCCCAAAATTCTCATCTCATCTCATCCCATCTCCTTCTCAAATATCACTCAAATACAAATACTTTCAGATTAATCATTACAACTTTCTCAAACTCTCATACAAAAAATTAAAAAACACAACCTTTTCAAATTCTCAAACAAAAATAATATTAAAAAACTATAATCTAACAATATTTTAACTTTATAATATTTTTTATTCAACTTTTTTTCTCTCCTTTCCAAAAACTCCATAAAACATTAACTCAAACTATCTTACTATTATTCACAAAATTCTCATCTCACTCCACAAGCTTGTCCTAAGTTTATTTTGTTACGCACATGAGACTTGAATGAGTTTAAATAAGTGCTTCCATAGACTCTCCTTTAAATTTTAATGGAGTATGTTTTATTTTAAACTATAAATTTTTTTATACCCGGTACTTCATTAAGAAATTTTTAAAAGGCAATCAGTAGCATTCCGGGTTCCCTAGGTTTCTATAAATGGCATTAGAACGGGGTGTTACAAATAGTCATCCTAACTTCATTGTTGAGAAAGGAAAAAAAAAAAGGCACAAGTCACCAAGTTATTTTCCTCTAACATAGTTATAACTTAGTATCTGGCCAGTAAACTACTTGTACAAACCTAAAATAGCTTGCATACAACATATTCTAGTGTGCTATGCGCTTTGGAAGGCCAAAAAATGTTAAGTAACAATGTGATGCAAAGAAGAATAAGGTTATATGAGGTAATATGAATAAAGAATAAACTTCACATGGAAAATAACACTAGTTTTTTTTATAAGTACATGGAAAATAACACTAGTTCTTTTTAAAAGTACATGGAAAATAACACTAGTTTGTGCAATGATGGGAAAAAATGGAGGGCGTAAATTGGCTAGTTGGAAGAGAATATATTTATCCAAAGGTGGTAGAGTTACATTGGTAAAAAGTACTCTCTCCAACTTGCAAACTTACTTTTTATCATTATTTCCACTACCATGCAAGGAGGCTCACTGATTAGAGAAATTGCAATGAGATTTCCTATGGACGGATTGGATGAAGAATTCAAGTTCCATTTGGTAAATTGGGCTACGGTTTGTACTCCAATATGCGAAGGAGGGTTGGGAATTTAGAACTTTCTGGTTTTCAATAAGGCCTTATTGGGTAAGTGGTTGTAGAGATACCAAGCAAAGACGGGAACTTTGTGGAGTGTAATCATAGATCTAAAATATGGTGTATGGGGATGGTGCTCGAATGAGGTGAGCGGATCACATGGGGTGGGGCTTTGGAAACACACAAGAAGAGCTGGACGAACTTTTCTCGATACATATGCTTTGCAATTGAGGAGACCGAATCCTACAGGAAGCTTACCCGGCAATATAAGGCATTGCATGAAGACAGAAGGTTTCAGTAGTAGAGCTCATGGATCTATATGGTGGTTCGCCTTAATGGAATGTCACCTTCCTTAGAGCTGCCCAAGATAGGGATATTCACACATTTACAAATTTCTTCAATCTTGTGTATAATTGTAGAGTGAATGGAGTGGATAAGATCTTGTAGTCTCTGTCCAATAAGGGGAGATTCACTATACAATCATACTGTAAGTCCTTTATGACACAATCTACAAGTTCGTTCCCATGGAAGAATATACGGAAGACTAAGGCCCCCCTAAAAGCCTATTTTCTTTGTATGGACAGCTTCATTAGGGAAGATTTTTTTTTTTTTTTTTTTGATAGGTAATAAGAGATTTTATTCCAAGTAAATAGGCATAGGCCAAGTACACAGGAAGTATACAAGAGGATACACCTAAATACAAGCTAAAGCAAATAAAGAGAAAACACTAAAAATATTCATGTCTTACACAAGATTGTTTACCCAAAAATTTAAAGTACTAAAGAAAAAATCCCTAAATTCTTCCATTGTGCGTTCACAATCTTCAAAGCACCTCCCGTTTCTCTCCAGCCATAGACACCAGAACAAACACAAATGAATCATTCTCCATTCAGCTTTATTGCCTCCATATCCCACAGCACCATGCCAACTAGCCATGAAATCCACCACTTGAAGAGGCATCACCCAAGCAATACCAACCCTTGCAAATAACTCATTCCATAAAGCATTCACCATTTCAGAATGAAGAAACAGGTGGTTAACTGATTCGCCATCTTTTTTGCACATGTAGCACCAATTCATCACATATAAACCCATTTTCCTCAAATTATCAGTTATTAAAACTTTCTCCAACGACACCAACCAGTAGAAAAATGCAACTTTACTGGGCACTCTAACTTTCCAAATACATTTCCAAGGGTATGTTTTATTATCGTGGCTATTCAACACCTTGTAATAGGAATTCACCGAGAACCTGGACTTAATATCATGAATCCACTGCATCCTATCCTCCCTATTCAGATCAATCTTCAAATCATAAAGTTTTAAAAAAAAATCAGCAGCTTCACTTACTTCCCAGTCCTGTAAATCTCTAGAAAATTCCACATTCCAATTCAGCCTGTTATTAGAGAACGAATATGAATCAGCCACAGCAGCCCCTTTGTAATTAGGGAAGATTCTTGCCTTAGATAAACTAAGGAAATGCCTAATCATTGTGTTGGATTGGTGTTATATGTGTAAGAAAAGTGGGTGGTACATGGATCACTTATTATTGCATTGTGATGTGAGCTTGTGAAATGATATCTTTGTTAAGCAGGGCTCCATTGGGTGATGCCACGAAGGGTAGTCGATTTTATGGCCAGCTAGCGAGGCATCCAAAGTAATTCTCAGATAGAAGCTATGTGGAAGATGGAAGATAATTCTGATCTGTTTATCGTGATGCATATGGATGGAAATGAATGATCAGAGTTTTGAAGATCATAAACGGACAATGGACAAGCTTAGAATTTTCTTTCTAAAAACATTATTCCATTGGTCGATTGTAATAGACTTTTATGGCATAACCATACATGATTTCCCGATATCTTTAGATGCTCATGCATAGGTGTTGTTCTTGTATATGTCCCGTGTACTTGGCAATGCCCATCAGCTCTTATTTAAGAATACTAACTGAAAAAATAACACTAATTTGTGTAGTGAAGGGTCATGCCAGGGAGGGTGGTGGATATTTTTTAGTGCTAGAGAGGTCTAAGGGGTAACATCCATATAGTTGATGTGTGGACAATGATTGCTCTTGGTATCATGCGGTGCCGGACGGAGAGAAATGGTTGGTGTCTCAAAGACTAAGAGTGTTCCTTGGATAAGCTTAAGAGATTCTTTCTCAACACACTATTTCTTAGGCTTTTGTTATTGATTGTAATGGAACTAGTTTTTTCTGATATGCTTGTATCAATGTCTAGCTCCTAATTGTTGTTAAGTGTTTTCTATACTCACTATGTACTTGGGTTACGCCTACTTTTCTGTCAATAAAATTTTATTTTTCCCATAAAAAAAATATTCAACAGCACCTAAAAAGAACATACCTAGCTTTAAGAAGCAATAGGATCGTGAATACTTCAAGACTATTGTATCCTCGATCAACAAAATCCCCCTGATAATAAATTAGAAACATTTAACAATAGAGCAAATGAGCAAGTGACATGAGATGGTGCAATTAAAAGTCGACACAATTTTCAACAAAAAGGAGGAACTATACCATAAATATGTAATTTGTTTCCGGTACATGACCTCCTGTCTGGAAAAGTTTCATTAGATCGTGAAACTGGCCATGAATATCACCACAAACAGTGACCGGACTATTGACAGGCTGCACATTGGACTCCTCAATAAGGATCTCTTTGACCTGATAATGGTAACAACTATGAACTTCTTCCGTAAATGATAATGTATAAAACGAACATAGAATGGTGACTACCATCTGTATGTTTGTTTCCGTGAACACTCATATTTACCATAACTAAAAGAAACAAGATCAATTCAACAAATCCTTTCAATTAGGCAAACCATCTGTTTGTAGATTTGTTTCATCATAAACATGAAGTAGAATATAACTTCACAAATACAAGAAAAAAAAAAAGCACGGAACCACCATCCAACTAGGCATGTTCAGATAGTAAATGAACACAAAAAGTGACATTATCAGGGAAGTATGATTTATATATGACAATAAATCTAGTTTAACGCTTCCCTGCTTTGAGAAAGCAGACAAAACGATGTGTGACGGATACTTGTGAGTTGGTAAGCACTGCTTTATGCAATCAGTGAAGCCTCACATTATTGGAGACAATTTGAGTCAGAAGGAACTCTATCCTAAAGATTTTGTAAGCAACCACACAACTGTCATAAAAGAAGTACGTTGCTTGCCTACAAGAAAGCGTCCTTATGACTTTACTAGGCAAGGATACAGATTCACTTGATAGGCAGAAATCTTTGCTGATCACTGTGTTAACCTGGAGCCAGTTCATCTTTATTTTTAGACCTATATATCTCAAGTTTTCCAGGAAATAGGCATTCAAGAAATCAATGAAATGCAAATCGACTGTCCCTCTAAAAAACCAAGAATCAACTCAACGATTAAGGAGATATTTTTCACATGTTATAGAATAAGAGGGGGCCACATCTAATTAATTAGCATGATGGACGTCAAATTTGCCAAAGCATTCGCAACCCATATTTACAAATAGAAATATGGGATTCTAAACCCAAACTCACTATAGGCAAAAATATAGCCCTCGAATGATACCGATTTTCTTCTTTTTCTTTTCTTTTCTTTTCTTTTTAGCAAGTAGGCGATACCTAGTTTTTAAAACAGTTGAATTCATTCATTTCAAAATAATGTCGGATGCTTCACATAAGGCCGACAATTTGAGTCGAACGACTATCTTCTTAGAATTGCTACCCCGGAATTAGTCGGGAAGCTGTTCTTGGATACCCGGTGCCAATAAAAAAAAATTGCGAGAGTATAAAATTAACAATAAAATACGTCCCTTTGTCTTTCAGCAACCAAACATATTGTAAGGATTCAACTTTGCAAGCTCAGTTTCTTCTCTTTAAAAGTGAGAAACTAAGACCCTAATAATATCGAGATACAACGTAATATATGTCCATATACAGGTGGGTGGGTGTGTGTGTGTGTGAGAGAGAGAGAGAGAGAGAGAGAGAGAGCGATTTAGAAAAGGAAACGGCAGATTTATTGCGTCTGTGTGCCCGGGGGGGGGGGGGGTGAGGAGGGGATGGAGAAGACGCACATATTCGCAGAGGAGTTGAAGTTCGTCTTCCAACAGATGCTGACCCTCTTTCACCTTCGAGATCCACTGGTCCAAGTCCATCTCCGATTCTCTCCTCTTCTTCTTCGTCTGAATTTCTTAAGGGGGCTTAGGTTTCTCTCGATGAAGCGAAAGCACGAAGTGCCGCCCAAGATGAACAACTCAATTTTCCAAACACACACAGATCTGCCTCTACCTATAATATACTACACATCCGTGGTTTTGTTATTTTCCTTTTCGTTCTTTTTTTTTTTTTTTGGCCGTAATTCAAGCGAGTTTTCTCCCTTTTCTTTGTTTTTTGTCATGAAATTGGGACAACAAATATTATTGATGTAATTTTTACTGTACGGGTGGGTTGGCACCATATATATCTTTTGTTCTCCCTCGTTAATTGGATCGTAGTTTCTTTAAATCTCTATGCGAATTTTAAGGGCTGGTTAAGGTTTGAATTAAGAGCAGAATTGGGTTTGAAAGTTTAAAAAATATTTTTAATTATTTAAAAATTTTGTTAAAAAAAATGATATGTTTTATAAATTTATAAAAAATATTTTAATCACTTAAAATAACTAAAAATTTACTTTTTTACAAAATATTAAATTGAAACTTTTATAAAAAAGCTCTTATAAATAATCATATATTTTTAAAAAATTAATGTAATTAATTTAAAAAGTACTTTAAATACATATTTATCAAACAGTAAATAACTTTTAAACTATAAAATTTATTATTTAATTTATAAGTTATAAGTTCTAAAACTATATGTTATATTTCTTACTATAATTTTAAATATGTGAGATGAGATAGTCTTAAATAAAAGTTAAAATAAAATATTATTTTTTAATATTATTATTATTTTAAAATTTTATAATATTAAATCTAAACGAGGAGTCCCGATTACAAAACTCTATGTAAACTAATTCATATTTTATTACTACATGATATCGTTTCAAAAAGTAATAATTATCTTCATGTTATTTCTCATAATAATCAACTAGATATATAAATAATTAAATATAAATATTTAAAATAATATTATTTTATTTTTATCATTATAAGAAAATTATTATTATTAGTATTATTTATATATCTAACTGATTTTATAACTATTGGAGTAATCATGTCATATTATGATTTTAAAATAATTACAAACATTTAATTTAACGTTTGATTTGTTATCTGTTTACATCTGCACCTCATTCTATCTGAGTTTTGCTATTTCTTATTTTCATAAATTATATTTTATTATTTTTTGTTTTTAAAAAAATTTATTAAGATTTTTTTACTTATTATTCATATATCATATATTTTAGAAGAAAAAAAGTATGTAGCGTGCGAGATGATGAAAATTTTTTTTCTTCCAATGCGTACTCCTCCTCGTCACCGCTGCCCGAAAAACCACGCGTAAAAGCAAAGTACTTTTCAATGTAGTTACCCAAAGCCAAATCATTTGAATCGAGAGAAACCATGGCCATGGGAGGAGACTCCTCCTCAAAAGACGGTTCTTCCATTGACTCCTCCAACATTGGTTTTCTGGTTCGTCTCTCGCTTCATCTTTCTCTTTCTTCGTTGTTCTTTTTGTCCTTTCCTGGTTTCTTTCTTTGATTGATTTATATCTCGCTCTATCTCTGCCGTTTGAATTTGATTTTTGTAGAAATTGTTATTGTTCTGGGGTAGTAAATATCATGGGATTTTTGCAGCTATTGAAGAAACACGGTTGGAAAGAAGGTACCGGTCTTGGTGCTTCCGAGCAGGTTCTTTCGTTCGTTCGTTCTTCTGTCTTATTTTTTATTTGTTCAAATTCGAAAAATCATTGTTGTTTATTCGTTTCCTTGAAAATGCATTTTGAGATGGAGTTCCAATGTTCTATAGCTGGGGAAGAAAATTTAGAGTTCTAGGTTTAAGCTGGCTGGAAAAGATTGAATTGTGTTAAATAAAAGTTTGCTAGAAGCTAGAATATGGCAGCAGGTTACTTCAGTGTTTTTTGGGTTGGTAGGATTATAGTTTTGTGGTAGGAAAGGTCAGGAAGATTCCCGTGTACTTGGGCTATCAATAAATCTTATTTACCAATCAAAACAAAGTAAAGGTCCGGAAGCTTTGTTAGTTTGAGGTTTCATTATCGTGTAACCAATTAACAGTAACTCACCCGAGATTAGCAATTTAGAGTTTTTTGGTTTTGTGGGTTTGAGAGCTAATAAAAATTATAAAATATTGGTTTTGTTAGGGTTTTTATGCTTTGGATTTAGGGTTTTTAAGGTTTAGATATAGATGTTTGATTGCAGATTCATCTCACTATCCCAACGAGCCCTAAAGGTAATCCCCTCCAATAAAATAGCCTTAGCCTAAAGTAACAAAGAATGGAAAAATAAATCTCTAATCGCCCCCAATGAACGTTCTCTATTTTCAAAACAACATCCATTCCTCTCAATCCATATGTACCACAAAAGACTTCACACCTAGATAGATAGATTGTAGGCTTCACACCTAGATTCCTTGGGTTCATGCCCAGAATTTTCTTGGCTTTACCCTTTCAACTTTCAAGTAGGTTTGCATTTCACAAACCTCAGAAAGGTTCGTGGCTTTTAAATTTTTACCTAAAACAATGAATACAGGCAAGTGAAACTCCTTTAAGGGAATTGGATTGAATCCATTATGCAACAAGCTTAGATGTTCTTCTAAGCTTGGTTTGTTTAGTTATTGAAATTGTCAAAGGGCTAAAATGAACCAACTGCAATCAAGTTTCATGTATAGCTCAAATGACATTTCCTCCCCTATAATAATGGGTGAATGGTGAGGTGAAGGGTTCAAGATCTACCAATTGCATGTATAACTTAATTGTCAGAGAAAGAAAAAAACTTCACATGCCGTTTCCTAATGCCAGCCAAGAAATATTTGATACACTAGTGTTTAAAGGAGTAGAACATTGGTGAATGGATCACGCCGAAAGGCCGTATATATAGGTTTTGTGCTGTTGTTGACACGTTTATTGCCTGAATTGGTCATGTTGGAGCTTCCTCTACTTTTTAGGTGCTAAGAAATTACAAGTATGACTTTCCTTATGTAGTAGCTACACCATAAGTGTTAGTCTTCTTTTGGAATGTTAGTTTTCTTTCGTGTAATTTGTAATTTTTATGGGCTAAATTACATACAATGGGTTGATGATCTTAAAGGCATGTGCACAGTTATATGCAAATTTTTTTATAAGAATAAATGTTATTGATTGAACAATATGCATAACTCAAGTACAAATTTAAAGGCACTGTTTCTTTGATCCTTCTTTCCATAGCTCTTTCAGCGTCTGCACCTCTTTTTTCTGTTCTTTTTTTTTTCACCCTGTAGCGTCTTTACCTATAATCCCAGTTTCTGGGATGGAAAATGTAATTATTTTATTTATTGTTTAAGCAGGGTAGGTTGGAGCCTGTACAAGCATATTTGAAGAATAATAAACGAGGCCTGGGAGCAGATAAAGTGAAGATGGCGGCCAAGAAATCTTACGTCACTGCTGCATCTAGCGAGAAAAATGACCAGGTGAATTGCTTTATCCTAAAATTTTATTTATTTTTTTCTTTGTTCACTTTTATGGTTCTTCATTTTCTCTCTCTTTTTGGTCTGTGGGAAATGCTAACCTTGAAAAATATATAAAAATGTTATTTGAATGAACCTGATCTTAAAAATCCAGAAAATAGTTCTAGAATGGAGGGTTGTTTTTGGCAAAGGGAAATTTGTTTATATGGTGTCACCCATTGGTAAGAGTACACTCAAATATGCTTCTGTGGCAGGAGAAACAGGCTTAAATGAGGGGTCGATGGTAGAAACTGTGTCAGTAGTTAAAATTTTGGATGCCAATTATTTTTTTTTATAAATAATAAACCTTAATTAAAAAGTGCAATAGGCCTGCCTAAGTACACATTTTTTTTTTATAAATAAACAGATTTTATTGATGAAAGAAATGGGCAAAAGGCCACTTACAAAATTCTTATGCCCTAGCTAAGTAGGCGCATTAGAAGCAAGGAAATCATGTAAGTCCATGCCATTAAAGTCCACGGCAATAACCCAAGTACAAAGAGTTCTAAAAAATAAAACTTTTAGCTCCTCCATTAAGCTCTCCTTGTCCTCGAACATCCGCTTGTTGCACTCCTACCACAAGCACCACATGATGCATATACGGATCATCTTCCAAACCGCTTTGATCTGCTGCATGCCTCGTATAGTTGTCCAACACGCCATCGTTGCCACCACGGTCTCCGGCATAACCCACGCTAGATCCAGTCTACTAAACACCTTGTTCCAAAGCTCCCTTGCTATCTCACAATGTAAAAGAAGACAATCCACCGACTCACCCCCTCTTCTACACATGCAACACCAATTTGCTATGATTACCCTCCTTTACCTCAGGTTGTCAGTGGTGATAATCCTACCTAGTGAAGCTATCCACACAAAAAAATGAAGCTTTAGGGGGTGCCTTGTGTCTCCAGAACCTTCTCCAAGGAAATTGAGTATCGAGCTCTTTTGTGAGAGCCTTATAAAAGGAGCGAATAGAAAAAATGCCTTTCCTTGCAGGTGTCCATCACATACCATCTTCATGCTGGATGTTCGGTCATATAGAGTATATTAGGCTATAAAAACTACAAAACTACTCATTTCCCAATCCAATGCCGCCTTAATAAAGTTAATATTCTAGTGAATCTGCCCTCCCGAGATCCCCATAACTTCGGCCACTGTGACATCTTTGGTACTTGCAATCTGGAAAAGTGAAGGAAATAAATCTTGTAGGGCATGATTACCACACAAAACATCTCTTTAGAATCTAATCCTGGTTCCTACACCCACCTGAAGACTAGCGTGTCGATTGAAAACCCCCCACCCTCTTCTTATGTGTTTCCACAGGCCTACTCCATAAGCTCCTGTAACTTCTTTAGTACACCATCCCCCCCATAAATCGCTATATTTTTTCTCAATCACTGTTTTCCATAGGGTCTCTGGTTCTTTGTTATATCTCCATAACCATTTGTCAAGTAACGCTCGATCCTGTCCATAAGGGCTGCTGTGGCTGATTCATACTTGTTCTCTAATAACATGCTGAATTGGAATGTGCATTTTACTAGAGATTTACAAGACTGGGAAGTGAGTGAAGCTGCTGATTTCTTTGTAAAACTTTATGATTCGAAGATTGATCTGCTCAGGGAGGACAGGATGCAGTGGGTTCATGATAATAAATCCATATTTTCGGTGAACTCCTATTACAAGGTGTTAAATAGACATGATAATAAAGCATACCCCTGGAAATGCATTTGGAAAGCTAGAGTGTCCAATTAAGTTGCATTTTTTTGCTGGTTGGTATCAGTGGAGAAAGTTTTAACTACTGATAATTTGAGGAAAATGGGTTTATATGTGATGGAGTGGTGCTTCTTGTGTAAGAAAGATAGCAAATCAGTTAATCACCTGTTTCTTCATTGCGAAATGGTGACTGCTTTACGGAATGAGTTATTTGCAAGGGTAAGCATTGCTTGGGTAATGCCTTTTCAAGTGGTAGATTTCTTGGCTAGTTGGCAAGGCGCTACGGGATGTGAAGGTAATAAAGCTGAATGGAGGACGACTCCTTTGTGTTTGTTCTGGTGTCTATGGCTGAAGAGAAATGGGAGGTGCTTCAAAGATTGTGAACACACAATGGGGGAAGTTAGGGATTCTTTCTTCAGCACTTTAAATTTTTGGGTGAACAATCTAGTGATGGACATGAATTTTTGTAATGCTTTTTAATTCTACTTTTCTTGAACTTGTATTTAGGTGTATTCTCATGTATATTCTCTGTGTACTTGGGTTATGCCTATTTATTTGGAATAAAATCTCTTATTACCTTTTAAAAAAAAAAAAAAAAACCTCAAATTTCTTATACCCAAACCACCATTAGAGATAGGACGACATACCTTCTCCCACTTAACTAAATGGAACTTAAACTCTTCCCCCATTCCTCTCCACAAGAAATCTCGTTGTAGCTTCTCGATATAGGCGGCCACTCTTGCCGGTATAGGGAATAGAGATAAGAAATAAGTTGGTAGGTTAGAAAGTGTACTCTTGATCAAAGTAATCCTACCTTCTTTCGTCAAGTACATTCTCTTCCACCCTGTCAGTCTCCTTTCTATTCTTTCAATCATCGTATCCCAAACGGAGGACGCCCTCAATGCAATCCCCAACGGAAGTCCCAGATAAGTCATAGGAAAGGCAGCTATCTTACAACCCAGTGTTCTAGCCAATATGTGAACACCTCCAATCAGCACCATGTCTGATTTATCAAAGTTTACTTTCAAACCAGAAGCTGCTTCAAAACATAGTAGCAAGGCCTTCAACGCTCACACCTGATTTCGATCGGCTTCACACAAAATAAATGTGTATCATCTGCAAACAACAAATGGGAAATATTAATAATACTCCTATTCGAAGTTCCAATCAGAAAACCATTTACGAAACCATTATCCACCAAAGCCGAGATCATTTTGCTTAGCGCCTCCATAACAATAACAAATAGCAAAGGTGATAATTGTTCCCCTTGTCTCAAACCACGTGAACTCTAAAAGAAGCCCTCTGGACTGCCATTTATCAACACGGAAAATCTCACCTTAGATATGCACCAACGAATCCATGCCCTCCACCTTTCCCCAAAACCACATCTCCCAAGTAGATAAAGAAGGAATTCTCAATTAACATGATTATACGCCTTCTCCATATCTAACTTGCACATGATCCCTGTGGTGCTAGTCTTTAGTCCACTATCAAGACATTCATTAGCAATACGAACCGCATCGAGAATTTGCCTACCTTTTTTTTTTTTTTTATAAGTAAGAAGTTTTATTAATCCACATAAAAAGGCAATTTCCAAGCACACAGGAAGTATACAAGAAAAAGCCTAGTTACAAACTACACGCTACGGAAAGTAGCATAAAAGTCATTAAAATTCCCTCCATTCAATACAATAGAAGAAGCCCAAAGCAACAAAGTGTGATAGAAAAATGCCCTAAAACTATCCGGAGAGCGTTCCCTATTTTCAAAACATCGACCATTTCTTTCAATCTATGTGAACCACATTAAACATAGAGGCACCATCTTCCAAACAGCTGCAATGTGGCGGCGGCCCCTAATCCCTCTCCAACATGACAATAAATCCAAGACCCTCCCGGGCATAACCCATGCATTACCAAGCCTAGTGAAGATGTCGTCCCATAAAGCCTTGACTACTTCATAGTGGAGAAGTAGATGGTCTACTGATTCGCTGTTGTGTTTGCACATGAAGCACCAATCGGTTAAGTAGAGGCCTCATTTTTTCAGTTTATCAATAGTCAATATCTTCCCATGGGATGCCAACCAGCCGAAAAAGGCAACTTTAAGGGGTGCATTGCTCCTCCAAATGCTCTTCCAAGGAAAGGCATTGGTGGGATAAACCGTCAAAAACTTGTAATAAGAGCGGACTGAAAATTTCTTGTTCCCGGTGTGTGTCCATATTAGTCTGTCGTCCCTACCTGCTTGCACTTTCAACGCGTATAAAACATTATAGAAATCAACAATGTCGTTCACCTCCCAGTCCTGTACAGCTCTAGAAAAACTCATTGACCAATGAAGAGAATTAGAGCAAATGCTCATATTTTCAGCCACAGAAGCATCCTTGTCTGACGCAATCCTATAAAGTAAGGGGAAAGCATTTTCCAAGGCCACATCGCCACACCAAATATCATGCCAAAATCTGATTCGCATGCCCCTTCCCACCTCAAGTTTGAAATTACCAAGTTAGTCTTCCCATCCATTTTGACTGAATTTCCAAGCACCCACCCCGTAGGCCCCTCTTACTGAATTAGAGCAGCAATCTCCCCAAATGCTCCCATATTTAATATCGATGATGCTTCTTCAAAGAGCTTTGTTGAAGATTCTCAATTTTCTAATCCCCAAACCACCGCAAGACAAAGGGATGCAAACTTTATCCCATTTAATCAAATGGAATTTTTTCTCATCTTCTAGCCCTCCCCACAAGAAGTCACGGAAGATCTTCTCCAGTTGATTTGCCATCCCTGTAGGCGAAGGGAATAAAGATAAAAAGTATGTTGGAAGATTAGAAAGTATGCTCTTAATAAGCATGATTCGGCCGTCTTTAGATAAGTAAATTCTCTCCCAACCTGCCAGTTTGCATTCAATTTTCTCAACAATCCCATCCCACATTGCCTTACAAAGGCATTTTGAGGTTTAGAGATAATCTTCCCTATTACCTCTCTAAGTCAGTTTGCAAGCACTTTAGAAATAATCTTGTAAACCCCATTCACTAGGCTAATAGGCCGAAACTCAATAATCTCCATAGCCCCCACCTTTTTGGGTATTAATGCAAGAAAAGTAGTGTTAAGAACTTAAGAGCACTCTCAATGGCTTCTTCATCCTATATTTTAAAATACATCATCAAAACCTACTTTTTCTATTTTACATACTGACTTTTACAATATACCATACATCAGCTTCTCTATTTTTTCTTCATATCATTTAAATATTATATTTTTTAATATTTTTTATTCATTTCAAATATTTTCTCTAACTATCAATAATATCCTCAAATGATATTTGCAGTATTTCTCCATATACAATGTCATATAATTATATTCTATTTTAAATTAATCCAAATTTATAAACTAAACCAAATATAAATTAATTCAAAAAAATAAATAAATAGCTTGAGAGAGAAACTAATAGCATGAGAGAGAAACTAATTTAGGACTTTTGAAGAGATGAGGAAAATCAAATAGTATGAGAGAGAAACTAATTTAAAATGTTTAAAGGATGAATAGTTTCCTCTACATTTAACATGCTACTGTAGCAAAATGTAAAATGAAGGATGGAATACAAGATCCATTGGAGGGTATTTTTAAGAGAATTTCTTTATATTTTAAAGAAAAATGTATTATAGAGATCCATTGGGAGTGCTCTAAGACTTTTCTCAAATTTTCCAACCGAGAAAAACTCCATAAACACCTTCATTAGGTTTTCCTTAACCACATCCCAACATTCTTAGAAGAATCCCATAGAGAACCCATCAGGACCATGTGCCTTGTCTTTGACCATTTTCTGCATTACATCATATACCTCTACCTCCTCAAAAGCCCTCTCCATCCGAGTCACATCACTCGGCCCAATATTATCAAAGACAAATCCATCAAGTGTAGGCCGCCATCCCACCTGCTCAGTTAGAAGCTTCTCAAAGAAATCAATGATATGATTGTGAATTACCTGTTCGTCTCTACATTCTACCCCATCAAATTCAGCACCTCTATGGTGTTATTTCTTCTACGAGAATATGCAATTCTATGGAAGAACTTCGTACTTCAGTCGCCTTCCCTTAACCACAGAGCTCTTGATTTTTGATGCCATGACACTTCTTCTAGTAAAATCATCCTCTCAAGATCTGCAACGAGCGATGTCTTCTACACTTGTTCTTCCTATGTAAGTGGCCTCCCCTCTTGCAGCCTCTCTAACTCCTGAATTTCCATCAACTTGATTTTTTTTGTTTTCCCCTATATTTTCAAAAGACTGCATATTCCACAGCTTCAAATCTCTTTTTAAAGCTTTCAATTTATTTGCAAAAATGAAGATGGGGGTACCTTGGAACTCGTAAGAAGTCCACCACTATTTGATCCTATCCACAAACTCTTCCGTTTTCAACCACATACTCTCAAATTTGAAATATCATCAGCCACTCTGTAGACCTCCACAATCAAGCAAGATAGGCCAATGATCCGAAGATAAGCGTGCCAAACACTTTTGCCACACATCCGGAAAATGGCTTTCCCACTCTGATGAAATTAGGAACCGGTCCAACCTGGACCAAGTTTGGTTATTCGACCATGTGGCAGGACCCCCCTGTGAGTGACAAATCCACCAAGTTCAAGTCAAAAAATGCACTTCGAGAACTCCACCATTGCGGGCCTCACTCTTTTACTTCCGAAACTTACCTTTGGGAATCTAACAATGAAATCTCCCCCAATACACCAAGGAAGGTCCCACCAGCTATGCACCCCTGCTAATTCTTCCCACAATAATCTTCTGTCAGTCTAAGTTAGGCCCATAAACACCTGCAAAAGCCCACGATAATCTTCTGGCAGGGTCTAGGTTAGGCCCATAAACACCTACAAAAGCCCACAATAATCTTCTGGCAGAGTAATTTAGGCCCTCCCTGCCTAAGTACACATGATGCATACAAGAGAGTCCACTATGTGGAATGGCATGAACGTATATGATTTTATTGTATCTTTAGACCCTCATGCGTAGGTATTGCTCTTGTATATGTCCCGTGTACTTGGCTATGCATATTTTAATAAAATTCTTATTTACTGATAAAAAAAAGAGTCCACGATCTAGAATGAGGAAGAAATACGACAAAATCATGAAATTTGAGCTAATCAAAGTCTGTAGAAGCTATCCAAAGGAAGAGATTATTGAAAAAGAAAGTTTTGAGCTCCTCCAACGTCCATTCACAGTCCTCTAAATAAAATTGCTTTCCCTCTAAATACATCATATAAGGTGATTGAATGACAAGTTGAATGTTCAAAAAAGAACTCTGTGTTTGAGATCCAACACTTCCCTACATCCTACAAGGAGCAAAGAGGAGCTGGTTGCTCTCCTTCCTAAAAGGTTCCGTTAGACGTTTTTGTACAAAATTTGGCAACATTTTGACCTATCCATCCCTCAACTCAATATTCCTATTTTTGCTTGTGAGGGTCCATTTTGTGGAAGTTGGTTGAGTATAGATTCTTGAGATTACACTATCTAGACCACAGAAAAATAGCGTATCTTCGGTAGAAAATAATGATCTCCAAATTTGTTTGGAACTTAATTTGTTGAGTCAAATTAAGCTAAACCCTTTGCTTTTAAGATCTTGTCGTTCTTTTTTCTTTTATTTTTTATGTTGTCTGCATGGTTTCATGGGTTTGCTGTTTTGGACAGCTGGGTGGTCAGTTCGAAGTTTTATTTTACCCATGTTTCTTTCAAGGCATGTTTTTGCAGTTGGATCTTCATTTCCATTGACTTTTTTATTTGCACAAGTCTGAGGGTTATAACTTCTTTTTTTTCGTTTTCTAAATAACATTTTTTTCGAAGTTTTTTTTGTTAAAAAACTTTATAAACAGTAAAGGCACTTTAAGAACTTACTTGAAGTTGTCAATATCGGAGCCGGATCAAATATTGGACTAAAAATTAACTTTTTGAATTTTTCAAAAAGAAGAAAAGGGAATGCATAAAAGCGGACTATTCACGGTATAACTTACTGGTGCTGGTACATACACGGATTGTTAGAAGATGCCATTCTGCCACTCTGTTGGATGGTTTTGAGTTATTGGCTTACAATTTTGAAGCGATGGCTAATGACAGATTGTGATTAAATTGCAATGCCACTGATCATATTGAAATGTTCGACTTACAGCTTTTGGTCTTGATTATTCTAATTGCTTTATCTAGTTTTTTTTCCTCAAATCGTTCTTTTCCATTTCCTGCAAATTACTTATATCATTGCTAATCTAGGATCATTTGCCTTTGAAGAAATGCAAGACACCCTCAAAGAGGATGAGGAAGATGCAGGAGCTGGAAAAGCAGTTGCAAGAGAAGGAATTTGAGCGGGCCTTTTATAGGGAGTTTTGGCCAGATAATGTTTGATGGACAACGATCCACTTGCAACTATTTAACAGCTCATTTTATAATCAACCAGTGCACTTTATTGAAAATAGTTTTAATTTTTCAGTACTACCTTTTATTTCAAATAGAATTGTAAAAGAATAGTAGAAAATTTGTAAACCCATGACTTTCCTGGTTGTATCATAGCTCATATTTGTTCTGTGCAGCTCCAATGTACAACATTAGATTTTTTGCTCTCTCTTGTCCCTAACTTAAAGAGGGTCCCCAACCCTCGGATTGAATCTCAGAACTTCCAATTTCCAGCCAGAGTAGAAAATGTCATAATAGCTAAAAAAAACTGTCTCAGGATAGGCCCTCCGCTTTCATTATGCAGGTTCAAAACACCATTAAGACACTTTTTGAAACTCTCGTCTCATATTAGAAGCTTCGGTTTGAGAGGGATAGAAATTTCTAATTTTCTATGCTGGTCAATTCACATAAATTTCAAACTCAATTCAACCCAAGCACGCTAGTTTAGTGATCCACACGCATGGAATGAATCGAATTCAATTTATTCTGGCTCCAAATGTGATGGAATATAATTTCCTATTAACATACAAAAAGGGGTACCGCAAGAACAAATATAATCAGCATCCTCTAACTATGTATTGATATGAGCACATCGTAGCCAAAACTGTCAACTGGAACTGCGGTTTCACTTTGTCGTTTACAAGCAATTATCATTTCTTTTTTTTGTCGTCGCCAACTTTAAGGAGCTGGACGGGAGCAGCTGGAATTTTAACCCACCATTCTTTAACCCGCCTAACCCACCTGTCGCTGCTTTCTTTCCTGTATGGCATTTCCCTTGTGAAAAACTCTAGAAATACTAGTAGAACTATGTATCTTAGAGGCACAAACGCAAATGCTGCAGCCATTAAAACCATCAGTAGAGCAACCTTGTCTGTGGCCTGAAAAAGACAAAATCAGATAACAATATAACCTAGCAGGAGCCACAGAGAGAAATTCCTATTAAGATTTGTGTTCAAACAAAAAGCTTAAGGTCTTGCTCATTTGATTATGTGACCTATAAAAAATTACTAAAGATTTGCATCTTTACCTCAAAACGTGTTATTAGAATGCAAATGTAGAGAGGGAACACAGCTTCAATGCTTTTTCTAACTAACTTGATTTTCAGTCTTCGCCATTATTCAGAGGTTTCAGAGGAATGTTTATTTTGCAGTTTAAAACTATAATTCTCTATACAATATTTTTTGAACTTTTAATCTCTAGACAAATATTTTTGGTGCAGTCATAAAGGTCACGTTTCATATAGGTTACAATTTAGCATTATTCAGTGCACAACCGATGCATGTTTTTTACTCGGTTAAACCCCAGACCCATGCAACGGTCCCATCACAAGGATCTGGTAAATCATTAACTTTTCACTGATGGGACGTGTCCCCTAGAAATCGTTTGCACCCAAGGAGCTTAGACTTTGAGGGGAGCACACCAAAAAGACCGGGGCCCTTACCGCTTGAGGAGTCAAGACCCTTCAAGTGGAAGTTTCTAGAGCAACCTCTAGGGTCAAAAGGCACGTGTGTTGTACTTAGAATATTACCAGTGGTTCCAATGTCAGTTATAGACACAAGAGAACCCATACAAGCATGTGTACATGAGAAGGCAGAAAAGCAAAATGAAGAGATGGTTGAAACCCAGAATATGGATACAATTTTTCTTCTCTTCATTTTAAGGAAAAGAGATTTAGTCTCAAACCTCATGTCATGCCTGCAAAGTGACAAGCTTATGACTTACAAGAACACTCAAGTCGAATTTTCTAGAGCAACCTTGAGAGTCAAAAGGCATTTGTGTTTGTACTTTGAATCATACCAGCGGTTACAATGTCAGTTGTAAAAACAAGAGAAATCATACAAGTCTGTGTACAAGTGAAGGTAGAAAAGCAGAATGGAGAGATGATTAAAATCCAGAATATGGATAAAAAATTTCTTCTCTTCATTTTGGGGAAAAGAAAAAAGAAGTAAAGTTAAACTGGTATCTACTTTTTACTGTATTTTTATTCTTTTATAAGGATAAAGAGGGCCAAATTTTACTGATCTTTTATATAGGAAACAGAGCATGGTTTGGGAATTTACCTGTGGAGGTATGGCAAATAAGAGAGCCCTTATCTTCAAGAGAATAATATTCCCAGCTTGAATTAGTGCTTCAACTTGAGTGATGGCTTCCTGCAATGCCAGCAGCTGCTCTACAGCATTTCTATTTGGGGGAGGTGTCACTGTGAAGGTTTCCAATGTCTTCCCTCTACTAAAATGCTTGCGCCAGAGCATGAGAATCGACATGATAAAAAAAATAGCTGGCAACATGTATCTGATCCACCCCCTGCACGTCATATTTAATCATTTTGTAGCCAAGATTATACATTTACACAAAATTAACGGTCCACTTCTGGTGCAATGTCAGTGTGCTGGGTAAAGGAAATATATATCAATATGGAACTCCAAGTTAGCAAAGATCCAGCCAAGGACAAGTTACCTCAAAATAGCGTAGCCAGTCAAGACCAGAAAGACTGTTGATTTAGAAGGGTCTTCCCATGAGGCCAACAGCTGAAGCTGTCTAGCAGACTCGATAACTGGAAACAGTAGCTCCTACAACGAACAGAAACAATCATTTTATGATTAAAAATGGAACTTTCATCATTATGAGCTCCAAAAATGTTGTCTCCAAGGAACCAGAGGTATCACAGAAAATAGAACCCTAATGAGCATGCAATATTGTGGTGTGTTATGTGTGCTTAATATAATCCTCTCCAAATGGTATTCCATTTGAGCTTATGTAATAAAAAAGAGGAAAATGCCACTCTCACCGAGAGTGGCTCCCGAAAATTCTCGCCGATTGTCCTTTTTCTTTTCTTTTTGCTTAATGAGTAAGGAAGTGTTTTTTAATGAGTTTGTGATTTTTATTTTTATTTTTTAAAATGTTTAAAGGGTTTAAAAAAAATGTGCGAAAAAAAAAAGCCAAAAATAAATAAAAAATGCCTTGTCATTGACCGGTGAGAATCCTCAATGGCTCTAGCAGCCCCCTAAAAAAGAAAAACAATTATGTAATCTTCACCACCAATATTGTGCAATTTTTAACATAAACAGTGCTTCCTTAACCTATTCCACTAGATTATACAGTCATGATTGCATGGTTTAGAGAAAGTGTTATTGCCTATGCAAAATCTAATTGATCAATCTTGCTGATAGCCTAACAAAAGTAAGGAAATAGGTACCCTGAGTTTCTCCAGTATGGAAACCAAGAGATAAAATGTCTGAAATTTGAAAAGATCTACCATGTATACCCAGACACTGATAGTATGTAAGACAACAATTTATTAATAGTAGTAAATAGGCATAGCCCAAGTACACATGAGGTATACAAACAGCATACACCTAGTTACATAAAAAGGATCTAGAAAGAGTTACAAGAAAGTCATTGAAGCAATCTACATTAAGTACACAAGAGATGCCCAAAGAAATAAAGTATGGAAGAAGAAACTTCTTAGCTCGTCCGGAGAATGCTCCTTGTTTTCAAAACTTCTGAGCTCATTCCCCCCTTTTTCTCTCCTATGTTTCCCATTGCCTCATATTTTCCAAAAACCAAATGGAAATAAAAGAAAGTTACTGGTGGAATTTTTTTTTGATCGGTAGGTTACTGGTGGAATATAATCATAACTAACCTTCATTACAGCAACATTTGTATCAATTCCTTCCACCTTCACTTGGTCCACAGTTGCCTGAGCAGCTTCAGCCCTCCCCGTCTCTAACACTGACTGTTTCACTGCCATTTCCAAGGGATTTATCTCTCCAACACAAACTTCTCCAACCATTACTACTTCTCCATCTAAATTTGCCTCTTTTTGTAATGTGAATCCCAATCGATCTAGAGTTAGAAGTGAAACTGGGGACAACGTTGGCTGCCATTTTGTCGGGGACAGAGTCGACTGTCGCTTTGCACATGCAGTCCCAGTACCATCATGTTGGGTGGCACCAACACTCAGAAGTGCCAAGCGACATGACAAAGTTTCCAAAATCGTATCACCCCCTGGAAGACTTTCAGCCAGGTTGAAGGCAAGTAAGGTTTTGTAATGAGACGCGGAAAAGTTGGAGGCTTCTCTAACTGCCCGAAATCGGAGTATGCCTATAATAGCCTTTGCAAGTACTTCTGATTTCTGAATCCCTTTAAAGTTGTGTTTCCTAATAAACCTGTGTGCATGCAGGATCTCAAGACATACATCCAACCAATAGTCACGGCGAGAATTGCCTTTAAATTCAGGAAACTCCAAATAAACAGGCTCTGCTCTGTAATGGGAGTATCAAAGAAAAAGAAAACTAAAAATCAGGGCAAGGTAATGATTTAGATGTATAGAGAAGTTGCTGATTATGTATGATAACGTACATAGATGTTGACTTGTACATCACAGCTTTATCAAAAAGACGAGCACCCAGCGGTCCAGTCAACTCAGGTTTTATGACTTGCTTCATGTCTGTTGCCAGATCATATCTAATGGCTTGATCATATAAACCAACTCCCAATGACTCAAAGTACAGAGCATTGTTGGTCAGTGTCAATCGCCCTGGGCAGACAAAAATTCAACACACAAGACTGTCTGGATAGAAACTACTGATTAGAAATTTGGGTTAACTGAGTTCATCACCCTAACCAGTCCATTACTACATTGGGCAGACAAGGTTATAGGTCATATAAATAAACATTGAATTTACAAAAAATATATAGAAGCTTTTGGTAACTTTGGGCAAAAGCTGATGTTGCCCTGACTGAGACCTGGCTTTAAGAAGTCATCAGGTACCATAGAGATTTGGAGGACAATCTGACCAGATAATGTTAAGACAACATCACTTAGTATAGAAGCATTATGCACAGGATATTAACACTGCTGATACACCAGCCATATAGGTACCTCGTAGGCATCACATGGAGGAGTGTGCTTTGTCAAGGATTGAGGTTTTCTCCTTTCTCAGGATCCTATTTAGGCAGGGGCTTATGTTTCCAACTCAACAGTGGACATCTAGGTTGATTTTCCACTTGCAGGAACACAATGACTCACCAGGCCATGCAGAGATTCCAACGTGTTGAAGAACCGGCTGAGTCGGAACAGTACCATCAACATCAATGACAATTTCCCCCTCAGAAAGCTGAAGATTTCCAATTGAAGAGGCGAATGCATTTTTTGCAAACTTGATAGTTCTGTGGAGGGGTCATGGTATGAATTAATATTAAAATAGTACTTACTATTCATTTATAGAGTCAAAATACCTTAAGAGAACACAAACACAGAAGAAGAAACATATTATTTATAAATGGACTGATTTCATTTTAAATTTTGTATAATGATCATAGTTTCTGCTGTGATGCAGTATTAATTGAAATTTCAGTATCATATTTTTTTTTTATAAATAAATAAGAATCTTTATTGAATAGAATGAAACTAGGCAATACCCAAGTACACAGGAAGTATACAAAGTGAGACAACTAATTACATTCTAGTAAGCTGAAAAGAAGATAGAATCTCATGGACAGTCCCACCCTTCAATACAATAGCAGAAAACCACTGTGAAAGAGAGAATATAAAAAAAATCCAGATTTCCCCTACTGCACACTCCTTGTTGTTAAAGCACCTATCATTCCTTTCCGACCATATACACCACATTAAGCACAACGGTATCATTCGCCACACTGCTGCCAGTTGAGCGCTATTATGCCTCCTGTTCCAGCTAGCTAGTAGTTCCACCACACTCTTAGGCATGACCCAATTCAGCCCAGCTCTATTGAGGATACCATCCCATAACTCCCCAGCCACCTCACAATGTAAAAGCAAATGATCTATCAATTCCCCATTCCATTTACACATATAGTACCACTCGTGACCAACATACCCTGCTTCCTCAAATTGTCAACCGTCCAGATCTTCCCAAGTGCAGCAATATATGACTGATCTTCAAAATGCATTTATTTTCCTATCATTTGCATGTGTTATACATCTGAAGACTTCTAAACCAGCCATATGAAATTACTTAACTCTTGAGTAGGTTTTTTTTTTTTTTTAATGAACATCTCAAGTAATTCAACCATTCTGTATCCTTTTTTTTCATTGCACACAATAATTCGAATCTTAAATTAAATGTGTTTACACTTCTGTCCAGTTAATGGTGTCTTTTCTAGACCCATCTTTCCATCATGATCGATGGCTTGTATCAGCAATATACTCAAATCGTGTGGATTGGAAAGTAAAGAAAGCCTAAACTGATAGTGGCAATTACAACCATGTTAAAAGAAAGAAAGTGTCAGGAAATATCCTAACCAAATCATTCACCTTTTCCACCATACTGAGTGAGTTGAGAACAGCTTTAATAACACTCAGAACTTCAGTTCACAGTTCAAACAATTAATACCACTCAAGAAGCAAACTCATACTTGTCAAGGCTTCGAATGTATTTGTCATATACAAGAAAATGAAGTCGATGTCCTGAAGAACTTGTCAGTGCATCGAAAAGATTGTGAACAGTTATTATATCTGCAACAACAGCACAAACAGGAGCTATTCGTGCAAAGGCCTCTCGACCAACAGTTTTCTTCTCATCAACCTGTGGAGAGAACAAAAGTAAATGTTGATACCAATGCACATGATATCACTAAAATCTGCTACTTGCAGACACAGCAACAAGGAGATTGATGATGAAAAGAACCTGCATTGCCATAGTCGTAGAGTTTGAATAAAATAGTGACCAGCCATCGTCACTTTCTACTTCCTCATTACTACAAGAAGCATTTTCCTACAGTTGAAAAAAGTTTAAAACAGGGTTATCAAGAATCAAGACCCTAAAAAACAGAAAGATTTAGCTGTTTCCTTCAAATGGATCCTCTAATAAATAATTCAATATATCTTTCAAAAATCAATGGATAAAAAATATGAGCTGTCTCACTTTATCTGGTGTTTCACTCTCAACATTAGGAGCTTCCCATGCAAGCATCATGTCATACGTCAAATGACGGAATTCCTTGTCACTCAAATAATCAGGACTTTTAATCAACAGATTAAGTGCTTGATACGAGCAAAATTCCAGAAAATTCCTAGCATATGTCAAGATATTTTGTACACTCTCAGGTAGCTCTGTCTCAAAACAGTGCTGTAAATCTTCAGTGGGGACTTGAAGGATCCTACAAAAAAGTTGGATGCGTTTAAAGACATGAATTCATCATGAGAAAAACTGGTTATAGAAACAAAATTAATTATTATGTTATGAGAATCCACCTATAATGCGGGAAAAAGTGCTTTACCGGAAAAGGGCACCCTCCCTAATTCCATTCCTTGTCAATGAACACTTAAAACTGACCTGAAGGATATGGCTAACGTGCTATTTATTTATTGTGGTGAGCATATGGCTAAAGTATTAAACATATGACACTGAGTTCTGGACACATACTCCAATAAAAAACAGAAACGCATATGTACAAAGAAAACTAGCGGATCTACTTTGAATCAGAAAGCCGCAATATGTTGAATTTTTCAGTAACTTAAGTCCACCTTATGTCTAGTTAATTTTATAGCCTGTTTGGATAGCTTAAAAAAGAGTCAAGTTGATTGTGTGGCTTTTAAAGTTCAGCCCAAGTTTCCAACTTTGATGAATCTGAACTTCTGATGAAGACTGAAACGGCATTTGATAGCCTTATATGCTCGCATTTTTTTTTTTTTACACAAATCTATAACGCAATGGGCCTACTTTGTAGAGAACATAAATTGTAAGTCATGTATTTGACTTGTAAGCCGTCTGTCTCCCCAACTGAAGAAAGATTTCAATCCAGGTTCTTGTAAAACGGAACTCAGCATTTCTAGCTTATTGTAATAAATTTCCGGTAGTGGGGGGTGGGGGGGCATATATACTTGAGTGCGCGTGTGGGTGGGCGTGCTTTGAGACGCTCAAAAGAAAGTACCGTAACCCTAACATGCCATCCTGGAAAAAGACTAATAACTAAAGCAATGGGGAGAGAGAGAGAGAGAGAGTACTTTGAACAGCGAAACACGACGGAACTTGCAAGAGCGGAGAGCTGAGGAATTGGATCGGGTGAATCGGGTGGCGAGTCATTCGACTTTTTGCGATTGAATACAGAAGAATGGCTTCTCATCAAGTTCTCCAAAATCCCCACCACCTTTGCGTTCGCATTCTCCATAAATTCTCTCTTTACTTGTTTTTTTTAAAAGAAAAAAAAAAATCAGTTCACAATGAGAAAATAAATTCTTGCCTTCGCAAACTGGATCCTTAATTAATTTCTACAAAATTTGCATCCGCTTCACGGTTTCCGATCCCTTCTCTCTTCCTTTCTAGCGGTCGAAGTTCTAATTTCGGTACTTCAGACTATTATTATTTAATATTTTATTTTTATTTTTATTATTATTTACAAAATAATTAAAAATATCCAATAATTCTATATACAACCGCCCTTAGTCCCCATTGAAGCATCGCATCCAACGTGACAAAAATTAAAAACAACGTCATGTCTAACATACTACATTCCTCCTTTCAGAAAGTTCTATCGTTTCTCCATTTTGCCCCACATTTTTTTTCTCTTTCTTTCATATTCTTCTTCTCCCTTATGTCACGATTACCCTTAAGAAAGTCGCAGATCCAACCCAAAGCAATCGATCTTCGTCTTCGAGAAAGCCACAGCGACACCACGAACTCTTGGCATCTTCTTCTTCTCCCTTCGTCTTTGAGAAAGTTGCAGATCTACCCAAGAACACACGGTACTTTCATCGCTCTGTCTCACGAAAACAGCCACAAACACTGCCGAACCCACAATGGGTCTCCTCTCGTCGTCGTATCCACGAAGCTACAGAGCCACACCCACGAATCGACGAAACTCCTTTTTTTCTTCTTCTCCACCCAGATCTAAAACAAACTTCCCATAGAGCACCAAAATCCTAACCCATGACCTAACCCATACCCTAAAATCCCCTCCCCACAGAGCCCCGAAAACCTAACCCACGACCTTACCCGTACCTTGAAATCCCCTTCCCATAGAGCTCCGAAACCCTAACCCATGATCTAACTCGTACCCTAACCTATACTCTTTCTAAGTTCAAAACTTCAAACACACTCCATATATTCACTTACAGCAGCGACATAGTTTTGGGAGTGAACAGAGGAGCTAACGCACGAAGACAGGTTCTCCCAGGTAAGGTTCCATGTATGTTGGCCTATTTTTTTCTCTCTTTTGGCGCACCTATTTTTTACAAACAAACCTTAGTTATACTTAAATTTTTTCAATTATTTGAACAGCTCAGATATATGTCTCGATACAGGTGGAATCATTTTTTTTTTATAATTCGGTGGAATCATAGTTGCCACAGATAATTAATCATTTGTAGGACTTATTGTTTCTCTATTGATAGCTATGAGCTAAGTTCTATGAATATATTTTATATATTCCTTTTGCTACTTTTAGATATTTTTCTGTTTTTGTTGGTTGTGTATTTTTGTGTTTCTGTTGTTCCGAAAATTTATTTGTGGTTGCTAATTTTCCTATTCTTTAGATGTGTGTTTGGTTGCTGATTTTCATAGGTCTTGGTTATTGATTTTTGTAAATTTTGGTTGATGTTTACGTGGATTTCGTGCGTTGGGTTGGGTTGGGAACGACCAAAGGCTTACTTATTTACACCCAGGATATTTGTTTAGAGACGAGCTTATGCCACAATTTAGAAAATGAAGAATCATATAGGAGTTTTTTAAAAAGGTTTACATCTCATAAGTGGACTCTTTTCAAGTTTCGCCACCCTAATTCTTCTATTTAAGATCATTTTGCAGCAAAGTTCAAAGAGGAATAAGTGCAAATTAAGAGGAAAAAATTGATATTGCTCATTTCAGCTTTAAACAAAATTCACTAGGTTACAATTGAATGAGTTGTGCCCCAATGCAAACAAGTGTAAAACTAGACAAATTTTGCTAGTAGATGATTAGAGAATTCAAGTTTTAAAGATTAAGGGTGGCAAAAATGGTGCTAGCCATGGTTGAACAACTCTTTTAGTTTTTACAATTTTTTTGAACAACTATTGTTTGAATGTCATGGTTACATTCCATCTTTTGTTTTTATTTAATTTTTTGTTCTTTGTTTTAAAAAAGCGAAGGAACCTGTAATTTTATAAATAGTCCTCACTTATCACGGTTGGACTTCATCTTGTTGTTTACATTAGAGTTTCTAAGAAGAATTAAGGACAATCATATTCTACAAAGCACTAACATGGAAATGCTTTTTACCTTTTATATCTTTTGTTAAACACCTACTTTCCTTTAGAAAACTTGGCATCTTTTAGGCTCTATTTTATAGTCTTTTGGAGAGTGATTCTCTCTTTTCTCCATAGATTGCTGCAGTCTACCATGGTCTTCACAGTACTAGGTGATAGTAACCTAAGAGATTGACTTCTTGGTGCTGTTGCAGGCAGGAGCCGGAATTGATTGGAGTAAACTGATTCAAAATTATGAGTTAGCAAAAGAATGCTTGCAAACAAACTACTATGGTGCTAGAAGAATGGCTGAGACACTAATTTTTGTCCTTCAATTGTCTAGTTCACCAAGGATTGTTAACATTTCATCGTCCATGGGGAAGTTAGAGGTATGAAAGTAGCAGTTTCTACCTTTAGAAACACATTGTTAGCACCTTCTAAAGAAGCTTGACAGAGCTTTACATTGCTTTTGAAGGCTTGAAATTCAGGTAAGTTGGACCTGTAGCAAATGACTCAAATTGAATTTTAGATCATTGTAAAATGGGTGAAACACAAACCATGGTTAATTCATCTCATTATCTGATAGTGATGAATTTATCAGTCAACAATTATTTATTAACTTGAATTCACTTTGAGAAAATGCTGAAAAGTAACGAGCCTTTTGGATTATTTGGTTTTTGTACATTAAATATATATATTTTTATCTTATATTAGTTTATTTTTTAAAAAACTTTTTTGCTCATCTATTTCAAAGCATTCAAAATAAATGGGCTGAAGAAATTTTACGTGATGCTGAAAACCTAACTGAAGAAAAAATGAATGAGGTATTGAAGGAGTTTTTAAAAGATTTTAAAGAAATCTTTTAGAAACTTAGGATGTAGCTATTTGTGGACATAAATATTATAGATTGTGTAGTTGTTTGTGTCCAGTTGTGTATACTGTGTTGTGGATCATGTCTAGGTGTATGTGTGATTCAAGATTTTGTGTCCAAAGTAGGAATTGGGAGTATTGTTGATGCGGTAAAAATCGTTCAACAGGCCGGAAGGGGAGAAAGAGTCATTCCCAACCCATTGGGGTGACTTAGGCCTCTTTCGATATTGTTTGGAGCCCCCGACAGTGTTTCGGTGCGGTTGTACGGCGGCGGTGCGTACGTCCATGGCTATGAATGTAAAATAAAAGCAGAGAAAGTAAAGAGAGATGACACCAAGATTTATGTGGTTCGGCACCAGACCTACGTCCATGGAGGTTTAAGGAAGAAAAATCCACTATCATGTTCTTTTTTACAGTCTCTCATGGTCTCTCACATCTCACTATACAATGGTGATGCTGAATATGAATTTATTTGAGAATAGGCTTTCACTAGAGCTCCCTGCATACCTAGTTTTGAAGGAGAAGTCGAGGAAGGAAAAAAACCTTGAAGAAGAAGAAGAAGATGATGACCCCCAGACGGAGAAAAGAGAGCCTATATTTATCTTGATTGCCTTTTCTAGCGTGTGCCCCCTGCAGGTAAGGCCATGCCTTTGCATGTCTGTTCCCTCCCTGACAGCCCCATGATCTCCTAACCCCCATGGCGCCCTAATCCCCTTGACTCCCCTGACACCCCATGACCATTCTTGCCAGGCCCACGTCCCCTACTGTCCCATAGCCCTTACTTTTAGCACTCTTCACATGCCTCCCTGTCCTCTTGTCCCCCGCTAGGCCCAATACCAATATCTTTATCCCCTCACAAGTACATTTTGTAAAGTTTACCATACAAGACTTGTATATGAAATCAATCATACTTCAATGTCAGTTCAACTAATTTGTTTTTATGCATGCAAGAGTTTAGGAAAAAATCTATATAGCTTGTGCATATTTTTTTTAAGTTTTCATTTTGAAAATAAGCAAATAATGACTTCACAATACTTAGGATCGTCATCTTGAAAGTGCTTTGAAACTTCTGTAAAGCATTATATAGTTGCAAAACCCATTACTCTACTACTTCAATAAAACCAAATTATACATACATTATACAGAAAACCAGATTCATGAAAACCAGATAAGAAAGGCATGGAGCAAAGTCATCCTAATCACAAGCTCTTATATAGAGTCAGAATGAAGCAAAAAATCCATTGATCATTAAAAGAGTTGAAGAAGAATTAGCTCATCTCAATTTACCAAACAAAAATTCAAATATGTCAAATCCTTTTTCCTAGACTGGCATCCAATAACTCCATTAGACTTCTCATTCCTGCTCTTAAATAGAAATGATCAAAATCTCATCACAGACGTATACAGCTCTTAAAAGATTCACCGATGCACATATCGTGAGGGTTAGAACAGCCCACATACACGAGCAGAGCTATCACTAAATTAAGATTAATTACGAACAAAACAATAGTTCTCTAGCTCAAAATCAAGTGAGATGCTAAAACAGAAGAATGTTAACTCGGTGCTCTTTTGAGGCAAGAGGATTGGAGAGCAATGCAACTTTGAGAAAATTTACTAGTTTGCTGGAGAACTGGTGTTGGAGCTTCTTTTAATGGTGTGTTCGGGGTCCCTTTTCTTTCTTTGGAAAGCAGGCCCTCAAAAAATTTCTTCAGCTCAGCTTTAAAAAACCAGTTCATAAGAAATCTGCAATCTCCATTAATGCTATAAAAGTAACAATTTGGCCTGAACTAGATCCACCCACGAACTCTGCAGTGCTTGTGTCAAAGTACCCAATAACCTGTTTAACACAAAAGCCACTCATTGACAAAAACTTTAAAACGAAATTTGATCAATGTTTGAAGAAATTTTTGTTGAATAAATTCACCAAGAATGTTCGTAGGACGACTGGATCTCAACTGAATCATTGTCATTTCGCCATACAGCAGGGTGCCACTAGCAGCTCTTTTTAGTAGGATTTAACGCGGAATGAAAGGCAGCGACCAAAGACGCATGACAACGAAGACGGATCCAAAGCACAACGACGACCTCTCTGGTTTCGATCTACATCGTCCAACCCAAAGCAACTTTTTGGATTCGATTTCCCTCCGACGCATGACGGCGCTGCAAAATGTATTGTTAGAACCCCTAGGAAAGTGGCCTCAAGCCACGCCTTGACATGCTAAGACAGCCCCTTGACACTGTCATTGACATGCCAAGACAGCCCCCTAACATGCCTAGTGACATGCCAAGCCAAGCCCTTGACACTGTTGTTGGCATGCCAGGACAGCCTCACTTACATGCCCAAGACAGCCCAACAGGCATACCATAGCACCAGCCCTTACATGCCCTTCACAGCGCCCAGCAGGCATGCCATGTCCTTGACAGCCTCCAGTGCCCTTGACAGCGCCCAACAGCAGTAGCCCAGCGAGGTTAGTGGCATGCCATCCAGTGCATGGCTCCAACCCGTGCCTTGCAGGTAAGGCTAGTGGCATGCCCACCAAACATGCCATCCAGGGCACTGCACATGCCCGTGCCTTGCAGCATCAACGCCCAAGCCACCTGCCTAGGCCATGCATCATCAGTGCAAGACACCATGTCGTGCCCACCAGTAGGCCCACGCATGGCATCATGCCATACCCATCAGCAGGCCATGCACGACACCATGTCATGCCCACCAACAACCATGAGCCAGACCAGTCCAACTGTGGGTCATGAATCACACTAGCCCATCCATGGGCCATTGCATGCCACGGGCCACTATGACCCTTGTAAGACTATTTTATTACTTTCATTTATTTTTATTTAAGTATTTTTCAATGGACTTTTTTGGAGTTTCCACTTTGTAATCTCTATAAATAGGACTCTTAGTTATTTAGTTTACATCTTTTGACAATTTTCCTAGAAGATGGCTATATTGTTTTGATATCATATTTTCGGTGCTTATACACTTGGGCTACTTAGGTGAAATTCATGAATTTCAAGGAGGGGATCATCACTTTGAAATTTGTGAATATGTGTGATTAATTTTATCCAATATATGAGGTTTCCTTTTAGCTTTCTGCAGTTCGTGAATCGAAGTTGATTTGTTTATCTTTGTGCTCATTCAAAATTTTTGAGTATTCATATATTTTTCATCTTGTTCATCCATATTTTCTTGCATCTATTCCATCTCCCCAAATACACCATATGACCACCATAGGGCATTCCACACTTACCATATTCAGCTACAATCCTAAAACACCCTTTTTCCTATAACCGAAAACCCTACTTGCCATATTAGGATTCCTTTCATATCTGATTATTCCTTTCCTTAGCCAACCGGTCACACTTGCCATATTGAGATACTAAATTCTAGGAACTCTCCTATATTCTCTCATTCATCCAATCAATCTATTCCATCTTACCATAGCCGAAACCCATCACTCCTAAATTATCTCCTATAATTCGGGAAACATTCTTCCATCCAAACCCTAATCTCATCACAAGTGGCCCCAACTCCAAGAGTCTCCACTCTAGCCGTGTCTCACTACTCAAGTGTTTGAGTTCATCACTTAGATCACTCTTTTCATCACCATCATACACTATTCCATCACTAAATACCAAATCTCTATTAACTTAGGGACCCATTATTGCCATGTTTTGTTTAAGACCAAACAAGAAGACTAGCCACTTCAGTCATCGCAAGGAGAATCAATAAGATAATAACATAGTGTTTAAGGACTATACCGAGATCACTAACACGCATCCAATGCACGACGACATTACAAGACACATCCAACGCACGACGGAGACCTCTTTCAATTTTGATCTCCCTCTCTAGTTTCCCCCTCTAGTTTCGCTCTTCAGCATCCAACCCAAAGTAGTTCTTTTGATTTGATTTCCCTCTGATGCACGACTGCGATGAGAGACGCATCTAATGCATGATGCAACCGGCTAACATCAGCCCGTTTCGCAGCGGGTGCTCAATCGGGTTGTATCTAGAATTATTAAAAAATATCTCACTATCCAAATACCCAAACAGCCCTTCCCTAAATTTTAATAATTTAATTTATTAAAATTTATTTTTGCATTACTGTCCTGGGGCAGGAAAGATATGGGCTGGGTGATCCGAAATATAATTGATGGTTGAGATGGTGGGCCCAGTCCAGTCTATATTCAACTCCGACGGCAAGTTTTTGTCTTTGTACTACAACTGCTGAGTCGCTGACCATAAAGACTTCCTGTTTCCGTGTTATCAACGGAGGCGTCGGCAGAATCCTGGGTGCAATGGGTCAAGTTCAGAGCGACGTCATAGCGGCAGTAGATGAAGGAGAACAGTTTTCCCCAGAAATATTACCCGATGCTCAGGCTAGTCCTCCTCCCCCATCCATGGAATCCCTTATTGCAGGTGCCAGCATTTACCCTAACCAGCTTTCTGTCTGTGTGTGTGCACTTACATCTTTGTGATTTGTGAAAAATTTTCGTGAAGAAATTCTAAGGGTTATCCATGAGAAATATCATTCAATTATCAATTAAATGGGAATCTGATTATGGGTTTCATGCGTTTGTTAAAATCTTATTCGGAGTTTAGGATTGGGTCTTGCTTCTCTTTCATTAGCTTTTTTTTTTTTTTTTTTTCCGTGGGTTTAGAAACTGGTATGTTACGTATGTAGGCTGCTCATTTGTTCGTGATTTTTTTTATTGTAATATCGAATGGTTGCAAAATGATATTTGTTCTTAGTAATTTACTCCCAAAATGTTTGGACTTTGGGATGCCACTATATCATTCTAGCATTCTAATTTTCTTCTTTAAAGGGCTTAAGGAAAATTAAGTGGCTATTTATATTATCATTTAAATTTCTCGCTTCATTATTAAATTTTATATAAATAAAAGTTATTCTATTTCCAAACCAGTGTTTAGAACATATCATCCACATCACTTTAATGGTAAGATTTTTTTCTAAGATTTAAATTGTAAAATTTTTCTTCCAAATCAAATTATATTATGTAAGCGCTAAGCTTATAAATGAAATTTTTCTATAATTAATCATCCAACCAAAATATATACAGCATTCCCAAATCCCAATGGTTTATGCATTTATATGTAAAATAGCTAACCAAACCTCACGTAAAAAATGCTCCTCTACCACGGTACCAACCCACATTTGGATTGACACTAATCAGCAAGAGTTTTTCTACTCATCATCCCTACACCTTACACTTGCTTAAAAAAAAAAAAAGATAAAAAATAAAAACAAGTGTATGGTGTAGAGATGATAAGTATAATTTTTCAATCATCAATGCATATTTTTTTATGAATTTCTCTCTCTCTCTCTCTCTCTCTGTGTTCGTTCTTCCCCTCCCTATTTTCATCTCTCACTTTCTTTATCATTATTTAAGAATACATTTAAATGATATAGGGAGAGAGTAGATAAGCAGATGTAGAGTGGATTTAAAATTTTATTATTTAAAATAGATGAGTAGTTTTTGGTTAGCTATTTTTAGATAAAAATCTATAGAAACCATTGGGATTGCTTATTAATATGATTCCTTGGCATTTGACACGCCGCATGGAGGAATTAAACTAGGGTTCTTCAGGATGAGAAACAAGAAAGGACAAGAGACATTTTAAGAAAGGAAAAAAATAAGAGAATGAGAAAAAAAATTAGTATAGTTATTTTGTTTCAGGGCTTGCATATGTGACCGATTTTGGTATCTTGCGTAGAAAATGAAAATACCAGTAATTTGGGATTGTGGGTTTGTAGGACTGAACCCCCTCCCGGGTTCAAACTCCATTTTCTCAGACCGGGAAGTTGAATTGACATATCATAAGTCCGAAAGTCATAGAACTCAGGGCTCAGCATTTGATGAATGTAATAGGATTCACTGCATATACTCCTTGCACTTTAGTGCTGCCCCAGTGGACCTAAAACTTTTCTGCGTGAAACACTACTTACCTGGACTCTAGCATGAGTGACAGGTACAGGTGCAGGTGCAGGTGCAGATGCGTGTCCACAGGTTGGACTAGTCTCTATTCTGGTACTCTTATTTTTGGTTTATTAATGGTAAAGGACATTCCTATATTCAGTAGCGTAGAATGCTTTGATGGGGTGATTTGATTTTTTTTTTTTTTTGGGGGTGGTGGGCTTCCTTTATCTTTCCTCAACACCAAAGGAATTTGTATCACGTATCTTGTTGGATGATTAAATTTAGAAATTGATGCAATAGCTGACAATGTTTTGCATTTACAGAAGCTGCTTCATATGGCAACAATGAGAGTGAGGTTGGTCCACTTTAAATACATTTACATGCACTTTCCTTCTAAAAGTGAGTAAAGACCATAAAATTTCCACTTTTCAGTCTCTAGATGCAAAGGCTCAGAAAGCATTAGAATGCCCTTGCATTGCTGACTTGCGAAATGGTCAATGTGGGGTCCAGTTTTCAGAGGCATTCTTTTGTTACCTCAAGAGTACCGCTGAGGAAAAGGTAATTGTAAACTTAATACGGGTAATTTGCGCTTAGTGTGATGGTACATCTCTACTAAGTAAATATTCGCTCCTGTATATCTTGTTTAGATTATTAATTCGTATTTTGGGGGGGTTTAATGATCCTGGTGAGCAGAGTTTGGAATGGTTTTCCATCTCTTTTTTTTTTCAACTCTTTAAATACGAATTCACAGTGTTTGTATTATTTAGTTTCATGGCAACATCATACCGTCAATTGGGTTTCACATGGTCGATAGCCAGAAATTACATAAATTAAATGCTTGTAAGTTAAGGATCATTATGCCATTTGTTTGTTTCTTTTTCTTTTATTTTTTTATTCTAGAGTCTCTTAAGCTTTTTTAGAAAAAGTTTTCATCTCTAAATTCTCTTATCATCTCATCTCCTTCTCAAAGATCACTCAAATGTAAATACTTTTAAACTAATCATTACAACTTTCCCAAACTTTTAAATAACAAATAAAAAAAATTAATTTTTTTAAATCTCCAAACAAAAATTATATTAAAAACCTACATTCTAACAATATTTTAACTTTATAATATTTTTTATTCTACTTTTTCTCTCATTTCTCAAAATCACATAAAACACTCAAACTATCTCACTACTATTCACAAACTATTTTATTACTATTTATAAAATTTTCATCTCACCTCACTCCCCAAGCTTGTCCTACTCTCAGAGAGGTACTAATCAGACTGGTTTGGATAGTGAGATGAGATGAGATGATTTTAGATGAGTTGAATAAAATATTATTAGAATATTATTTTTTAATATTATTATTATTTTAGAATTTGAAAAAGTTGAATTGTTTATTATATTTTGTATAAAAATTTGAGAAAGTTGTAATGATAAGATGAGATGAAATTATCTTTGAATTCAAACAGGAGGGCCTAAGGCCTAGTTTGGATCTTGAGGAATTATCAAAATACCTTACTACTATTTATTATTTTATTATTATTTTTTACCTATTTTTCATTATTATTCACTACTATTCAATATTCTATCATTAATTTTTTACTACTATTCACATAATACCTCATAATACCTTACAACCTAAAACAATTTCCACTCTTTTGAAGGGTTCAGACTGTGTGCATCCATTTGTGACTTTGCAGAACTGTATTAAAGCTAACCCCAATGCCTTTTCTAAAGGCATCTTAGAAGAGGGTATAGTCAAGGAAGAGGATGAGCCAACCCAGGAGTACATCAGGCTCCCTCTATGGTCCAGAGAATCCAAAAGTTCAAAATCCAAGCTATAAGAATTTCTTTTCTTTTCTTTTTTCTTTCCCTTCTATATGTAATTTTTTGCTTAGAGATTAGAAAAGACTGAATCTTCTTCATGAATGGTAGAACATTATATTGTCAAGAATAAGATGAAGATGCTTTGAAACGAGAAAAAATGCCCCAACATTGTTCCCATCTTCGCGATTTCACATCAGGATATGAATTTTGTTAATATAGAGATCTACTGAAGAACTGAAGCATAAATTGCAAAACCAAATGATGTTGCACATCTTACTGGAACAAGCAAAATGGTGATGCAGCGACATCGAGAGGCCCGTCCCCTAGCCATTCCTTTCGATGAGCGCCCAGCATTAGGAGAAATGAGCAGGGCATGTGAACTTCTATGTACAACTATTTATGAAAAGAAAAAAACTCTGATGTATTGCAAACAATATGGTAGCGGTAAAATTGTTTGAAATGTTATGCAGATTATATAAAAGTAAACATACAAAGTGATGTGGTTTCATGTGATATGTTAGATTTACTTTATAATAAAAATAATTTTATAATTTAATGTACTATATCAAATTACGTCACTTTGTGGATCTAATATTGTGCAATTCCTTTATTGTTAAAATATTTCTATTTTATTTTTATGTAATAGAATTTGTCCAGAATGTTTTTGTTAGTGGACCTCGCTTACAAAGTCAAGTAACTCGCATCCAGCTCTTTTTTATATCTTTTGTTTGGCTAAGAGTGCTAGTATTGACTTGCATAAAATTTTAGATACTTTTAGCTAATATGTTTAGAATCGTAATGTTAGATAAAATTGTAAAATGTATAAGTTACATGTATTTCCTTTAAAAAATAAGATTTTTACATGGATGTTAGTTTTTCTTACTTTTAAAAAAAGTAATACGCGAGAATTGCGTACCTTAAAACTGTACAAAACATCTTTCTTTTAATAAATTATTTTCAAAATAATTATATTATATATTTGTCATTAATATTATTTTTTAGATTTATTTCGAAAGTAACGAATTAGTTTAGAAACAAAGAAATTATGAAAATTTTATGAGTTGCCGCTTATGTTATAATAATTGGAATCGCCATTATGACCCATAGTGTAAATGACTAGGTGCCAGGTGGTATTGAGCACATGGATTTAAGGGTGGGCTTTGACTCTAATGGAGTCGGATTTCTCAACTCATAGCACTGACTCCAATAAGAGTCGGAGTCCAAAACAACTTCGCGAGAGCTAACTCCAGCTGCGCTTCACTTGCTCAATATCAAAATGGAGTGGGAGTTTTCATTCGGAGTTGGGTTTTTTCTTTCCTAACTAGCACTTTCCCAACATCCAAACAAAAATTAAGAAATTTTCCTACCCATTCACACTTTAATAGCATCCAAAAAAAATTAAGAAATTTCTATACTACTAAAAACAACAATAATCTTATAGATTTCAAATACAGTAATAGAATCAAGGCAATAATTATAATCAAACAGCCCATCTCTCACTCTCTCATTTGAACCTTCGATGAGATGTTGAGATGGCTTGTATCTGCACCCAATATCTAGGCGGCAACAAGAGCAAGAATTAATATTAAGAAGAAAAAAAAAAAAGAGACTTAGATAAAGAGAGAGAGAGAGATAATAGAGAAGCAGCAGAGGGAGAAAACAAATTGGCCGAGGAGAACAAAAGACATAAAGTTAGTTGAAAGAGATGAATATATAGGAAGAGTAAAACAACATTGTTTTAAGAATTTGTTAAAAAAACATATAAAATAAAAAGTTTCATTATTTCGATTTCGTGGAGGCTCGAATGTAAAAAATGTGGCTTATAAAAAAATGTCCCAACTAGGACAGGTTTGGGGGCAAAGACAAGACACAAAATTCTTATCTTATCTCATATTATCATTACAATTTTTTTAAATTTTCATACAAAATATAATAAATAATTCAAAATTTTTAACTCCCAAAACAATAATAATATTAAAAAATAATATTTTAAACTTTCATCTAAAACTAAAAATTATTATCTCACTTCCCAAACCTACCAAGACTACTCATATTTATATAATTTATGTTACAATATTAAATATATTAAGTATATTTAGCAGAGTTGGAATTCGTAGTCTGGAGCAATGTTTTGAATATCATATCAGTGACAGTCTCAATCGAGACATTAAAACAAGATATTTTGATATCGGTACCATTTCGGATATCGTTTTAGAATAGTCTATATATAAATAAATTATATATATAAATTATATTTCAAAATAATAGTTTATATATGAATAAATTATATATAAAGATATAAAAATTATAAATAGTCTGATATGAATTGGGAGGTCAAAAAATGAGCTTATAGTTTGAAGAAATGAAAAAAAAAAACAAAAAGTAAAGGTTGAAATAACAAACAGCACGGGCCGAAACGACTAAAATTCTAACCAGTGTAAAACTATACCATTCTCTGTACCAGCTAGGTCATAGAAGCAGTATATTTCAATCGTACCGATCGGTATGGTACAAAATTCAAAACTTTGGTTTGGAGTCTTGTTGAACACCGATTCCGACTCCAACTATTTTAAGAGCTTAGACTATGAGTCTGAACTACGAATTTTTCAACTTCGATAGAGTCGGAGTAGGTTTCAAACAAAGTTTTTGCCAAGCCCTACATGAATTGACTTTGATGGAAGGATACAGATTATAGTTTTGAATTCCATTCCATTCAAGCTATTTCAGTTAAAATTTTTTGTTCCGATGTAGTATCTTATACACTATATCTCATCGTTAATTTTTCGTTCCAAATTCTGGCCTGTTCATGCTAATTCTTGAAATTCCAGCCGAAATATTTCGGGCCCTAATCCATTCTGGAATGTTTTAATTGGAGTTTTATAATTTTATTGATTTGGATGGCATTCTTGTAATTTTTAAATCTATATGGTATTTATTTAATTATAAAATCTAAATGTATTTATATAATTTTAATTTTTTTATAACTTTAAATATGTTCCCTAATTAATATCATTATTTTTAATAATTTCTTTGTTCGTTTAATTTTTTTTCTTTTGTTTTTTTATTGTGTCTCAACTCAAGTTTATATTTATTTATTTATTTTATTTGAACACCAATATCTCTATTTTTTTTTATTTTTCCGATGTATATTCAGTTTATAAATTTGCAATTCTTCCATATAAATATATATACACACGTGCGCACATGCATACATGATATACACTTATATATACATGTATTTATTCTATTAATTAGTATATATATATATATATATATATATATATAACTATAAGTATCAATAAAGCAATCTTAATTCTTTATTGAAGACTTAGGCTCGCATTCTAGTCTCTAGTATGTAAAAACGATTTGCATACAATAGAATATGAACATGACACAAAATTAATGAGTCTGAATTTAATATAAATTAATTAAGGTCAAAACGAGTCGACCCATTAAGACACGATTCAAAATGAATCAACTTACTTAATCCAAAGTCAATCCGCAATAGCACATTTAAATTTTATTTCAAAATTTCAATTTTATTATTATTAGATTGTAATATTGGTATTTCTCAATGCTTATATTTATATTGTTGAGATTGTGATTATAGACCTCTATTCATATTTATTATTATTGGGTTTGTAATATTGGTTTTATTATAGGTTAAAATATGAAAATATTGATATTTTTTGTTAGTGGATAGTCTTTTTGTTTTAGATATTGTGACTACTAATAAATATAGATTTTAATTTTTATATGAAATTATGTTAATAAAGTCAAATAAATTATACAAGTTAGTTCAACTTATTTACATGAAATTGATTGAAATAAGTCGTGTTATATTAATCAATTTCTAATTAATTTAAACGGATCAAAACGAATGATATATATAATCAAACATCCACAACTCAACACAACATGAATTTGACTTATGAACACAAATTGTCACCCTAAAACTTGGCTCAGCACGAAGGCAAAAATTTTGTATTGTTCATACAACTTTTATCAATATTATTCAATACAAAATCATGTTAAATCATGTGGTACGTCATAACTTTTATGGTAGGGGAAATGGGTGTCGCTTTGTTCCTTATTTATTTATTTTAATTTTTCTTTTTATAAAAAATGTTTGTATGGACTCTGAATTCTAAATTTGCCTCTTCGTATATGTTAATTTTTTTAATGATTAAAAAAATAATTACTAATGAATTTATATTTTTTTAAATGTTTAAAAATGTCTAAAAAATGGTTGAAAGGAAAAAAAAAAAGAAAGGAAAAGAAAGAAAATGCAATTGCATTATGGGACATATTAGGAAATGTGCACCTAATATTGTCATTTTTTTATGAGTTCTCTTATTCTGCAGTTCTATATCACACATCTATTATATATTTTATTATTATTTTCTTTTAATAATTGTGTGATATAAAACTATGAGTATAATATATATATTTTTTGTATCTAAGGGTGTAATCGCTTTTGAACATATTTTAAAACCAAATCGGTACATACCAGTTTTGAAATTTGAAAAACTGATACTGCACCGGTTAAACGCCTAAACTGATACTTTCGATTCTATTGGTTTCGATCAGGTTCCGTCCAATTTTTTGAGTATATTATATATATTATAGTGTATAACAATATAGTGATAATATATTATAGTATATCATAATATATATTATAATTGTAAGACTATAGTGATATATTATAATATATAATACAGTGATATATTATAGTATATTATAATATATAGTGATATAGTGTAGTTATTTATATAGGATTTAAAATTTAATGTTATATTAATTAGTAATTTAACATATAATATAAAATTATATAAATTATATATAATATAACAAATCATATAAAAAATTAAAATATATATATGAATTGATCTAGTGTTAGAAAAAAGAAAGTTAGAACTAAACCAATTTCGACCGATTTTGAAAAATATAGAATCGGTATTAGATCGAACCAAACCTAATATCAGATTGAACAAAAACCTGTTCGATTGGGTCCGGTTTACCCATTTTGTTTTTCACTCCTAATTGTATCTTTGAATACGTAGCTAATAGATATAACTTGTGAGAGAATGTGGTTTCGTAATTACAATTCTACTTCGCCTTAAAAATGTGAAGAATAACTTATTTCGATAGGTTATATAAATGTGAAGAATAATATAACATTAATAATAAATTCAAATTTGAGAATTAAATACGACTTGATCAAATTTAAAAATTTAATCGTAAAACAAACTTATGCATATACAATTACTCAAATGCAATTAATGTCCTTGAATCTATTAGAGCAGTGTAAGAAAATATAAATGTAAACCAAGATTTAGCTAACAATCCTACTAAATTATCTACATTAAAAGAGATAAATGCATTTTTTTTTACTTATAAATTACAATAAATCTACATATTTGAAAGATTTCTGTTTCTTATTAATTGAATATTTTATAAGTTATTTCTCTCCTCCAAAATATTATCAGAAATGCTGGCGACAGCCGCCCTTGTGTCCCCAATGCAAAATCGGCTGACGTGCCACGTCAGTAGATAATATTAAAAAAAAAAAAGAAGAAGATGAAAAACTCACACAAGCCAGCTGCGGAAGATACAAAACAAAGACAAAGTTTAGAGAAGAAACAAAATAAATGGAAGAATTGGATTGCAGTGCTGAACTTGCGGTACTAAAGAAAAAGAAATGAATAAAATCGGAAAAACAAGAAAAGAAAAGTTGGCTTGCCTTAAAGACATTTTTACTTGCACGCGGCCTAAAGTGCTTTTCGGTTCTATGAAATGGGTCTTTGAGAATTTTATTCAGAGCTTTTAGCAGTTTGGTTTTAGAGAGTTTGTAGCAATTTTATTCTAGCTCTCAATTCGCCCAGCTATTTATTTTTCTCATGCGTGAGTTTACCTAGCTCTTTATTTTTTGTTTTTATTTTTCCTCTTTCCACGTACAGATGTTCCCCCTTCTTCTTCTTCTCTCTTTTTTTTTTAAAAAATATTATCTGCTGACACCATGTCAGCCGGTTTCGCGTTGGGGACACAGAGACGGTTGTCTCCAGCATTTCTGAAATATTATTATGTTGGCAGATAGTTGGTAAATAATAATTTAATATAAATTAAAATATTAATGAACATAGTAGTATAATTATAAAATATGAAAAAAATAAAAATAAAATAGTATTATTTTAGTTAACAGATAAATAATTTAATGTGAAAATCGCAAAAATGGAATAGATAAAAGGTAAAATTTGACCTTTTCCTTTACCAACGTCAATGCTAATGCAGCAATGCTCGTAAATTAGTGCTACAAAATGTCTTCAAATGACCATTTATCGTCTTAATACAGAGATAAATAACAAGAAATGCCGCCGGTATCCCAACTACGCTAATTACCAAAACTTGATAAATTGCCTTCGGTATTTTTGACTCTGCCGTGACCGTCCCCGGCCCTAACCATGGCTATGGCGGCTGCTGCCTGTACTTGCTCCTATGCGTCTCAATTGCTTCCCCGCTCCAAGTTTTCCACATTTGCGTTCCCTTCTTCTTCCGTTTCATGTACCACTCCTAGTGTTATTCAAATCCCTTGTTTGCGCACAATACACAGAAACCCCTCAACTCGTTTAGCCGCGGCGAAGAAAGATCTCAACGCCGTTCCCCAGGAGCAAGGGAAAAATCCGAAGAAGGAACAAGTGGTGGAGGAGGAGGAAGACTTGCCTTGGATTCAGGATAAGGCCTTGGACCTCGTGGAGTTCACCGGCTCCGTCGCTCAGGCCATTCCCGGGCCTAGAGTCGGCTCCAGCTCCTTGCCCTGGATTCTCGCTCTTCCTTTGGCCTATGCCGGCCTTACTTTCGTCATTGCCTTTGTCAAGACCGTCCGAAAGTTAACTTCCCCAAGAGAAAAGCGCAGGCGATTGGTCTGGGTTTTTTTTTTGGTGAATTCCGTGGAGTATTTTAACAGTGATTTATCTTCGTAATGGGTGTTTTTTCTCTTAGTTCAGGTCAATAAAAATGTGATGCTTTGCAAATCAATTGATGAGGTATTTCTGGAGGGAAGAGATAACGAAACACTTGATGATGCTCTCAAGAGACTTGAGAAAAAGGTGAGATGACATGCATAGCACACCCACCTGCACACATGCAATTTCTAAGATTGATTTTGATGGGTTTCCCATTCTAATTTATTCTGTTCGCATCCTGTACTCTGTTCTAACCACGCCAGTTGCTTGTTCCAAGAGAAAGATAACTGCTTTGTGTCGAGTATCATGATTATTTTCCTTATAAGTCTATAACATGACGCGGGTGATCTCCTTGTGTTGGTCGGTTTCGCACAAAAAGCTGTCTCAGTTTTGTTACTCAACTACCCATTCATTTCCAGACTGGTTTCGGCATGGAGGAAATCTTGCGCAAGTACATTCGGTATGCTTTGAATGAGAAGCCCTTCAACCCCGACTTGATTTCCAATTTAATTGAGCTTCGGAAAGCTTCTATGTTGGATGATTCCCAAGTGACTGAGATTTTAAACGAAATTTCAAGACGCATTGTGCGAGATAAAGGTAACTCTTAGTTCCATTGCTTGCGGCACTTGTATGGTCGGATTCATACTGTTCTCTTCTGGCCTATCTAGAAGTCTAATGATCTAATCTAATGGGGATACATTGAGGGAGAACTTTTCCTTCCCACCCGTGTTGTACATTGGATGTTGATGGAGACATAAAGCATCATAGACACGAGCTCGACTTTATCTTCTTTATATAATCTCTAATGAAAACTATTGTCCTATCATGTTGTAATCCACAATACCACAATATTGCCCTTTTACAATTGATTGGGATTTAAAACATTAGGATTAGGGCGTTTACTAGTGTAAATGAAGACTTATTTTCACTTTTGTTGTATGTAGACTAGTAATTTGATAAGAAATGCTTCGGAAAAGTTTGTGCTTTCCAAATATCCTACCATTTAGCGTCATATATTCAAGAGTATTAATAATTTAATACACTGTTTATACTGAATTAATAATTTTTTGTTTGAGTCTTAAAAGATTTTTCTTTCAGGTCACAATGCAATGACGGTATGACACTGTTAGTGTTAGATTGTATTCTTTTGTCTCATGTCTGCTTAAACAATCTCAACTCTACAAGCCATCACATGCAAATGGATTTGTAACCTATTGCTCCAGACTGAATGTTCTTTTTCTGAAATTACTTTGTTTATGGTTTGCGACAAGCAACACTTTCTCGTGATTGGGAATTGCAACTTCCTACCATATGAACGCCATTTAAAATCTTGGAGGGAAGAAAACCATAGTTTCTCCTCAGTGAATTTCTTGAAGGTCTTCCCACCCTTTTCATAATCCTGCTGCATGCACGGACGCAGATTGGGTTTGTTCGGGATTCTTTTTCTCTCCTGAATTTTAGGATGTGTTATTCTATTTAAACCAAGACATTCCTTTGAAAATTGGAAACTTATGGGAAGGAGGTCTTTATTATATTGAAAATTGATGCTTATTTTCTCCCGTTGTTATTCTTCATGTCTGCTTCTCTCTCACTTTCTATTAGTGTTGGGGTGTCTGCATTGATGATTTTTTCATCGTCTTGTGCACTTGATGCATAAGTGAACTTGCTCATTAACCTTCTTGAGGAACAATTCAAGAATAAGATTTTAGTTAGATAAATACCTCACTGTAGCTCCAATGCTATCAGATACTTATGGCTTGTCTATGATTTTCAGGCCCCGTTGTCTTGGACATTTCAGGTTATTCTGAAAAGGGTTTCAAGAGAAAACTAGCTGTCCAGGCCCTTTTTGGAAAGGTTTTCTATCTGTCTGAGGTAAGTGGCTGAAAAGTTGATGCATGGGCTTATTTTTTTAATAAACTGCTGCCTTGAAAAATGTAAGCTTGTGATAGCAGGCAAACTGCCTTGAAAAATGTAAGCTTGTGATAGCAGGCAAACTGCCTTGAAACCGATTTGATTACTTATTATCCCTGGAATTGATTGTTCTTCTGTTTCATTTTCTGGCTAGCTGCCAGAGTTCTGTTCGAGAGACAGCTCCTTGGTTGTTAAGGAAATTTTTGGAGTTACAGAGTATGCCTCTATCCTTTTCTTGATTAAGTCAAAACTTTGAAAACATTGTTAGCCATGCTCATGATATCTATTTTTGTACTCAGTGAAGATGCAGACAAGCTTAGGATACACACCCTCTCTGAAGCTGGGGATATGGATTCCCTTGAGAAGATGGTTGATGGTTCAGATTCAGAAGATTCTAGTGGGCGATCATCTTATGCTGCTTGATTCGCATGCGAAATATTTCAGATATTGTTTGGGACTACGAGGGCCTTATTAGAAAGTTCGTTACTTGTTTCAACAATCTTTGGCATTTTTAAGGTCGTGAGTGCATCGGTTTAGATTCTGTCTCAGGTCATTTTTAAGCGATGTATGAATTTATTTGGCTAGGAATAATCCTCCAACACATGGAAATCAGCGAGGGCTCATTAACATATGGAATGCGGTGGGGGATTGAGATCCTAGAACTCGCGGCCTTCGGCTACAGAAGACAAAAGCTTATTTGCATTTGTTTCCCACGAGTGTTGGTTTTGTCATCGCGACTGGTACTCGTATCCAAAACACATTCTACATTCAAGATGCACGCATGACGACCAAAGCCTAAAGTTCTATACAAATTTTCTTTTTGGGAAAAATACACAAGTTACCCTCAAACTTGAAACTACCATACGTATTATAATCACCAGCACTCCATTAAGTTATCAAGAAATTGTGATGTTATCTTCTTTTCCTCTTAAAAAGACAAAAGTCACTATTTAAATTCTTAAAAAAAATACCCTTGAAAAGTTAAAAACATTTTTTTTGTCAAATATAATATTTTTTACAGATTTAAAATATTTTTTAAAAATAATATAATAATCGTAATCATAATAAAATAATACTTTGCTTTTTGCAGGATTAGGCTTGGTTTGGATAGTGAGTTGGGAAGAGATGAGAATTGAAAGTTTAATATATGACAAAATGAATCCACTCCAAAAGATATTCTGCTGTATATTCCTTAACAAAAAAAAAATTGTTGTAATACGGATAGCCTTATCACAACATAATAATTATGTAATTGAATAACAAGACTACAAGTAATAGGCTTCATTCCGGTATTGGAGAATAAGATGAAAATTTTGTAAATAGTAATGAAATAATTTAAATTAAGATGTTTATTAGATTTTGAAAAATGATAGAAAAAAAATTGAATAAAAAATATTATAAAATTAAAATATTATAAATATAATTTTTATTTTAAAATTTAAAGAAGTAATATTATTTTTTATGTTTTATTTAAAAATTTAAAAAATTTATAATAATTAGATAAAAAAATTAAAAATGAGATAGAGATTTATTTTTTAAACAAACCCTTCATCTTCCGATTTGCTTACTTCCGGTAAGATATACCAGCCTCCTTGATTTTCTAAATTGGGTCTCGTGAAACAAAGGCAGACGCCACTCTCTCCGATCCATGTTGCGTGGTCATCACATTAGTCGTGTTAGGCATCTGAATCCCCTTTCACCTCTCTGCCAACTGCCAAAAGCAGAATTAGTCCCTAAGATTTATATTTTATATCCCTATCTATCCATATATATCTCTCCTCCTTGCATGTCTGAATCGGTGCTGCTTTTGGTCTTCCGTGTTAAGTTATTCCTTGTCTATCTCCGTACGCATTCTCTCCGTAGAAGACCCATTTTTCTTTAGATTTCTCTCATATTTTGCTCTGTGGGAACTTTGTCCTATTAGTAAGAATCTTTGACTTGGATTTTTTTTATCGAGATAGTATTTTCTGGTTAATGCTTTCTGGTGAGAAATTCTACTCCTTGTTCATAGATTGGTTTCATCTTTCTATGCTGCTTTTGTTTTTATCTTGACTGTCCCGATGTTTTTAGTTTGGTTTTTGATACCGTTATTGCAATTATAAAGAACTCTTCTAATCGATGATAATATTTTCTCGATGTTCTGTCCTTTTTAGCATTACCTTCCAGGCTTCTATGCAATTGTATTTACATTTTTATTTTTTTAATAGGTGATTGTATTTACATTTTTATTTCACGATTTTCCATACAGTTTTCTCTGTCATGCCAGAACCAGCCCCCCCCTCCCCCCCCCCCCCCCCCCCCCCCCCCCCCCCCCCCCCCACAAACAAAAGTCATCGTTCTCTTTGGTTTGATTAGGGGTCTGGCGAATGGTGTTGTTTTTCTGTTTGATAGGAATTTTGGTCAGTTTTTTCTTCTTGTTCTTTTTGTTTGGTTATTGTTATTACTTTCACGAAAATGATTGATTATAATAGTTATAAATGAGAACTAGCTGATTACATTTCTCATCTTCAAAACTGCATCTAAATGCCACTTTCATTTTTCTTTTAATTCGTCATGGCGATGGCGGAATTTCAATTATAAATTCTTGTGTAGTTGTGTTAGCCAGACAAGTCCTCAGTTTCGTAAAATTGAGCTTTCTGAATTTTTTGAAAAAGGAGACCTGTGTTTGAGATTATGAAATTTGGCTCCTTCAGGTAGTTTACAAGGATTGTTTGGTCTCTTTTGCTTATGATTACAGTTAATTGTAAGAAAAAGAATATTGCTTCTCGCTTTCCTGATCTTGTTACTTTCTCATTGTTCATTATTACCGTTTATTATTATCATTGTCTTCCCTTTTAATCTAAGTTTCTTGTCCTTTGATCTCAGTACTTAGTTATAGGGCTAGTTTGGGTAGTGGAGTACTATTCATTATTTTATTATTACTTCTCACCTATTTTTCATTACTATTCACTACTAGTCAATATTCTGTTACTACTTTTTCATTACTTTTTCACTATTATTCATAAAATATCTGAAATCACCTCACTACCCAAACACAACCATAGTCTGCATGTACTTTGTTAAACCTTCCCCATTGCCTATTTTATAATATAATTTCTGGTTGTTTTTCATTAGTATTCTTCTGAGATCAAGGTTTTCCTCCTATTAAAGTTTGTTCCTCTCTGACTTGTAGAATTTATATGGGCTAAGTTGACCATTTCATGGGAGGTATAGAGGACAATGAACCGCCATTGAAACGCACAAAAATTCGTTTGGCAGAATCAAATAGCTTATTGGAAGACTTATCTCATATGCAGCCCGTAGCTTGCTCTATGGGATATTCAATGGCTAGGCCTCTACCCTCACATGGGGATGGAGAAACTATTGGTTCGAAAGGAATTATCAAACGAGCAGAATTCATCAAAATTATAACTAGGGCATTGTATTCACTTGGATATGATAAGAGTGGGGCCCTTTTAGAGGAAGAGTCAGGTATAACATTGCACTCATCAGTATTTAATTTGCTTATGCAGCGAGTGAATGATGGAAAATGGAATGAATGTGTGGCTATGCTGCATACAATTAGTGTCTTGGATGATAAAACTGTGAAATCAGCATCTTTCCTGATATTGGAGCAGAAGTTCCTTGAGCTTCTGAAAATGGAAAAAGTAACTGATGCTTTAGATACTTTACGGAATGAGATTGTACCTCTCTGTGTTAATGTGTGCCGAGTTCATGAACTTGCTGCCTGCATTGTCTCACCTTTACAGTATGTAAGACTTGGGCTTTCCAGTCAAGATACTGATGTTGTAAAGTCACGGTCAAATATTTTGGAGAAACTGCAGAAGGTGCTTCCTGCAGCAGTAATGACACCTGAAACAAGGTTAGAACATCTAGTTGAACAGGCTCTTGATGTGCAGCGAGATGCTTGTATATTTCACAACACTTTGGATAGTGATTTGTCTTTGTACTCAGATCATCAGTGTGGGAAAAACCAAATTCCTTCTCAAACGTTACAGGTTAGGGTGCCTTCTAGCTTTATGATTGTTTGTTCCTGTTTTCCCCAGTTGCTTCATTTGCAGTTTTTGGGCTTTGTTTGTAGAGCATGCAAAATATAATACAATTGTTGATTATTGGGATGGTTTATTTACTGAAACCGGTGAAGATAATCTATTTTCCCGTCTGTGTTGGGATCTGTCAACATTTTCTTGATGTCAGTTTGTATGTTGAGGTTTTTTTTTTTTTTTTTGTTGGCTTCTATGTTGTGTTAGCATAGAGCTAAGGTGGTATTGTTCATACATCTGATAAAACTCCAAAGACAGAAAACCTTTTACATCCATGGAGGCATGCTGGATTTCGAGATTCATACCTTAGCCATGCAACATGGCATGAGCTGTAAGACAATGTTAGCATCATTACTGCAGAAATCTTAACATTGTATTTTCATATTCTTACTGATGAGAACAAACAAAGTAAGGATTTCCATTTTAAATGCCCAAGTGCTTTTTTTTATACATAATAAGATATTTTATTTTTAAAAATAGGCATAAGCCCAAGTACATAGGACATATACAAAGGAAATACCTACTACTTTCTAAAACCAAAAGGAAAATCTAAAACAAATTCTGGAAATTATCAACCATTACAAAATTTTTAGCCCACAAACTCAAAGTACTAAATAAAAATCCCTAAGGTCTCCTAATGAATGTTCTTTGTCTTTGAAGCATCTCCCATTCCTTTCAAGCCATAGACACCACATGAGACAAGAAGGAATCATCTTCCTAATATTAACAGCATTCTTGCTACCCTTCAATCCCTTCAACCCTACCAATAAATCCACCACTTCCTTGGGCATTACCCAAAGAAGACCAAACTGATTCAAAACCTCATTCCACAAGAAGGTAATGTGTTAATGAAGGTAATGTGTAATACCCAAGTGTTCATGCCCAAGTGTTAAATGCCCAAGTGTTAATGAAGGTAATGTGTAATACCTTAGTTTTGGGTATATAAAGGTGGTGAATGGGATCCCACATTGCTTGCGAGGGAGAAGTTATTGCCTTTTATGATGATTCTAATGGGCTACAATTACAACATTGCCAATTCCTTTTGGAGTGTAGGCCTAGGATGTGGCTTAAGTCTTTCTTGGGTTATTACAAATGGTATTAAAGTCAAATTCAGCCAGAAGTATGGGACTTTAGTTGTGCCACTTATGTTGGAAGGACTTGGTAAAGACATCAAGGATATAAGAGGTGGATATTGCAATACCTTGGAATGAGTATAGGAAGATAGTTAAGTAGATCCCACATTTTTAGCCCCTAGGGGTTGGCTTAGGTGGTAAAGGCCTTGGGCTTAGGGGTATACTCTCCCCAGGTCTAACGTTCAAATTTCCTTGGGTGCAAACAATCTTTAGGGGTCATTGGACTGAGGGATTTTCCCCTTCAATTACCCGAGGTGTACTTGTGGGAAACTTCTTGCCGAGGGTCTGTGCATCCTTGGGATTAGTTGGGATGTTGTTCTCAGACACCTGGTGCCAATAGAAAAAAAAAGTACTTATAAAAAAAAAAAATTAAATCCCACATTATCTGGGAGAGAGAATATCCTGCCCTTTTTAATGATTTCAATTAGCTCCAATTATAATATTGACTAGTCTTTTTGGAGTATAGTGCTAAATGTGGAGCCTTTCTTAGATCATTACATAATGTCTCATGTATCATGGTCAAACCACTGCAAACGTTTGTCAAAGTACTAAGCACCAAACTATTCTTGCCTAAGGTTTTCATCTTATTACCCCTCATGCTGACCCGAATGAGGAGAAGGCAAGTCATTGATTTCCTAGTTGAGCCTTGAGGGTCAACAATCCCGTCAGGCCCTAGTATCAAAAAAAGTTATAATGTCTTTAGTATTGGTGAGATTCTTTTTGTTAAAAAAAAAATTCCAATGAAACATTATACACGCCAGTTTAAAATTTTATTGTCACTGATAATGAAGTTCAGTCTCTCAAAATGCTGCTGTATATTTGTGATTTATTGAAGTTAAGCTGCCTATGCAATTTGTTTTGGGCGTTTTATTTATGTCTTATGTGCTTAGAGATGGACTGTAAATTGAAAATTTTGCTCATTGAATCCAACAGATACTTCAAGAACATAATGATGAAGTTTGGTTTTTGGAATTTTCACATGCTGGGAAATATTTAGCTTCATCATCGAAAGATCAATCAGCAATTATATGGGAGGTAACTGTTTGTCTGATTATTGGCTTTAATCATCGGTCGAAAGTAATTTAACTTTTACTCTCTCTCTGTCTGTCTGAATTGGATTCTTATGATGTTGCATGGCATCTGGGTATTTGAGGAAATGGCAGAAATTGCAGAGATGCCTGACTGTCAGATATATCTTGTTGCACCATTTATCTACTATATTTGTTTCTGTTTCTGGAATATCACCTTCCCAGTTATACAAATGTCAATTTCTTGTTTCAGAATGTTCTCTTAAAGGATTTAGAAATTCCATCCTTTTAGGTTAAAGAGGATGGTCATCTTTCATTGAAGCATAAACTAACTGGCCACCAGAAGCCAGTGTTGATGGTGTCATGGGGTCCCGATGATCGCCAGCTCCTCACGTGTGGACTGGAGGAGGTCATCAAACGTTGGGATGTCATATCTGGAGAATGCCTCCTTGTTTATGAGAAAAACGGTGTTGGCCTGATTTCTTGTGGATGGTTCCCTGATGGTAGAGGGATATTCTCTGGTATGACTGACAAGAGTATCTGCCTCTGGGATTTGGATGGAAGAGAGCTGGAATGCTGGAAAGGGCAGCAAACACTCAGGATATCAGACATGGCTGTAACTGATGATGGAAAGAGGATCATAAGCATATGCAGAGAAACCTCAATATTATTGCTTGACAGGGAGGCAAAATTTGAGAGATTGATTGAAGAGGAGGAAGCAATTACTTCGTTCTCCTTGTCAAAGGACAATAAATTCCTACTGGTCAATCTTATAAATCAAGAAATTCATCTTTGGAGTATAGAGGGTGATCTGAAGGTTGTGGCGAAGTACAAAGGTCACAAGCGTGCCAGATTTGTCATTAGATCTTGTTTGGGTGGATTTGAGCAAGCCTTTATTGCCAGCGGGAGTGAGGATTCACAGGTAAGCTAACTTTGGACCCGACTCTTTTGTCTGAATGAAATTACAGTTCTCTAGAAGAATATCCAGGGATAGTGGCCTGAAGGTATACGTTGTTCATGGCCTTTGGATTTGAATGGTATCTCCAGTCCCAAGAAGCAAGGTGTGGACACTAGGATCATGTAAAATATAAAATAAAAATGAAGGATAGGGAAAAGGCTTTTTTTTTTTTGGGGGGGGGGGGGGGGGGGGGGGGTGCTAGATCATGCTGCTAGGGATCCCTTCAATCATTGACTTTCATCATTTGTTTATTTTTTCATTTAAATTGGCGATCCTCTTGAGAAACATCTTATCATGGAATCAACATTGCATTCGATGTGGTGCAATTTGTGGCCTATGATCATAAAAATTATTTTCTTCTCAGTAGAAATAATCTTGGGTGCTTCATGCAATCTTATATTCGTCATATTTGATCATTTTATCATTGGTCTTGAGATGAGAGCACCACAGATATGACGACCTTGGTTAAAATCTCGCTAATCCAAGGGAGGCAGTTTATCTGAAAGTTTTCAGTAGGGAATCCCAAATCGAATGGAATATGTAATTGGAGGAACTCTTAAGACTGTAGACATACCTGAAAGAACTTGCAACTGTTTGTTGTTTCTTCTCACTCACGCTATTTATAAAGTGGTTTGATATGTTTCTTTTTTGTTTTCAATAAAAAAGATGCGCACTCCCATTGAAATTCGAGGTTTGCAATTTCTTAATGTAGGTGTATATATGGCACAGAGGTTCTGAGGAACTCCTACTGGCATTGCTGGGGCATTCGGGAGCTGTTAATTGCGTGAGCTGGAATCCTACAAATCTTCACATGTTGGCTTCCGCCAGCGATGATCATACTATTCGAATATGGGGTTTAGATGAGCTCAACCTGATATGCAGAGACTCTCAGAGCAATGGCATCACTCGCTGCTAGAATGGAAGAATTTGAAACGATTTTCTAGACATCCAAAAATTTGTTGAGACTGTAAGAAAGCAAATGTTCTTTGAAAGAATTTATAACAGTAGATGAAATCCATCTTTTGCTTAAGTTCTTGGCATCTATAGCAGCAAAAAGTGCTACTGCTATCTGCCAATCAAGCAATAAAACCAGGTGACTCTTTTGTTTCTCTTCGCTTGATTCTGCTGCACAAGATGCATGAGCAAGCCATGCTAAAGAGCACTTCCTCACTAGCTGAAGTTGAAATCTAGCAAAAGTTTGGCCAGTTCAAAATATCAAAATACACTAATATCAAACTAGCTAAATAAACAGTTAGGTTGCGTTTAGTTCCTAAACTCAGTTGAGCTTAGTCTAATTTTAAACTGAATCTAACATTCAAACACTCAATTCTTAAATTACCAAGCTAATCTCAACTCAAAACATTCTTACACGTGGTACTCATAATATTTTTTAACTTAAAATATCTTTCTATGTGAGAATTACAATTTTTTTCAATTTCTTATAAAAAGTACTAAATTCATCTTAACATCCAAACACACTTTAAATTCAGTTTATATGGACTCCACATAACTTCATCTACTACTTAACTCACTACTATTCATAAAGAACTCAACTGAGCTTAACTCAACATCCAAATGCAGCCTAATTTTATTGTTGTCTATTTGGCCCAGCCACAATATGGCAGTGAAGTCGTCTGGCCATCTATTTTGATCATTATTTTATTGTATATGTTTTTGATGTGGTAGCCCTTCCTCCTATTATTCTTCCAAGCCGGTGTTAGAGCACATAATAAGATTTAAGAATATAGAACTTCATTATTACAAATCATCTTTTATTTAATATAAAATCATAAAATTTTGAGTTTGAAAATCATAAGAGCACTCACAGCCCGTTCCCTATATCTCCAAAATCCCTCCCCCAGCCCATTCCCCATTTTATGGTGAATGGATGGGGATGCTACATGGGGATCGACTGTTCCTCCCTAAACTCAAATCGTTGGTTGGTCTGTGCCTTGCCTCTCGCGTCCCCTTCCTTCTACATTTGCCCACGTTCGTGGTTTTGGCCCCTCCCTCGCATCGCGGCCACCATTGACGACCTCAGCTCCATCCTCTCATCACCGTAAGTCCAATCTCTTCCCTAGAATTAGGGATTCCTAATCTCATAGGTTCCCCCATACCCATTGTGTTCGACTTTCTCCATTTGTGTACTCTCTTCCATCTGGGATCCTCCATGGTTGTCTGAACTGAGGTTTTCTACCCCATTTGACCTTCTATATGGTTCCTCAATGATTGGATTTTGAGATCTAGGGTTTTAAAAAAAAACCCTAGATTTCTCACGGGTTACCTATACGGGTTCGATTTGTATATTTTGATTGTTGAAAATGGGTATTACTGCAAAGTCCACTGAGATTTGATGATGTTTTGTTTGGTTTGATTGCTATGTGATTTTTCGATTGATGCCAAGACTGGGTTTTACCCACGGGTTGGTTTGTGCAGTTCCATTGCCTATTTCTGTTTCAAGTCTATACTTGTGTTTCAATACCCTTGTGCTATGTGAAGAGGATGATTTATGCTTGAATGTTATGCATTGTGTCATTGCTTTAGGTTGGTTTGTGAAGACCCATTGCTATTTTTTGTAAAAATTGATGTGTTGTATTTTAATTGGATATGCTCTCTCAATGCTTATTTGTTGGTTAAATGCTATGTGCTGTGTCATGAAGAAAATTGGTCTGTGCAGACCCATTGCTATTTTCTATGGTGTTCTGTGTTGTGTTGTGTTTCAATACTATCTGCTGTGTTAATGCTTTGGGTTGGTCTGTGCAGATTGGGTTGCTATTTTCTGTGTCAATGCTGTGTTGTGTTTAAATGGTATGTGTTGTGTCATTGCTTTGGGTTGGGGTATGCAGATTCGATTGCTATTTTTTGTATCATTTGTATTGTGTTTCAATACCTTTGTGCTCTATCTCAATGTTTTGTTATGTCTCAATGTGAATGGTTAATTGTTTATAACTTTATACCAGGAAATTAGTCTTCATAGACCAACCCAGAGCATTGATACAGAATATAGCATTTAAACAACACATAGATGGAATGTATACTTGGGGGGTTAATTCACAAGTGTTAGTGGGACTTGATCCATATGGCGGGGTAATCCTAACCCGGATGACCATCAAACATTAGCCAAGTTTTTTTACAAAAGGCAACCAGGTTAGGTTTTGCGGCCATTTTCTAACTTTTGTTGGATTAACTCCCTCGGCTGTGATGATGACAAATCTAAAATGGTGACACAGAAAATTTGATTAACTCCTTTATGGGCATGGTAATCCGGACTATCAATATCTTGTGGCAACTGGTTTTGCAGCCATTGGAAGGTGCCAAATTTCCAGCATGTTGCCACTTGGTTCCTGAGCCACCTACAAAATCACCCCTAGATTTGTAGTTAAAACTTTAACATTTGTACCGAATTTTGTTTGTATATACTTTTTTAGATATGGATTTACAAGACCTTAGACATATGTACTTCACCAACCTTTTGAGTCAAGATCCTCAACTCGACTCCACTTACAGTGGTCAAACTGGAGAGTCTCCTATTACTCTTGATGACTCTCCACCCATACTCCATAACGATCCTCTAGGCGTGAGGAAAGTAGCCAAGGGTGCGAACTTTACCCCTGAAGAAGATAAGTTACTTGTCTCCGCATGACTTAATTGTAGTCTTGATGCTGTTGCTGGAACAGACCAAAAACACTACTAACTTTGGGAGAAAATTTTTGAATACTTCCAGCAGTTTAAACAAACCACAAATGACCGGACTATAAAATCTTTAATATATCGGTGGTCGTCCATTCAAAAGGTAGCGAACAAATTTTGTGCGAAATTAGCCTAAGTTGAGAGTTTGAATCAAATTGACATGATGGAGTAAGACAAGGTAGGATTTCGAAACGTTTTTTTGTTTTGTCTCCACAATTTATTTTTATCTCAATTATTTTAATTGTCTTTCTTTGTCTCTATGGAAGTTTGACAAAGCCAAGATTATGTACCAATCGCTAGAGAAATGCTCTTTCCAGTTCGAGCATTGTTGGCCCTATCCTCGACCCCGACTCGATGTTCAAGAGCTACAATAGATTGAGTTTTTGATCTCGAGGCGGAGAATGTTGTGGATAATGAGGCTTAGTATTTGGAGCGGCTAATGGGAAAGAAAGCTGAGAAAGGAAAACGAAAGGCTATTGATGGTAGGCCAACTGAGGAGATTGTTAAGCTGAGCAAGCTGAAATATACACTTATGGAGGAGTCACGTGCTCAGCAGAAAAAGTTTTGGAGTTAGCCAAGAAGGAAGCAGATGAGCGCATTATGATGATCGACATGAGTACCTTGCTTGAATTGCAGCGAGTATATTTCTTGCAACGATAGAGGAAAATCGTGGCGAGACGCAATGCTGTGGAAGATTTGTAAAAATTTGAACAATTTTGCAGTTAATTTTTTTATTCTCTGTTTGTAATAAAAAGTTTATTGATACATTTGTAAAAATTTAATATTTTATTGATGCGATTAAACATTTATGCTTGAAGGATAAAGATGTAGCCATTGGATTGTGTGCATGGATATTTTGAAAACAGTAAATTGGCCATTACAATTATAGAAACGATTACAGATTACCCCTTGACATTGGTATTATTATAAATTAAACTAAAATAGAGCCATTACTAAAATGAAGAAAATACAAATATTATGCTGCTACTCTCCTGTTGGGAATAGAATTGCCATTGATGTTCAATAAGATTGGCTTGAAGTTGATGATGTGCCGACATGTCTTGATGACTCTGGATGAAGTCCATAAGCTCGGTTGTATGATTGCGTGATAGTTTCGGAAGTTCTTCATCAAGTTGATCATACTAATTGTTCGGGACCAGATTATCATCACGCTCGTCCTTGATGATCATGTTATGTAGAATAACACATGCTTTTATTATATATGTAAGATCTTTGATCTTAAACATTCGTGAAGCTCCACGAATAATAGCAAAGCGTTGTTGAAGGACACCAAGTACACGCTCTGCATCCTTTTGTGCTGGTGCAAAATGTTTATTCTTATTCTCATATGGAGATAAAATTGTCTTGACAAAAGTTGATCACTTTGGATAAATGCCATCAACAAGGTAGTATCCCATTGTGTACTCATTGCCATTGACTGAGTAATTTACTGAAGGAGCACGGCCTTGTGCTGTGCTAGTTCCGTGAAAATATAAGATCTCTCCAGCACATTGATATTATTATGCGAATCAGGCAAACCAAAAAATGCATGCCATATCCAAAGATCATACGAAGCAACCGCTTTTAAAATAATTGTTGGTTGACGAATATGGCTATAGTACATACCTTTCCACGTAGCGAGACAATTTTTTTACTTCCAATGCATGCAATCAGTGCTTCCGAGCATCCCGAGAAATCCACGTTGTTCACCAATTGCGAGCAAACGAGCAATATCATTAGCATTTAGCGGCCGTAAATATTCATTAGAAAAAACAACAACAATTGTCTTTACGAATTTTTTTAGGCTCTCCATTACGGTGCTTTTTCCAATTCGTATGTATTCATCTATAAAATTAGTAGTTACTCCATACACAAGCATTCTAATGGCAGCAATTATCTTTTGTGTAGAAAATAAACCAAGTCTTCCGACATTATCTATTTTTTGGATGAAATAGGGCTCGTAAGTCTCAACTTCATTAAGAATACGAAGAAATAGCAGACAACTCATATGGAATCTATTTCGAAAAAAGCTTCGAGGGATTTACTGTGGTTCTGCAAAATAGTCATGAAATAGTTGTTCATGCCCTTAAATATGATCACACTGAATATACTTACGACTTTGGTGATTGCGACCATGCTGGGATGTTGATCCGTCATCATCATTAAGAACAACCTTCAACTCATTTTCAGAAGATAAGTTAAGCAACAACTTGCGGAAGAACGAACAAGCAATTTGATGAAGTGAGTAGGAGATGAACTTGGAAATTAGAATTTTGTAAGATGAAAGAGAGGTTAGGTTCAGGAGAATGTGAGAATGTGATTGTAACCAAAATGCCTATTTATTAAAAAAAAAAGTTACCGTTCGAGAAAAAATAAAAAATATTACTGTTGTAGAGAAGATAAAAAAAATTACTGTTGGAGAACAGATAAAAAAATGTGAGGTTTGAAAAGTAGAGAAAAAAGACAAAATAAATAATAGTTAAGAATGGAAATAGAAGTGAGAGAAAAAAATAACAAAGTATAAATAGGAAAAAATTATTTTAATAGGATAAGAAAAATATAGGGAAGGAGATGTAAGATATTTTTTGAAGATAGTTAGAATTTAGGATAAAATTTAATAAATGATGTATTTTAATTAAAATTTAAAATTTTTTATAAAAAATGAGATGGAAATGCTTTAAGAAAGGTGTGCTTTGAGAATGTTTTTCAAAACAGTTCTTTTAGCAAATCGGGTGGCGACGCACGCGGTAAAATATTTTCTTCTCGAATATTCTATTACTCCTGCGTTGTGCACTCGGATCTGAATTAAATCGGTTCGCCTCCTCCTTTATTATTCTCTCTCTCTCGCTTAGTTCTTCTCCGATTCCCCTCTACCGATCCTCTTCCCGTTGTCTTGCGAATTTGTAGTTAAAAAAGATGGCCAACATCGACATAGAGGGAATACTTAAGGAGCTCCCGAACGATGGTCGTCTCCCAAAGACGAAGATCGTGTGCACTCTGGGTCCCGCATCTCGGTCGGTGCCCATGCTTGAGAAGCTTCTCAGGGCCGGTATGAACGTTGCCCGCTTCAATTTCTCCCACGGCACCCACGACTACCATCAGGAGACCCTTAACAATCTCAGGATTGCCATGCACAACACTCAGATTCTCTGTGCCGTCATGCTCGATACCAAGGTCTTCCTTCTTTTTCGACTTGCTTGATTGCCTTTTCCTTTATTTATTTATTTATTTATTTAATGGGTTGTTAGTGTATTGGGTTTCTAAATTCTCATTCATACATTCTGCTTCACGGGATGGAGGGCATACTGTTGAGCTTCCATGCTATCTCTGAAAAGAATGCTCAAACTGACTGGTAAAAATGTAAGCCCATGCATACACTGTTGCACTTTCATAGAAAAAAGGCATTACGCGACAGAAGATTTAAATTTGATCCAGTGAAGTTAGAAGACACGATAATTTATTATTTGAAAATAACAACTTAAATCATGACAAAACCTAATTATATCAAGATTCTACCATGATTTATTTTAAAAAACACACACGATTCCACGAAAATAGGCTGATCCCAGAGTCATCATATGCATCGGCTCAACATAAGGATAGGACATGCCTGGATTTAAGGTTTTGTTGGCAACAAACAAAATGTAATGGTCACACATATCTAGGACAGAAGGTTGTGGATACGCATTTAAGAAGACATTCAAAACCAGAGTAATACATTCTGAGGGTCGCATGAAATTGAAGTAAAAACTAACCTATTAAATATGGTTTGAGGGTCGTGTGTGTCTTTTTTTTTTCTTGTAGCTTAATTAAGCATTTTAACTTTGAATGCTTCAAACTTCAGATATTTAATACCATGAAAATAAAGAGGCAAGCACTGACATTTCTAAAGTAAAATCAGGTTTCCCAAGAGGTAAAAGCAAAATACACAGAAGATAAAATAGGTCATTTATGCTTTCAGCACATCTATTTGTCCATTCGCACCCTCTGCATAGATAATATGGTCCTGCTTAGATTAGCACTAAGGAAGAAGACCTACTTTAGCAGTAACCTTGTCTGGCATCTTCCATTACTGTTTGGAATAAAGACTTTGATGAAGGGAAATCCAATGCTTCTATCATTTTTGTTTTTCACTGCTATGTTATACACATATATGGTGAATCATAGATTAATGACCTTGCTCTCCACTCTGTTCTTATGAGTAGAGGAGGTCCCATTTAACCTCAAGCTCAGTGGCAATTCTTGTCAAAATTGGTCTGAATACCCTTTCCATAGGGTTTGTACATTAATATATAGAGTAGAGTTTTACATAAGTGCCAGATTTCCTGCCATCTATTCTGGCCAGATTTACTGGTGTGTTTCCTGGTTCCATGTTTCCAGGATTTCATGTTTCCAGGCTTCCTGGCTTTATGACTATTTACAACAGCTAGTGCTATGATTATTTAAATGTTATGATTATTTAAATCCTATCTTAGTGACAATTCTCACACTACCTATACATAACCTATGATTAGAAACATGGTCTACTGGAGGATTTTCTGAATTTCATGGGACAGCTCGATTGTTGTTCTAAAAATTATTGATATTAAGAGTATGTTCTAATGAGTCTAGTGGATCTCATGTTACATGCAAACAAAGAAAACATATGAACATTTCAATTTAAAACTGAAAGAAAACGTAAATCAGTCACTTGAGTCCTATTTTGTCAATCCCAGCACTGATTGTGTGATACCTCTGTGTCTTGCAAGCCCCAGGCTGAAAGTTCTCATAATATTCCTTTTTCTGCACTGAATATAATTTTGGATCTGGTACACATTCACAAATTGCATTGCTGGAATTACTGGTCACTGACTGGTCTGCGTTACTGGTTCCCAACCACTGACTGATCTGCCGTTCCCCTTTGTTATTGCAGGGACCTGAGATTCGAACTGGTTTTCTCAAGGATTCAAAACCTATTCAACTTAAAGAAGGTCAGGAAATCACTGTCACAACTGATTACAGCATCAAGGGAGATGAGGAGATGATCTCCATGAGCTACAAAAAGCTAGCCGAGGACTTAAAGCCTGGAAATACCATCTTGTGTGCTGATGGTACCATCACACTCAATGTCTTGTCTTGTAATGCAGATGCTGGGACTGTGAGATGCCGTTGTCAGAATACTGCCATACTGGGGGAGAGAAAAAATGTCAATCTTCCTGGTGTTGTAGTGGATCTTCCAACTCTGACAGAGAAAGATAAGGAAGACATTTTGCAATGGGGTGTTCCCAATAAAATCGATATGATTGCCCTTTCATTTGTACGCAAGGGCTCAGATCTTGTTAACGTCCGTAAGGTTCTTGGGCCTCATTCCAAGAATATACAATTGATGTCGAAGGTATGTTATTTCCTTCTGATGTCAAGTTTTCCTGTCATTCATATAGTACAAAATTTAACTTAATTACATGTAACCTTTTTTTCCTGTAATTACAACCTTTATGTTTTATATGTTCAATCTCCAAAACCTGGTTTTGCGCCCTCCAAGCATGAGTTACCTCTTAGTCAGGAAAAATAAGATTATTGTGCAGTGGAAATTTCCAAATAAAATGCTTTCTTTTGCTTTTGAGAGAAGTAAGCCATTATTTGCTGATGTGGCATCTCATTTGGAGGCTTGTGCGTGTGTGCGCGTGCACGCGCACTTGCTGAAAGCTATTCTCTCAATCTGCATGTGTTTATGCAGTCTTATAATTTCCTTAAGACACATAGTAGGGCACAGTGTAATGCCTGTTTGTTCTCTATTGCTTTTGCTTTTATTTTCTTTTTTTCTTTTCCTTTTTTAATTCCTTTCTTTCTTTGCAATTTTATTTTTTGCTTGTTGCTGTGCCATACCACATTCATTTTTATTGGTCAAGGCGTGATTGCTGTGGTGTTCTCAGGTTGAGAACCAGGAGGGAGTAATCAATTTTGATGAGATCTTGCGTGAAACTGACTCATTCATGGTTGCCCGTGGCGATCTTGGAATGGAGATTCCAGTTGAGAAAATTTTCTTGGCACAGAAAATGATGATATACAAGTGCAATCTTGTGGGCAAACCTGTTGTCACTGCTACTCAGATGCTTGAATCCATGATCAAGTCTCCCCGGCCAACCCGAGCTGAAGCCACTGATGTGGCTAATGCTGTCCTTGATGGCACTGACTGTGTCATGCTTAGTGGTGAGAGTGCTGCTGGGGCCTACCCAGAACTGGCTGTGAAGATCATGGCTCGAATTTGTATAGAGGCGGAATCATCCCTTGACTATGGTGCTATTTTTAAGGAAATGATTAGGTCCACCCCACTTCCAATGAGCCCGTTGGAGAGCCTTGCATCGTCTGCTGTTGGGACTGCTAACAAGGCCAAAGCAAAACTCATTGTTGTGATGACACGTGGAGGAACCACGGCCAAGTTGGTTGCCAAGTACAGGCCAGCTGTTCCAATCCTCTCAGTAGTCGTTCCAGTTTTGACCACAGATTCATTTGATTGGACCTGCAGTGATGAGACGCCAGCAAGGCATAGCCTGATATACCGTGGTCTGATTCCTCTGCTGGCTGAAGGATCGGCCAAGGCCACTGATGCGGAGTCCACAGAGGTGATTTTGGAAGCTGCCCTGAAGTCTGCAACGGAGAAAGGGTTGTGCAAGCCTGGTGATGCGGTGGTGGCACTTCATCGAATTGGAGCTGCCTCAGTTATTAAGATCTGCGTTGTGAAATGATATGGCATGCAGAATACAATGCTAGGCATCTAGTGGACTTGTGTTTTCCTTTTATTGCTTTTATGTTTGTTCTATTTTTTATCTTTCTTGAGCCATGTTGGAGGGTTCCTCTAGATTGTCTTGGATTGTTTTTCCTGTTAATGTTGAAATACTATATCATTTTTCCGGTATAATTTATAAAAAAGAAACAGGAGGGCTGCAAACCGACCAACCACATTTTGGAGGCCGCAATTAGATGTTTGCACCGCATCATTTTTTATTTTCACTACTAGTTTTTTCTTTTTGTAGTGCTCTCTCGTATTCTATTTTTCTGGATTTCCCTTTTTATCTGTGCTGATGTTATGTCCAATGTAGCAATGTTTGGATGTGAAGATTACTTCAATCAATTTCAAATTAATTATTGATGGAATACTATTTTTTCAACTTTTTATAAAAAGTTTAAACTCGTTTCAATCAATTTCATATATTTAAACACATATTTCGACTTATTTATATTCAAATACATTTTAATGAGATTTATAAAATATTATAATTTACAGATTATTTGGCATTTACTCTGGCCGTATGAGATAAACTCTGGAGTGTCCTTGAAGCGTCGAACATTAGGGAGAAAATTTGATACGCTAGGATTGTTTTTGTTTTTTTGTTTTTTGAGACAAACTTATAATGTTATTAATGTTACCCGCTTAGATGATTTTAAATGATCTATAAATAATAGTAAATAATTTGTGAATAATAATTAACTATTTGTAAATAATAGTATAACACTATTTCATTTATCAAACACAGCCTAAGATTAAAAAAATTAGAAAGAAAGATGATATTCCAATTGAGTAATACTAGATACAAATTCTAAATAGATAAGACTCATAAAAGCCATTTGTAAAAAAAATGAGTTTCACTAAATAATAATAATTTTTTTTTTTTTTACACTTTTTTAAGATATAGTCTACTTTTTTACAAAGATTTATATAAGACTTATCTATTTGAGACTTGTACAAATTATTTTTCATCTCAATAAATGCCCCAAATTAAGTTTAACTAAACTACAAAAGAAAAAAGGAAATGAAATCTATAACTACAAAAAAATAAAAAATGGAAATAAACTCTATGGAGTCCACTCCATTGCACTCTAGGCGCAATGCCAAGAGAAGGATTTCCTTGATTGGTGGTGGGCTCTTCCGTGAGCTGCAACGGAAGGTGAACTGCTAACCTTTGTTAGGAAGCAGGGCAATAGGGTCCAATGTAGTGCTGTGCTGCTGCTATTGGTGTAGCTTGGTGGCTTTTAATATGAAATCAAATATTGTAGTTCGCAACTCCTTTGGAGAGAAGTATGATGATTGTGGTTTTATAGGAAATGATGAACATAAGAGTGTTGATGTCGTGTTTCGCAGGCCTGGATAACTTTACGCCGATAGTGCCTCGATGTGAATTATTTGGAGCCCCAGACAGTATTCCGGTATGACTGTATGGTGATGTTTCGTATGTTCATGGCGGTGAATAGAAAATAAGTACTGGAAAAGTAAAAAGAGATGGACATCAAAATTTACGTGGTTTGGCAATATGCCTACGTCCATGGGAGTTTGAGGAGGGAAGTCTCCACTATAATATATATGTTTACAATCATTCATGGATCCTCATATTTCACTATACAAAAGGAGTTGAAACTCTTCCTCAATATATTTCCATCGCTTTCCTGTTAATTCGTGCTCATCTGTCAGTTCTCAATCATATTCAGTGTTCAATCCTTTTCTTATGTTTTCTAGGCCTCCTTTTTATACGTTTGTCTGACCCTTCATTGCGGATGCCAACCTGCCATGAGGTGGCAGATCTCCCTTGCGTGATCCTCTTTACTTTCTTCTTCTGATCCTCTGATATTTTACAACCCTTATATCTCTCTTGTCTCCCTCTGATATTTGCAGCCCTCATGTCTCTCTTGTCCCATTCTTATCTCTTTTCTTTTTTCCCTTTTGTCTCTAGTGATGTTTTGGTGGATTGGGCCCAATTTATGGGCTATGGCATTTTTCTCCCTCATAGAAGCCCACTAATTTTTAGCACACTTGTGGGCTGAAAATTATAAAATTTTTTCCTTATGAGAATTTTCTGTCCTGGGCGGGCATGTTGAAGGTGAACAGGTTTTTGAACTGATATCCAGCGTTAATGAGTACGTGTATGCTGCGAGCGAGAGATGAACTCGACTACTTAAAGCACGAGCGTGGAGCTTGAATGGTGCGGGAGATGGACTCGACCTTATAAAGCATGAGCGTTGAGCTTGAATGGTGCAGGAGATGGACTCGACCGTGTAAAGCGCAAGCACGGAGCTTGAATGGTGCGGGAAAAGGACTCGACTGTGTAAAGCGCGAGTGCAGAGCTCGAATGGTGCGGGAGATGGACTCGACCATGTAAAGCGCGAGCACAGAGCTCGAATGAAGCGGGAGATGGACTCGACCGCGTAAAGCGTGAGCATGGTGCTTGCGAGAGTCTAGTGACTTAGTTTTATTGTGTTCCTATTTCCTCAGCTTTTGTTTCCTATTTTTGAGAGTCTAGTGACTCGATTTTGTTGATGGAGATTCTGTTTGATAGAGATTCCGTTGATGAAGATTCTATCACTATCAATGCATCAGCAACCTTGCACGAAACTTGGCAAGTCATTGAGACTTGCGTTGAGAATAGCTGTTAGCAGGTTAGAGCTCATGGCTCAGTTCATGTGCTTTATACTTCGTGGATTGACATTTATAGGTTGGCAGAGCCCGAGGGCCCTGCTCCCTCACCAACGTATCGGTTCTACATCTTTGCACGAAGGTCAGCAAGTCATTTAGACTTGCATTGAGAATAGTTGTTAGCAGGTCAAAGCTCATGGCTCGGTTCTTGTGCTTTATATTTCGTGGATTGGCCCTTATAGGTTGGCAAAGCCGAGGGCCTTGCTCCTTCACCAATGCATCGTTTGCATCTTTACACGAAGCTTAGTAAGTCATTGATACTTGCGTTGAGAATAGCTGTTAGCAGGTTAGAGCTCATGGCTCGGTTCCTGTGCTTTATACTTAGTGGATTGGCATTTATAGGTTGACAGAGCCCAAGGGCCCTGCTCCCTCACTAATGCATCGGTTCTGCATCTTTGCATGAAACTCAACAAGTCATTTAGACTTGCGTTGAGAATAGCTGTTAGCATGTTAGAGCTCATGGCTCGGTTCCTGTGCTTTATACTTCGTGGATTGGCACTTATAGATTGGCAGAGCCCGAGGGCCTTACTCCCTCACCAATGCATCGATTCGGCATCTTTGCACAAAACTTGGCTAGTCATTTAGATTTGCGTTGAGAATAGCTGTTAGCAGGTTAGAACTCATGGCTCGGTTCCTGTGCTTTATACTTTGTGGCCAATCTAGAGATCGGGCTTGTTTCTGGTAGGTCGGGCGGTTCTTGACATTTCCTTCTTGGCAGTTCGTTCCAATGATAGAAATAAAGTTGTTAGTAGAAACAGAATTCACATGAATTTGTGAGTAACGAACCTGGAATTGTTGACTAGTTAGGGAGAGTCAATGTTGCCTGAGCAGCAGAGCAGAGTTGAACAGCAGAGCAGAGCAGAATAGCCGAGTCGAGTAGAAAAATTGAACCGTGCAGAAAAACCAAACCAAGCAGGAAATTCGAACTGAGTAGAACAAAATAGCGCAGTAGAGCCGAGCTGAATAGCCGAACTTTGTAGCTTACCAAGATGAGTCTTTGAGTTGATGAGCCCTTGCATGTGATTACCGAGCTAAGGAGCCCGTGCAGCTACTTACCGAGTTGGGGAGTCCATGCGTGTAGTTGTCGAACTGAACAGTTCGGGCATATGGTTTACCCCTGTGTGTGTAGTTTTGCTAAGTTGAGGAACCCGTGTAAGTGGTTTACTGGGCTGAGTTGTTCGTGCATGTGGTTGCCGAACTGAGTGGTTTGTGCATGTTTGCATTTCACGTGCATTCCGAGCGGAGGGAAGTCCGTGTGGGTGTTTTATCGAGCTGATGGACTTCGTGTAGGTTCTTCCTGTTTAGTGCTTTCCCAACTTGGTGATTTCCCATGCTTGTGGTTACCGAGCTGAGTTTCTGATCTGAAGGACCCGAGCTTCGTGTCTCATGCAAGCTTTGTTTGCTAGAGGGGGAGTCATCCCACGCCAGCCGTGGCGGTCGGGGGACCATCTCCAGGGTTCCAAAAAAGGTGTCGGCGGCCCAAGTGGTGGTCGTCGACTGAAACACGATGCACACAACGTGCACCAACCTACACGGTGTGCCCACAATATGCATGTTTTAACTCCTGTCATTGTTTTGGCTTGGGGGCTCGGGAACCACCCTACAGGCAGCAGACCGCGCCGGTGAGTTGCCTGGTAGTTACTAGCAGGCCAGCAAGAGTCGGGATTGGGCTTTGGAGTTTTCCTTCCTTCGCAAGCAAGGTAGTGTATGCGGTTGTTTTCGACGAGGCCACTTTTCGGGAATGAGGGGCTGTTGGTGATGCTCTGGCAGAGACTGGCGGGGTCGGCGAGCCACATGGTGGGCGTTGGCCCTCTCTCCCACGGCATTGCAGCTGGGTTTCAGCTTGGTCTCCGTGCGCACGGCGTGTTGCGCACAGGATGCACTATTCACAACCCCCCTGGTGGGGGCCGTGGCTCTGGAGCCAGAGATTGCCGGCGGTCTAGGTGGTGACCGCCAACTGATGACTGGGCTGGAGGCCGGGACCCATGCACTCGCACAATGCATGGTGGCCCTACATTCTGTTTTAGCACCCTGCTCGGCCCTTGGCAACTGGGGCGAGCCAATCAGAAACAGAAACCTCCGGCGGCCTTAGTAATGGCCGCCGGAAGCTTTCGGTCTTTGGGGGTGATATTTCGTGGTGGCCCACGGCCTTTGCTTTCGGTGACCACAACGGCCTCGGTAGAAAATTCTGACAGCCGGTGCGGTGGCCCGGAGTTCCCGTCTGGGACTCTTGGCCGTATACGGCAGAACAAAGTGCCACTTGGGTGCATGTTCTATGCACCCTTCGAGTCTCCATGCATGGCCTCCACGTACGTGGCACTGCGCACTTAAGTGCATAGTGCCGTGGATGATATGCACAACAGAGTTCTCTAGTGGGCACTACTCATCTAGGCGTTTTGTTATTGTCCACATGTGCGTGTGCATGTGCATAAACCATATTCCTGAGCCTGGAAAGTAAGTAGCCTGGTCACTTAGGCTGCAAATGTTGTGTTATCTAGGCGACGTAGATTTTACTTGCCTGATCTTTTAAACTAGTTTAATAAAAAATAAAAGTAATAAAGCTTGGAGTACTTATCTGGAGGATGCTTCCTTCATCATTTGGATTTTATTTAGTGCACTGGAAAATCATCATCCTTCCACCTTTATTGCATTATTCTTTTGTGTTATCGCAGACTGTTTGTTAGCTCTTCTTTTCATCGCTTCAAACTGTTTTTCTTCACATTGAGAGTTTTGAGAGTATTGTTGCCAGCATATGAAGGACACACTGGTTATGGGGCAACAGAGATCCCACAGACGGCTCCATTGTTGATGTCATGTTTCTTGGGCTTGGGCAACTCTACGACGATAGTGTCTCGATGTGAATTATTTGGAGCCCCCAGCAGTCTTCCGGTGCGGCTGTACAGTAGCGTTTTGTATGTCCATGGCGGTGAATAGAAAATAAGTGTTGAGAAAGTAAAAAGAGATGGACACCAAGATTTACGTGGTTCGACAATATACTTACGTCCACGGGGATTTGGGGAGGGAAGTCTCCACTATAATATATCTGTTTACAATCACTCATGGATCCTCACATCTCACTATACAGAACGAGTTGGAGTTCTTTTTCAATATATTTCCATAGATTCCCTATTAATCTGTGCTCATCCGTCGGCTCTCAATCTTATTTAGTGTTCAATCCTTTTCTTACGTTGTCTGAGCCTCCCTTTTTATACGTTTGTGTGACCCTTCATTGCGGATGCCAGTCTGTCATGAGATGGTAGATCTCTCTTACATGATCGTCTTTGCTTTCTTCTCCTGACCCTCTGACATTTTACAGTTCTCGTATCTCTCTTGTCTCTCTCTGATATTTGCAACCCTCATGTCTTTCTTGTCTCCTTCTTATCTCTTTTCTTGTTTTTTTTTTATCTCTAGTAATGTCTCGGTAGATTGAGCCTAATTTATAAGTTATGGGCATTTTTCTCGCTCACAAGTCGATAGCGGAATCAGTTTGCTTTGCATAGGAGGGCACCTCGGGAGCATGGAGCTCTGGGTAGGCACGCGTGGTGCACACGTCGATTAACGAGCAGTTCCTATGGACGCTTCTTGGGAAGCAAATGTTGTTGAGGTGGGCAGTGCAGTGTGTCGCTGTTGGAGGGCTGGATACGCAGGCCGCGCATGACAACTGCCTCACACATCAGTCCGTTGTCGATACCACCTGTTCTAGCTTGAAGATCGACAATTTCTAATTTTGTTGGCAACGCGTTTAGTTCAGAGGTAACACTGAAGTAGCAGATCAGGCTTTATCTTTGCCCAAAAAAAAAAAAAAAAAGAAAAAAAAAAGAAAAAAGAAGAAGAAAAAAACAAGACAAAACAACAAAAAAGAAGATACAAACAGGAGTTACAGGATGCCAAAAATAAAATCTAACCAGGTAGGTCTGGTAGAGGGAGATGAAGGATGTCTCTAGAGTTACCCATGTCTTTGATTGTATTTGTGCCAAAGAACCCTGACTCCAAATTTCACAGCCCAAAATTACGGAGGCAAGATCAATGCACTATTTATTTACTGGCCGTATTTTTGGACTCTGTAATTTGCTCGTGTACCCATCTTTTTCTATTTTACCTTCTTATTTTTTAATCAATTCAAAATTTCTATCCGACTTGATTTTTGGATCAATGGCTTGAAACCAGTGACATTGAATATTTGAATAAATGATTTTAAAGGAAAAAATACACAACAATATTATAATAATTCGATAAATATGAATTTTTACGTGGTTCCACTCCCATTTTTTTAAAGGAAGACAAGGGGTTATCTTATCCATATTCTTTCTACGTAAATATTTGGAATCATGCGAAAATTACATAAGGGATTCATAGACCTCATTTTACAATATAATATCATCTTGTTCTTTCAGATAAATGTAGTAGTTGCTCAAAAAAAAAAAAAAAAAAAAAAGTAGTAGCCAAGATAAATAAATAAATAAATAAAGTAGTAGGTAAAAATAAAATCTTGGGAGAGCTAATATATTGCCTGGACTGCAACGAGTAAATGGAATTATGAATACCCCGAAGGAGGGGCCCTATCTCCCTTAGGTTCAGTCTTTCTCTGCGACTTTTGGCATATCTTATTTTCATTCATCGTCTGCCATTGCCCATGTAACTAAGACATTACGGTATATATAGCATCGTCAGGAGCTTCCGGTGACGAGGATCTTCTATTCATCTCTCTCTGTGTGTAAGTCTTCTTTCTTCTTCTTCTTCTTGGCTTTCTTTTTCTTGATTCATTATCTCTCAATTTCTCTTATCGAGTTGCCCTCGATCTGATCGATCTCATTGGTTTTTCATGCATCTCATCCCCATGTATCTTCAATTCAATTCATTATGCTTGGTGCCTCAATGTATAATGATCTTTTTCTTTCTCTCCTAATTTCAATTTTAAAGAAATGAGTTTAAATTTATGTAGGCTGATCTGCTCTTTTGTGCCATCGGTGGGTCTCTTTTTGGGATTGAATAATTTTCACCATCATTGTCTGCTTATATCCAGCTCATGTAAGATAAAACTCATCATTTGCCGTGTATCGATTATATTTATTCCCTGTTTGTTTGTAAGAATACAAATAAAATCCGAGCACAAGAGGGAGATATGCAGAAGAGTGCGAGTCTTTCCAGGCATAGCAATAGTGTTAACACGCCATCGTCTTTGAGACTGATTACTCCTCAACAGTCTCTGAGGCGCTTGGGTTTGTGTTCCCAAATTGCCACGGGGGGCCAGCATTCCTCCCCTATTGTCTTCCCCGAGAAACGTAACAAGGCCAAGGCTGCTACACGCCGTAGCAGCGAGGTCAGTGCCGGTGGCACCGCCCTAGCAGCTCCTGCTGATGACCCGGACAAAGCCAAGACCTTCGAGCACAGGATTGACATTGGAGGACCCGCAGCTGCAGGAGGAGATGAGAAGTCTGATTTGTTGGGATGTGCGGTCTTCTCCGGAAAGCTGGTTTGGGATAAGAGGAAGACCTCTTCTGAGAATACTACAAATGCACAGCAAACCTCTACTACTGATATTACCAGCCAGGAAGCCGTCGATGCCAAGCTTACCAGCAGGGCTTTAGTTTGGAGTTCTCACATGCTGAATCTTGACGACGTCGTATCTGTAAGCTCTTTCTTCCATGCCAGTAGATTCGAGTACAAATGATTTTATGAAGTTGTAGCTCTCTTTCAGCTTTGGTATGCTGGACTCAACAGTTCCCTTCAATGACTTTGTCAGGTTTCCTACAATGTTGGTCTCAGACATTTTACTGTGCATTCATATCCATTAAAGAAGGGTTCACGTTGTCTCTCTTGTCTTATCAAACCACGAAGAAGTCGCAAGGATTTTCGCTTCTTTGCTCCTACCATGGAAGAAGCAGTTGAATGGGTTGCTGGGTTTGCAGATCAGCAGTGTTTCGTAAATTGTTTGCCTCACCCTATGGTTTCTTCAAAGAAGCAGGCTTCTTCAGAATTACTTCCACCCGATACTCCTCCCGAATTACTCTTCAAATGTAAGAATCCACCGAAAATGCTTGTGATATTAAACCCACGCTCTGGACGTGGTCGCTCTAGTAAAGTTTTCCATGGCATCGTGGAACCAATATTTAAGGTATGTCATAAACCAATAATTTAACCTGCACCTCCAAAATGCTGATTGTTTCTGCTGATTGTTGAGATAGGTCATTCACATGAGCGCATGTGTGCACACACACACACACACATGATATGTATACTGGATAAGTAAGATTGGTTATTAATATTTTAGTGCAAACTATGCACGTAAAAGAAAATCTAGCAAAAGTTTCCTAACCCTGATGGACTTGGACTCCTTGGACTTCAACTACCAACCCCATACCCAAATAACTAGTGGAACCCATAATGTAAATCCAATACTGATAATAGGTCAAAATACATAAACAAATTCAGTTAGACTCAAATTAAACTATGCAAGCTCCCAAGTAGGCTCTCATCATCTAACATAATGCCAAAATAAAGCTTGGACCTTGGTATTGGGGTATCACTCCCTATAAGGTCCAAGGTTCAACATCTCATAGGTGTAAACAATCTTTTGGGGCCACACCTCCTGATAAAAAGTCAGTGATTTAACTAGTTCTGTGTAGGGAAACTTTCGAGGGTGCGGTGCATGGGATCGAGGTTTACTCTACAGGGGTGGGTCTGAAGGGCCCTGCCTCGGAGAAGTTCCCCGACATAAAAAAAAAAAGAATCTATTTCATGCCTTTTATTAACTTTATAAGGCTGCTGCCACTTGTCTCCATCATCTCTCCTTGGCTTGAGAAAACTTGACCCTGGCAAGTTAAAGGCTTCATTGGTCATAGAGGTCGGGGGTTAAGGCGTTGGAACTCATCATCAGTGGCCCAAGTACGAAAAAAATTGGATTCCCCTTCCATTTGATGAGATACCTTTAATAGCCACCTCCATTAGCAGACACAAGTTGGTGATCAATAACATCTTCAATCATTTCCTTCACACATGGGGCTTCCATTAGCAGAATACTAGTTTTGAACCGAGCTATGTGTTTGGTGGGGATTCCATAATTGACTTTGAGTCGGAGTCAAATTTCTGCATATATTTCACTAGTGTCATGCTGCCCTGTTTTAAATTCCCTAATTGCTCATACAATTTATCATGCTAATTTGCACAATTTATCACAAAGTTTTGCTTTCATCTCTTGCCATGTGCTTATAGGTGACTGCCCCAATCTTCTAATCTCTCCTTCAATTCCCATCCACCACATTTTTTTCCAGACTCTTTCTGATCATCTATTGTATCAAAGTATTCTTCAATAGAAGAAAGCCAATAACTATACATCATAGGACTTACCTTATTTGGGAACTTCAGCCCTAACCCCTTTTGTAGTATCTCCAGTGATATTTATGTGCATTGTATTGCAATAAATTTCTTATTCAATCAAACCCAAGACTTTGGGGGTAAATCATGGCCTTGGGGAGCCCCAAATTGTGTCATTTGAGGGCTTGTCTGCTACCTTGCCTGTTGCCTGTTGACCTCCTTGATTTTCATTGTTCTCTCCATTACTGTTGCCTCTAGATGTTTCTTTGCATATGACTATAGTTTGAGAGACTTAGGCTCCGTTTGGAAAAACAGTTCAGATGAGATGAAATGTTTTAAATAGTAGTTGAATAAAATATTGTTAGAATATATTTTTTAGTATTATTTTTATTTTGAGATTTGAAAAAATTGAATTGTTTATTATATTTTTGTATGGAAATTTGAAAAAGTTGTAATGATTGAGATGAGATAAGATGAGATGAGATAAGAGGTTTGTGTAAACAAACGGAGTCTTAACTTTCCAGATTATTTAATCGAGTAGCAAGGCTGTGGTGTCACACCATTATTTTGAAAAAAATCTCATCTCTCACTTAGACAGTACTACTTCACTATCGGTCATATCAGTCTTCCTCTATGTGATCTTCCCCAAGTTGTAGACACATTTAACACCAAAAATGATGTAGCACAAACGCTGCGTGAAGAATGCTGTGAACAGTGGCAAGGATTGGGTATTTTAAGGATTTGAAGAGTGGGGTTTAAAAAATGATTAGGTCTAGATTTATGGGGTTTGCTGGAAAATTTTAGGGAAAAATAAATGTGAATATTCAAGCATAATCATCACACCTTGGTCTCCTTTTCTTTTTGATCTAGTTATGGATGCTTTGAGTAGAATGATTGAAACGTTTGTGGATGGGAGATTCTTGTCAGGATTTTTGGTGGGAGATGAGTCTCAGGCAGCATAAAAGTCTCACACATTCTTTTTGCAGACGACACTTTAATTTTTAGAAGCCAAGCTGAAAATTGTTAATCAAACAATCATTAACAGTTTATGGAGTTGTCATTCTGTGGGATGGGTTGATTTAGTTTCGAAAGGGGCTTCGGGTGGTATTATTGTTATGTGGGATAGGAAGGTAGTGGAGATGATAGATTATTATGTGGGAGAATTAATGGTGGCTTGTCGATTCAAGAGTGTGGATGATGGATTTGAATGGGCTTTTGCGGGGGCTTACGGTCCTGATGTGGATAATGTTAGGCGAATTTTATGGGAGGAAATAGCGGAGGTTAGCTGCTGTTGGGATGTTCCTTGGTGCTTTGGTGGGGATTTCAACATTACAAAGTTTGAGCGAGTGGGGGATAATTATTTCTCTCAGGCCATGAATTCTTTTCAGATCTGATTTTTGAGCTTGATTTGGTCAATTTACCAATGGTTGGTGGGGATTTAACGTGGTCCAATGGAAGAGCATGGTCTAGAGGCTGGACAGATTTCTGGTTTCGACTTCTTGGGAAGTTTGTTTTCCTGATTTGAGCCAGAAAAGGTTACCGAGAATGTGTTCTGACCATTATCCTATAACGTTGGAATGTGGGGGCATTATGAGAGGGCATAGGTACTTGAAAATATGTGGTTGGAGGATGAAGGTTTTGTGGATAGGGTGAGGTCATGGTGATCTTCATACTCTATTTTTGTTACCCCGAGGTTTGTACTGGCTAGTAAACTTAAAGGTTTAAAAAAAGATTTGAAGAATGGAATGTAGATGATAGGGCTGTAAATGAACCAGTCTGTTTGATAGCCCGCTTGGTACTCACTTGGTTAAACTTGAATCGAACTCGAATCGTGAAAAAAAAAGTTCGCCCGTGAAAGCAGATACCCGCTCAATTAGTAAATGACACATACCTGACAAAACTCGACTCGACTCGACTAAGGCTTGTTAAGGCCCGCTCGTTTATGCCTGAGTCGACTCGATTAAAAGCTCATTCATATATTGATAAATATATACATACACCTATGCATATATACATATATATGTATTAGCTAAAAATATAAGCATAGCATTTTTATAATTAAATATATAATTTGTAACCTAATTACTTATGTTTATATATTGAATATACTTTATAGCTATATTTTATAATTTGTACAATAATTAGTCGGTAAGATTTAATAATTTCATATACTAGTATGTGAGAACCATATATTATATAAAAAAATATGAAATAGATATATGCTATCATATTATGTGTATGTATTAATAATTTCTGTAGGTATTTAATATATTGTTATTATGGATAAATATCAAAAAGTTAGATATTAATTATTTATAAATTTTTAAAATCTTAGAATCCAATAGAAGTCCTACTTTTATGTTGTACAAATTCAATATTAGAGTTTTTATTTATTTTTTATCTATTTAATTTATTAATTATTAAATTTTATTCAAAAAATAAATATTCGAGCCGAGCTTGAGCTCGAGACTCGAGCTCTTTTTGGGACAAGCTTGAGCTCAAGTTAGGAATTTAGCTTACCGAGTTGAGGTCGAACAAATAATAAATAAAAATCTCGAGCTCACAGCCCTAGTGGAGGAGTTTGGGAATACGGAAAATAAAAGGGAACTTTTGATGCAACAGTTGCAGAGTTTGGAGGAAATAGAGCTGATGGGGGACATATCTGGTGAGGATTTGGAGAGAAAAAAAAGCAGTGGTGGATGAATTAGAAAAGATCACTTTTCTCTCTCCTAAACACTTTTGGAGAGAAAAGTGTTTTGGCAAAAACACTTTTCTCTCTCCTAAACACTTTTCTCCCCGTACACTTGAGATTTCTTTACGTTTTCAATGGTGTTTGTGGGTTGTTGACGAGGGAGTTTCCGGTTTTGAAGCATGACTACGAGTACTTTTAGTTGTGTAGTTATTGAATCAAAGATTTTTGAGGTGAGAAGAGAGGGGAATAAGGTATGCATTACTGAGAAAGGATGGAAAGGAGTAAGTTGTTTATGGCTGGGTTTGGAGACTATCAGTTGGGTGGTTAACTCATTGGAGGCTTGTATGAAGCCTGGGAGTAAAGGTTTCTACTCGGCTCGACACGAAGGAGACAGAGGACTCACTACTCAGCGATGCTCAAACACTCGCGGTGCATACATGGCTTTGGCGGCGTATGGTGGGGGAGGACGCCGAAGTTTCGTACTCATCCCTGAAGGTAAGGATGGTATGGGGTGGAGGAAGGTGGCGGCAGTGTTGAAGGATATGGCCGGAGGAAGTGGTCAGGGGAGAAACCCATCGAAAGCTTCGGCGTTAGCCATGCCGGCGAGGTCGTACAAGGAGGCTCTGGTGGTTCCTCGAGCCGCGCAGCACAATGCGACAGCAGACGCGCAAAAGGGATCACATCCCTGTTCGGCAGTAGCTCAGTATGGCGATGGATATGACAGAAGGGTGGTCGGGCTTAAAGAAGAAACTATTCTGAAGGAATTGAACGAAATGAAGATTTCGTTGGGGGAGTTAACTACTAAGGTAGTTGAGCTAATACGGTGCGTTGAAGATGGGAATATGGGCCCGGGCAGGCAGGTGGGCTTATGGGTTTCTACGGATGGGCCTATCGAGCAGGGACAGGAAGGTAGGAAGGCTGATGGCAACGGGCCAAAGCCCAAAATGAGACAGCTCTGGCGGAAGAGAACACAGGCTGTTGGGGGCCCGTCGTCGCATGGGCCTGAGCCACCGCCGCCGGCGAAGCCTCAGTTGACCTCGACGAAGGCCGCGGAGGTGCCGATGGACAACCTGCCGTCAGATGTTGCCATATCTGACGACGAAGGTGGGTTTTACGACATTTTTACTGCTCTCGAAGATCCGATAGCTGCACAGAACATGACGATGGAGATCATCGGTGCACAGACAACAGCGTCGAGGCCAGTGGAGATAGATGAGAACAGTTTCAGGGTTGAGAGCAGTCCCTTGGAGGAAGGGGAAGTTTCGGGAAATGTCGATGACGCCACCCCGGTTACTGTTGTCGAGCCAAAGCCTTCGAACCAGACACAGATAATTCCGATTTCGGTAGAGGAACCTATGGGGGGGCCAAATGTGGAGGTTGTGGTGCCGGGAGTGAAGGAAGTGGGTGCTGAGGATTCTGTGAAGGGGAAGGAGATGGTCACCAGGTCGTTGAGTCTATCTATGGAGGCTGAGGGCAGTGAGGAGGAGTTGGGTACTCCATCACCCTTACAAATGATTCCTCCTCTGATTGCACCTCGTGCATCACATTGGGTATTAAAAAAAGTAGAGGAGCTTCAAGAATGGGTGGGAATTTCTTGTGAAGGTTATGAAGACCAATTCATGGCCCTCCTAGTTGCCATGGAAGCTAATCGATCCACGGTAATGAAGTCTGCCATGAGAAAGGAAAGAGAATTGAGACGGTTGCAATGCTTCATTAACTACGATAATAAGGAGGGCACTTCGGGGAGAGATAGAACAAAAGGGAGGGATGTTACTTTTGTCAATGAAGCCTAAAATACTATCGTGGAATGTGAGAGGGATCAATGATGTGAATAAACGTCTACGTATTAGATCTCTTCTCCGTACTTGGAAAGTAGATATCGTTTGTCTTCAAGAAACTAAATTGGCTTTTATTTCTCTTCATATCATTAGGAGTTTGTGGGGTTGTTTGCATGTGGGGTGGCATTACCTTCCATCCATTGGGGCATCCGGGGGAATACTAGTTATGTGGGATAAAAGAGTAGTGGAAAAAATGGAAGATTTCCTTGGGGATTATGTGGTGGCATGCTCGTTTAGGGATGTCATGGATGGATATCAGTGGGCTTTTGCAGGTGTTTATGGGCCTAATCTGGACCGGTCTCGAAGTTTACTATGGGATGAGTTAGCCGGTATACACAGCATTTGGGATGTACCTTGGTGTATTGGAGGTGATTTCAATGTCACTCGGTTCCCGAGTGAGAGATCGGGTAATTCGGATTTCAACTCACCCATGGTAGATTTTTCCAACTTCATTTCTGAATTGAACTTTCAGGATATTCCTCTAGCAGGTGGTTCCTTCACTTGGTCTAGTAACCGAGATGTCCCATCGTGGTCAAGGATAGACAGATTCTTAGTTTCACCGGAATGGGAGATACACTTTCCGGACCTCATTCAGAAGAGACTACCCAGGTTATGTTCAGATCACTTTCCCATTCTTTTGAATTGTGGGGGCATTAGTAGAGGCCCAGGGTACTTCAAATTTGAGAACATGTGGCTAAAGACAGAGGGATTTATGGACAGAGTGCGACAATGGTGGTCTTCATATCATTTTCATGGTAATGCTAGCTTTACGATGGCTTGTAAATTAAAGTCATTGAAAAAGGACTTGAAGGAATGGAATAAACAAGAGTTTGGCAATGTGGAAAACCAGAAAAATATTCTTATGGAGGAGCTCAATGATTTGGAGGGTGTGGAAGAGGTGAGGCTCCTTTCTGAAACTGAGCGGGCTCGCAAATCCCAAGTGTCCGCGGACATTGAACGGTTGTCTCTTTTAGAAGAAATATCGTGGCGCCAGAAATCGCGAGCAGTATGGTTGAAGGAAGGGGATAGATGCACTAAGTTTTTTCATCAAGTGGCCAACTCACATAGGCGGAACAACGCTATTGATACTCTGATGATAGAGGGGGTGGTCTCATCGAACCATACCGAGATTTCGGATCACATTGTCAATTACTATGATAAGTTGTTTTCGGAACAATTCGAATGGAGGCCGAGACTTGACGGGATGGTTTTTGACATTCTTGACCAGCAGGTAGCGGAGCGACTTGAAAGGCCTTTTGAGGAGGCAGAGGTCAGGTCAGTGGTCAAGGGTATGGCGGGTGATAAAGCTCCAGGCCCAGATGGCTTCTCCATGGCTTTCTTTCAGACTTGTTGGGAGGTGCTTAAGGATGATATCATGGAGGTCTTCCATGAATTTCATGGAAGTGGGCGGTTCGAGAAAAGCCTCAATGCAACTTTTCTTGCACTCATCCCCAAAAAACCCGGTGCCGTAGCAGTGGAAGATTTTCGACCCATTAGTTTGGTGGGGGGACTTTACAAAATCTTATCCAAAGTTTTGGCGAATAGATTAAGCAAGGTGATGGAAAGCTTGATATCGAAACCTCAAAATGCATTTGTTCAAGGTAGGCAAATCCTTGATTCGGTACTTATAGCCAACGAATGTTTGGAGAGTCGTATTAAATTGGGAGAGCCTGGACTCTTATGTAAGCTAGACATGGAGAAAGCTTACGACCACGTCAATTGGAGTTTCTTAATGTATATGTTGGAGAGATGTGGCTTTGGTTCTAAATGGTGTTCTTGGATTTTTCATTGTATTTCTACGGCCTGTTATTCTATCTTGGTGAACGGTACGTCAAAAGGTTTCTTCAAGAGTTCCCGAGGCTTGCGACAAGGAGACCCCCTTTCTCCTCTTCTATTTGTTTTTGTGATGGAAGCTTTTAGCAAGATGATTTCAGGGGCGGTAGAAGGAGGGTTCATATCAGGATTCTTAGTGGGAGAGGCAAGTTCAGGTTCGCTTAACATTTCTCATCTTTTGTTTGCCGATGATACACTAATCTTTTGTGAGGCCAGACATGAACAAATTCGAGCTTTGAGGGCTCTTCTATTATGCTTTGAAGCTGTGTCAGGGTTGAAGGTAAATTTGTCTAAATCAGAGGTTGTGCCAGTTGGACATGTACCTAATATGGAGAGTCTGGCGTCCATCTTGGAGTGCAACATCTCTTAGTTGCCCATGAAGTATCTCGGCCTTCCATTGGGTGCGGCGTTCAAATCGAAATTCATATGGGATGATGTATTAGAGAAAATGGAGAGAAAACTAGCAGGTTGGAAGCGGATGTACTTATCCAAAGGGGGCCGGGTAACACTCATAAAAAGCACTCTCTCTAACTTACCAACTTATTTTCTCTCATTATTTCCACTTCCCGCTAAGGTGGCCCATCGCATGGAGAAAATTCAACGTGATTTCCTTTGGGGAGGATTCAAGGATGAGTTTAAATTCCACCTGGTGAAATGGGACAAAATATGCTCCCCCATCAAAGAAGGAGGCTTGGGTCTACGTAATTTGAGATCTTTCAACCAAGCTTTGCTAGGCAAGTGGTTATGGAGATACCACCAAGAACGGGAGGCCTTGTGGCGAACTGTCATTGCTGTGAAGCATGGAGATTCATGGGGAGGGTGGTGTTCTCATAAGGTGAGGGGTCCTCATGGAGTTGGGCTATGGAAACATATTAGAAGCGGGTGGGATAAGTACGCAGCACATACTAGCTTCAAAGTTGGCAACGGTGTTAAGGTAAGATTTTGGCATGACATATGGTGTGGTGACCGGGCACTCAAGGATGTTTATCCACAAGTTTATAGCTTAGCAAGAAGGAAAGAAGCAGCTGTAGCGGATTTAGTTATTTTGTCCAATGGTTATCCCCAATGGAACCTCTCTTTCCATAGAGATGCACAAGATTGGGAGATGGAGGATTTCTCGGCCTTCTTTGACCTTGTGTACTCCACTCGTGTGTCGGGGGAAGGTGAAGACAAGATATATTGGCGTCCCTCTAAGAAGGGAGTTTTTACAGCCCGCTCTTTTTATTTTTCTTTGAACATGCACAATTCTGTCCCATTCCCTTGGAAGAGTATTTGGAAGACAAAAGCACCTCTAAAGGCTGCTTTTTTTGTATGGACAGCTTCTTTGGGGAAGATTCTTACAATAGATAACCTCAGGAAACGTGGCATTATAGCTATGAATTGGTGTTACATGTGCAAGAAGAGTGGCGAGTCTGCTAACCATCTATTACTACATTGTGAGGTTGCCAGAACCTTGTGGACTGAAGTCTTAGCACGGGTGGGGTTAGCGTGGGTGATGCCGGAAAGTGTAAGTGATTTTTTAGCCTCTTGGAGAGGTATTAAGGGCAACCCTCAAATAGCAGCCGTATGGAAGATGTTGCCTATTTGTCTTTGGTGGTGCATTTGGAGGGAGCGGAACGCAAGATGTTTTGAAGATCAAGAGAGATCAATGGAAGAACTTAGTTTTTTATTTTTCAATACTCTACTCCATTGGTCAATTGTAATTGATTTTCATGGCAGGACTTTTCATGATTTCCTTGTATCTCTAAACTAGACATGCTCATGTATATGTCCTATATACTTGGGCCCTCTTGTATCTCTGTTGATCTATAAAATTTTGTTTACCGATCAAAAAAAAAAAAATGGAGGAAATCTCATGGAGGCAAAAATCTCGGGTCCTTTGGCTGAAGGAAGGTGACAAGTGTTTGAAATATTTTCACCGCATTGCGAGCTTTCATCGAAGAAATAATGAGATTGAGGCTATTCATGATGGTGATAATGTAACACCCCGCTCCCCACAGTTAATAATAATGTCACTTTTAAAATTTCTCGGGAGTTGAAATGCTACTATTGAACCTAACTTAAAAATATATATATATATATATATTTTTATTCTAAAGGAAGCGTCAAGTAAAAAGTTTCCTTATAATAAATAGAGTTGTTTTGTATTAAAATATTGAAATCATAAATGAGAGTGTGCGGAAGCATTTATTGAATGAAGATAATCTTCATGATTTCCTTTTAGCCTTTTCTAGTTTCTAGCTTGTATTTAGGTGTTTTCTCTTGTATACCTTCTATGTACTTGGACTATGCCTATTTACTTGGTAATAAAATTCTCTTATTATTTCTCAAAAAAAAAATAATCATCACATCTTGGTTTCCTTGGCATCACACCTCAGATATGGTTTCCTCTCACAGTCCATAGAGCAATAGTTGCTGGAAAATAGCCTCATCTTTGCACATAATTCGTAATGGACTTGGACTCCTTGGGCTTCATCTACTAAGTCCAAACCCAAATAACTAGTGAAAACCATAAATAAGGTCAATACCAGTAGTAAGTCATGAATAGCATTCTTGTCCAAAAGCCAAAATCAAGAGGAAATATTGGTCTACTTGACCAAACATAAAACTCTGTTGCCCCCGAAACCTCTAGTTTTGTACAGAAAAATGCTCCAAGCTTCTCCTGATATTTCTAGAGTTGAAATATGGTCTCCACTTCTTCAAGTCTAGGTCTAACTTCTTGTTCTAAGATGTTCCCTTAAATCAATATAATTATAGAACTGCCACATACAATGGCAGAGGCTCCAGTTGTCATGCTAGGTTCCAAATAAGGAGTGGGCATGTGACATTGACTTATAGTTTTTCATGCTAGCAACTACTCAAGGTGCGGGATTGGGGCAATAATCATTGTTTAATTCCTTTCTTTTCCTTTTTAAGCTCCAAATATTTTTCTACATCTTTTTTTAGTGAAGTATAAAAACTATGGAACTTGACCTTTATGGTTAAAGTAGTTGGTTTCTTTAATCCTCTATAAAAATGAAAAATTTCTTGGGAAATTTTTTGTCTGTACTCTTGTTATATCACCAATTGTCCCAAAAACTTAAGCTAATGAGAAGAGGTCAATTTAACCATTTAATTTATATTCTAACACTATTCATGTGGAGGTGCAAACTGTGACAGCTTGCAGGGTTTAAATTGGAGGTCATAAATACCACATCTGCCGGCCATGCTAGAAAACTTGCATCCAGTGTTGATATTGACACTTGTCCTGATGGTACTATCTCAACTAATCATATGACAACATCTGTTTTATTTGATTTTATTTTGCTTATGCTTGTTGTTTATGTTCATCATCTATATTGTTTTATGCATTTGTTAAACTTTGTACTTCTTTCAGGTATCATATGTGTTGGTGGTGATGGTATAATTAATGAGGTAAGACATTTGCATTAGCCATTCTTGTTTATTTTTGTTGTGTGTTCTACAGATCTTTCTTTTTGCTTTGATAAATGTTTGGTCTACAAAGGGATCTTTCACAAAAAAAACTGACAAATTGATATGGTACTTGTAAAGTACTTTCTGTTGTAAAGTAGATCTGACGTATTATATTAAGCTATCTTAGTTTGTAAAGTTACGTTTGTAAGATCTTTGATCTAGTACTTCTCTTTTACTTTTGCATGTAACGTATTGTTCACTCCATAATCGATAAAAAAAGTATCGTTCACTCCATTGAGCTTCTAGTTTCTTGGAAGTTTCCATCGAACAATACGAGGTCCTTACCTTGGATCAATTGACGTAGCTTTTACCAAGAATTCTTGCATGTGTTATAATTTAGTTGTTAAAGCAAATCAATGATTTGGAAAGATAAGTTGTTAAATTTAGTTTCAAAACAAGTCTACTCTTTTGGTTGTTTGACTCAGATGTTAGTGTGGTTATTATTTCACTTGTTTGCTTTTTCTCCCAACAGGCATTTGGTGTTGAATTTTGGGCTTTGTAGTTTGAGATGATTTTGAAATCTTATTCAATTAGTGTGCACTTTAGGTGTGTATTTGTATTTCTAGGAATATCTTTGATAGTAATAGTACTATTATGAATGGCTGGTGTGATATCTCATACTGTGTGATAGGGTAGGTGGTGTATAAGATTTTATATTGCTTGGAAAGAAGAAGTTTTTGCTCTTTATAATGGTTCCAATGGGCTCCAATTGTATTATTGACTAGTCCTTTTGGAGTGTGGGCCCAGATGTGGCTTGAGCCTCCCTTAAGGCATTACAAATGGTATCAGAGCCCATCTCAACAAAAAATGTGGGACTTGAGCCGTGCCACCTGCGAAAGACGGGCCCGACGAGGATGTCGGGAATTTAAGAAGGGGAGATTGTGATACCCCATATTGTGTGATAAGGGTAGGTGGTATATAGGATCTCACCTTGCTTGGGAAGGAAAAGTTCTTGCTCTTTATAATAGTTCTAATGGGACTCCAATTGCATCATTGACTAGTCATTTTGGAGTATAGGCCCCGATGTGGCTTGAGCCTTCCTTGGGGCATTACAGCTGGCCTTTGGGGGATACATAGGATCATCTTGCTTAACCAACTATCCATGAAATGATGTCAGCAGCAGCCAAAGTTTGTCAATCCTTGGTGATATAGGAGCAGTTTTCATGTACTGCTCTTAACTTTTGTTGGGCAACTGACATTCTATTTGTTTGGCAGCTGTCATAGTGTCATTTGTTTTACAAATGACTGACCTCATGCATCAGTTGCCTAAGTCATAAGCACTATGCATCTTATTAATCTATGTCATGATTTCTTGTCCATAAGTAGGGAAGCATAAATGGGCTTTAATGAACATCTATAGAGTATTCTTATGCTCTATGCCAATGTCTCATGATGGTCTAAAGACTTGGCTACCTCACAGTGAAGTAAAAAATGATCTACTATTTCCCCATTTTTCTTACACATACAACACCAATCAACTAGTATAATTTGTTACCCAGGGTAAGAACATTTCCTAAAGCTGTTGTCCTTGCAAAAAGAAAAAAAAACAAAAAATTCCTCAGGGAGCCTTATTTTGACCAATTATCTTCCAAGGGAATGGGGTATGAACATGGGAACGTAAGATGTTATAAAACTCCAAATACTCCTTTATTAGAAGGGCCCCATAAAAGTTTATGTACACTACCCTGCTTGCCTTGTTCAAATACAATCGATTAAAGAACAATGTCAAGATATCCTCCTACTAGTCATAGCCTCTCTACTGAAGTGAATGGACCATTGGTAAGAATCATGAGAGAACTGAAGATATGCCATAGATGCCTCCTTCAAACGTGTGATGGTAAAAACAATCTGGAAAGCACCTTTCAAAAACTGATCTCCACACCTCACATCATGCCAAAACCTCACCTTTGATCCATCGCCCACCTCATAACTGGGAAAGATCCCCCCTTCCCCTTCCAAAAGCCAACCTAAAAAAAAAAACTCAAAAACCTCATGGGAACACCAACCATCTCCCCAACTATTATTTGGTGTGTTGAATAGCATCCTCCAAAGACACTCTCATAGGCATAATTAAACTAAGGAATGTGACAAGTGAATGAAACCAAACCAAGAAACCTGCAGTTGGTCCACACCTTATTTCTTTGGGTTTCTGTTTGTACTCAACTAGCTTTCATGACTTTCTAGTATCACTTTCTAGCTTCTAACTTGTAACTAGGTGTTTTCGTTTGTATACTCCTTAGTGCTTGCATAAAAGACATGTAGACAATAGACTTTATGATTTCTGGCTTTATAGTTACTATGCCCAAGCCTTGAAAGATGTAAGTATCAGGCTTTAGTAATTAAGCTTGTAGCAATCTTTAGTTTTTCTTATACAGAGGAGACAAGAGGAAACCATTCTTGTCAAAACAAATGTAGGAGTAACCTTCACATTTGCAAAGATTCAAGTTGTTTGTGTTGATGTGGTTTAGTTTTAAGCTGACCCATAGTGGATTGCACCCCCCCTCCTTGTAGGAGTATTGTTAGTGGCTGGTTTTAGGATCTTATAGTTTTGGGTGTGCATCAATGAAAACATTGAATAGAATATCTAGACTAATAGTATGATAGACTTTTGCCTTCTTCTTAGTGTGACCCGTACTGAGTACTGACTAATTTGTGTAGGTGGTGTATGAGATCTCACATTGTTTGGGAGGGAAAAGTTTTTGCTCTTTATAATGCTCCAATAGGGCTCCAACTGTACCATTGACTAGTTCTTTTGGAGTATAGGACCAAATGTGGCTAGGGCCCCTCATGGGGTATTACAAATGGTATCAGAACCTATTCCAATTAGAAATGTGAGACTTGATTCGTACCACCTATGATAGACTAGCTTGATGAGGACGTTGAGAATTTAAGGGGACGGGGGAGATTGTGATACCCCTATAATGAGTACTAACTAATGTGTATAGGTGGTGTAAGAGATCCCACATTGCTTGGGAATGAGACTTGCTCTATATAATGGTTCTAATGAGACTCCAATTGTATCATTGACTAGTTCTTTTAGAGTATGAGCCTAGATATGGCTAGGGCCTCCCACGGGGCATTACAGCTGGCATTCAAAAGTTTTTCTATTTGTTTTTATCTAAGAAACTTTGCTTGATATCTTTGTTAATTTAACACTATGGTAGGATTTTATTCTCCAACTGAATTATTCAGATGGATTTTTTATTTATTTTTTATTTTTTTGTGGCAGCGAACGAACTTCTATTTCACCTAGTTTAATAATGTCAAATCTGATTCCAGGATGCTGCTCCTTTATGTTTCCTACTGTTTGATATGGTACAAGTACTTCCCATCTTTTTTATGTCTATCAAATCACACGGTCTTGGTTATTATGCAGGTTCTAAATGGTCTACTTACTAGGGACAACCAGAAAGAGGGAATTTCTATACCCATTGGAATTATACCTGCTGGTTCTGATAATTCATTAGTTTGGACTGTTCTTGGAGTTAGAGATCCTGTTTCTGCTGCAATGGCTATTGTGAAGGTAACACTTTTCATTAAAATGGACATAGCATCTATTTAGAACTAGCTGCTTTTTATATTACAAATTAATGCTTTGACACCATTATTTTCTTGTAGCAGATTTAATATGAATGGTATTGATGGCACTTGGGCAATCCACTTTAAACCTCTTTAATTATTTAGTCGTCTGTTACATTATAAGTAAATTCTTTCTCGTATTGTTGTCAAACAATTGATTTATAGTCATGTTTTTTAACGTGTTGGTAAAGATGCAATTAGCTGTTTGTTAAAGCCATTTGATCAAAACATGTTTCTTTATTTATTAGGGCTATCCTTACCCTTAGTAGGATTGCAATATATTTTTTATCATCCAAAGATATAACCTAGATGACTATGAAGCATGGACAGAAAGTATAACACAATCTTGTTGGATTCTGGAAATGCTTAGTTATCATCGGCCAACTCTGGGAGGTTTCACCATTTATGTAGTAACCACCATGATAAACCTGTGTGGTGCTCTAATGAGGTACATGGATTACATGGGGTGGGGTTATGAAAACATCCGGAGAAGACAAGGGGTTTTTTCTAGCCATACTAGACTTGATGTGGGTAATGGCTCTTGGACTCAATTTCGACATGACTTATGGTTTGGTGATAGGGCACTCAGAGAAACTGTATAGTATTATAGGAGCATAGGAGGCTTTAGTGACTGATCTCTTGGAGTTTTCTAGTGACTGCCCTCAGTGGATTTTGTTTTTATAGAGCCGTTCATGATTGGGAGTTGCTAGTGCTTTGCGGAGTGCCTTACTTGGTCTAGTTGGGTTGGTTTTAGGTTATGCTTAAAAGGATAGTAGACCTATTGATTGGAGAGGGTCAAATGGCAGCTCACAAATTGCAGCATTGTGGAAGATAATCTCTATTTGTCTAGCATGCTGAAACTGGAATGATAGAAATTTTGAGTGAGCGAACAATGGAGGAGCTCAAAACTTTCTTTATCAACACTTTGTACCTTTGGGTAGCTTTTCTTAATTTTAATCGGAGTTTTATGATCTCATTTCTTCCACTCGCATAAGGAGGGAAGTTGATGACAAGATTTTCTGGCGTCACTCCAATACAGGGAAGTTCACTGTCCACTGTTTCTATCAAGCCATGCACACACATACAACCAATCCATCCCCATGGAAGAGCATATGGAAGACAAGGGCACCCTTAAAGGAACTCTTATTTGTATGGACAGCTTCGTTGGGGAAGATACTTACACTCGACAACTTAAGGAAACATCGATTCATTGTCATGGAGTGGTGTTGTATGTGCAAAAAGAGTGGGGAGTCAGTTGATCATTTATTACTTCATTGTGGGATTGCCATGACATTATGGAACAACTTCTTCAGTCGGGTGGGAATAACTTGATCTCTTAGCTTCTTGGAGAGGTCTTTAGCGTAACTCTCATATTGCAGCAATATGGAAGATGGTCCTACTAATATGCTAATGTTGGTGCATTTGGAGGGAAAGGAATGACAAGTTTCGAAGATCGAGAACGATCAATGGAAGAGCTTAGGAAATTGTTTTTCAATACTTTACTCTATTGGTTGTTTGTAATTGATTTCAATGGAATGAGTTTCCATGAATTTCTTGTATCGCTGAACTAGCACGCTAAGGCAACGCTCTTGTATATATCACACAACGCTGCTGTCTCACCAGATCTCTTGCACATGCAACACCGGTCTAGTATAACTATCCGGCGCTTCCTTAGATTGTCGGTAGTCAGAATCTTCCCCAACGCTTCTGTTCATGTAAAGAAGATCACTTTCGGGGGCGTCTTATTTTGCCAAAGTCTCCTCCATGGGAACAGAATATTAGCGGCTTGGGAAAGGGACTTATAATATGATTGAACTGGGAAAATGCCCTTACCCACAGGAGTCCACCATATCCTATCAGCTTCTTGTCTATTCGGCTTCACAGAATAAACAAGACTGAAAAAAGCCTATCTCTATTAATATAATATCGATTACTTATAAAAAAAATATATATATCACACATACCTGAGCTTTTGCCTATTTTATGATCAATAAAATTTTGTTTACCGAAAAAAAAAATTCACGATCTTCTTGTATCTTCTTTTAATCCTAGTTAGGTGTTTCTCTTCTATACTTCCTGAGTACTTGGACTTTGCCTTTTTGTGTTTTCTAATAAATTCTTCGATTGCTTATCAAGAAAAGATAACTAATGACGTCCAAATCTAAATGTCATGCCATTTTGGTGATTTTTGTTAATTGACAAACAGTTTCAGTTTTAGTAGCATCATTTCACCTTTCGCTATTTTGCTATCGTAATTTTTTTCAAGTTCTAAGCTTTCATAGACTCGTTTTTTTAGAATACCTTCTTATCTGTATTGTAGTCATGGTCCTTTATAAAAACTACATTCATCTTAATGAAATTTTTTGTTGGTTCCAGGGAGGTCTTACAGCTACAGATGTTTTTGCCATTGAGTGGATTCAGAGAGGTGTTATTCACTTCGGGATGACAGTCTCATATTTTGGTTTTCTGAGTGATGGTAAACTATGATCCTTGGTGTTGCATTTTTTAAGCCCTCGATTTTATTGCAGTTGATTAATTTCCCATTTGCCCTATATTCTTAGTAGCAAATAGTGAAAGAAAACACATTTCACAATTTTGATGACAATTATTTGCATTTTGTTTTTCTCTTGTTTCTGGGTCACCTATATTTTTAACTTCCATCCTCGTTGATACTTGATTTATAATGAAGTTTCAAGTCCTTGGCGTTGCTCTTGAGTCTTGTATATGACTCGTGTACTTGGGCTTTTTCCTATTCCTACAATCAATAAATTCTTATTTACCGATAAAAAAAAAAACGAAGTTTGAAGAAGAATGCTTTGTTGCTAATTGTCAGATGAGAAAGCATGATTCACACTTGAGGCTTGCTTAATTTCAGGCATTTACCCTATTTTTGTGTTTCGTTATCTTTTTTTCTTTTTTCTTTTTCCGAAAAAAGGTGACTCCATTATGTGGTTGTACTTCATGTTTTGCTTAATTAGGCGCTAAGATAGGAAAAGGACGAAATCTGTAGTTTAAACTGATGAGCACCTCTCAACAGTGTCTGATATGTTAACCTAAGGAGGTGATAGTTAATTTCACATATTGTACCATTTGGGAGCTTAAGATTTTGTGATTTTTGGTTTGAATTGGGTCAATGATGTGAAAAAATGTTTAAGCTTCGTTCGTTTTTTAGTGTCGCAAACACGTGTTCATACTGTTGAATGCAAGTTTAATTGCAGTTTCCACTATTATCTAGATGGTTGTATTTTAACCAGAAATATCTGCTGAAGATTTTTTCTTTTGGCGCATTCAATTTGAAGACTTGAGCTGACATCCTGATGCCTGACCTAATAAATGCAGCTGTGTGACAAGATTACATTATTATTTGTCCAAATTGTGTGTATTTTACCTAATTATGGTGACCTTTACATCTCCTGGTATGACTGGAACTTTCATACGTGTATGGTATAGCCTGCTGAATTACAGTTCATATACGTGACCTTTCTATATAATAACTTGTTTCTTCTTCTTTTTCTGCCAAGTTGTTAAGAGTCATAACTGCCTTCTGTTTTCTGAATTATGTTGATCTTCTATCTTCATCAGTCATGTGAACATAGTTGAAAGTACTTTTTAGCATAATTCCCACACCTGCCATCATATGCTAGCCTGTTTACATGTATGGATTCTCCCTTGTTACCCGACCTGTTCAATTGTAGTGTCCAAGTTGAGCTGATTCTGATGCTGTAGTTATTGTTTGGCCTGGTGCGTTTGTAGTCCTGCAATGATTTTTTTTTTCCTGTCAAGAAATGCTGGTTTTTAATTTATGATAGTGTTTATTGTTGGCTAGAAATTCTGGATATTTGATAATGTTGTGACCTGTTAGCAGTCCTTTGATATTGTTAAGTTATCTAGATTGTATTTTGATTCATTAGTCTAGGTAAATGATAGACGTAGTGATTAAACAGAAATATGATTAACTACTAAATATGGTTGGAAGGAGTTACAGTTGATGGTGATGTATCAAATGCATAGCACAATGATATGTGATTAGTTATAAAATATCTGTTGTGTATGTGCTTATCCGATAAAAATATTTGTCATTTATGTGTCTGTATTTCCAATTTGTTGTAGTATTAGAACTTTCTGAGAAATATCAGAAGCGCTTTGGTCCTCTGCGATATTTTGTTGCTGGGTTTCTCAAGTTTTTATGCTTGCCAAAGTACAACTATGAAGTGGAATATCTTCCAGCATCCAAAGAGGATCGTGAGGGAAACTTCACAACCGAGCAGGAAGTAGTTGACATATCAGAACTGTACACAGACATTATGAGGAGATCAAGCAAAGATGGCATTCCCAGAGCCTCTAGTCTATCTAGCATTGACTCGATAATGACCCCCAGTCGAATGTCTGGCGGAGACTTGGATACTACATGTAGTAGCACTCATGCTAGCACTGAACCATCTGAGTATGTACGTGGCCTGGATCCAAAAGCAAAACGCCTGTCATCTGGGAGGAGCAATGTAACAGCAGAGACAGAAGTTATTCATCCTCAGCTACCTCTATCAACCACTCCAAACTGGCCGAGGCCCAGGTCGAAGTCGAGGGCTGATAAAGGATGGACTGGATTGACTGCCACAAATGATACATCTAGATGTTCTTGGACGAATGCTGCAACCAATGATAAGGAGGATATTTCGTCTACACTATCTGATCCAGGCCCAATATGGGACAGTGAACCAAAGTGGGATAGTGAGCCTAATTGGGATGTAGAAAATCCAATTGAATTGCCGGGGCCATCTGACGATGTAGAAACAGGAATGAGGAGGGAAGTCATGCCTCGATGTGAAGATAAATGGGTTGTCACAAAAGGACAATATCTTGGCATTCTGGTTTGCAACCATGCATGCAGAACTGTTCAGAGTTCTCAGGTGGTGGCACCAAAAGCTGAGCACGATGGCAACACCATGGATTTGCTCTTGGTTCATGGAAGTGGGCGGTTGAGACTGTTGAGATTTTTCATACTGCTGCAGTTGGGTCGACACCTTTCACTGCCTTATGTTGAATACGTAAAGGTAAGGGTCATTACTCTAGCAATGCCTTTGCACATTTTTTGGGGGAGTGAGAGGTGGGGTCAGGCGAGACAAAGTTTAAATTAAAAAAAAAAAAATCATTGAAATCATATCCAGCTGCATTTCTTAAATTTTACTTGCAATTTGTAGCAGACTGCATGTGACACTATTGTCACCTGTTGGACATGGGTTGTGTGAAGTTGGGTTAGTCAATATGTTACGGTTGCATGTGGGCAGATTCGATCATTTCCCCTTAGAGATCCACCACCTCTCCCAACACTTATCATTCTACGTAGGCCTGATCATCCGGGCCGGGTTTTTTCCTGGCCCGGTTTGGAACCTGGATAACCGGTTCCGGCCCGGAACAAATCTGGGCTGGTACCTGCATAGGAAAACCCGGGTACACCCGGTTGTACTTTTTTTTTTGTTTCTTTCTAACAACTAAATGGACAGAAACTCAAAAGGAAAATACATATTATGTCCAATAAAAATGATTACACATCCATTTTATGGTTTTTTTTTTTTTTTACTCTTCTCCACGTGGCTTTTTATTGATGGTCAAGGAACATGTAGGCTTTGATTTAAAAAATTAAATAAATAGAGTTTGAATGCTATATCAAATTTTTTTTTTTTTAAATCAAAGCCTACATGTTATGAATAAGGGCCAGAACCCGAAACTTGGATTGAAACCGGTTTTTAAAAACCTGGAACCTGGGTTGCACCCATTGTTTTGGTTAAGTTGATTAGAAGTGGATTTAATTATTTAAATTGTATTCTAACCCTTATAACTCCACTTCCATTTGGATGCACAGGTAAAGTCAGTGAAGATTAAGCCTGGAAAGCACACTCACAATGGCTGTGGCATTGATGGTGAGCTTTTTCCACTCAATGAACAAGTAATTTCGTCTTTGCTTCCAGAACAGTGCAGACTTATTGGTCGCTTCCGAAGCCACCATGTATAATAAGCCATGTGTTCTCTTTTTGGATTCTTTGATGGGTTGGACATTATTGGTTTGTTAATTGTGGTTGTGGAATATAGTGAAAACACTCATATACCAAATTGGAGTACCTTATGCTGTATTTTCTTTTCGGCTCCCTCACGTGAACAGCTGATGTCCCTGTATATTTTTTTTTCTCGGGTTATGTGGTTGTTCATTTGTTTCTTTCCTTCTAACTTTCTCCTATTATATATCTTTGCCCTGTGTATTGCATTGTGAGAGCAGCTCAACGTATTGCTGATCCCTGTAGGCTGTAGGAATTTTTTTTTTTTTTCATGATTCTCTTCAAATTGCTGTGGCGATTATAAAGCATTTTGGTTATTGATTTGTATCTCTCTCAAACTATATTTATTTTTTCACGATGTCTTATCTCTGATTCTCTGTCAGTTCTACACACTCATAGGCAACACCCATATACACCTTGCCATCAATTCCACTACTCAAGGATTGAAGCATAGTCTTCTATGATCGAGTAGTCCTGTTCCGTGTGCTCCAGTGTGGCACTTGTGTTTGGACCATATGTGCAGCTAAATATATGTTGCTATAAATCATGTCTTCTGATTCGGAGGATTTCCTAAACTATAACATATCCATATTTATGTGACAATTGGGAGCGGTGATTGAATGATTTATCTACATTAGATATCGGGTACCTGACAAATTTATTCCAACCTAATTGGAGAATATTCAATATTGTTAGTATCAACATGGCAAGACTTGAGAGAGGGATCACTTTCAAGTCTGCATTAGCAACTTTCACGCTCATCTTCTTTTCTGGTTTAACTTGCGGTCAGACTCGTCAGAGTTCTTGTAACAACTGCAGAGTTAATAAAGTTATGTGTGATACCCGTATCGATCAAAAGTAGTGCCTAATAATCTCCAATTCCTCCCGACTCATGGTTTTAGGTCTCCAGGATATTGTGATAGCATGTAATGATATTGGAGGAACTATCATTTCATTCTTAGCTTCTTAAGACATTTAGGTATTTGAAAGACATTTTTGAGTAATCCCACCCCAATAGGGCAATCACTCACGTTCTTAGAGGCTGTTCTAATATTATGGGCATGTTCATGGATTCAGCAAAGTCATAAGCAGCGTGTTTGACAAGGCTTCAAACTTAACCCTATACTCCTTAATAGTATCGGTTGAACTAATTCTAGTTAGGACCTCCATATAGTCATCAGAAGAACTAGATCAATAAAGGCTTAACGAGTGCCTCCTAATCTATTAAAGATCTAAATTCTTCTAAGTCTTGAAACCATATAATTTAAGTTGGAATGGCCACCCTCTCATAGATTTAAGTTTGTTTGGATATGTCCTAACTTTTTCAGTTGAGATGGGATGATCCAAATAGTCAATCTCTAAACATTTAGGTCACGTTTGGACAGTAAAACTGTTTCTATATCCAAACGAAGCCTTAAGCTCATACTTGGTTTGTTTAGGAAACAACTAATGTTAACATATGACAAATTAAAATCTAACAACTTGTGAATTCACTTTTGATGCATGGTATATAATCTTTTACTCAAGCAAATATTTAAGATTTTTATGGTCAATTTTGATACAAAAGTTTGCCCTAATGGTAGAGTCTCCACCTTTTGAAACTAAAACAAAAAAGTTATTTCATTGGTTGATAACATAAGCTTTACCCTTAAAAACTTGGCTGTCAAGACTGCAGTTCATCAATTGGCTGGCATGATTGTAAAAAGGCGCAGGATAAGCGTCAGAATTGAAATAAATTATTATATGAAATTAATCATCAAATAGTTATGGAGTAATATCTAAACATCATAAATATAAAATATTTTTTTTTCTAATCATTATTTAACTATTACAAAATTTTTAAACTTTTAAATAAAACATAAAAAATAATTTAACTTTTTCAAATCTTAAAATAAAAATGATATTAAAATATAATATTTTATTCAATTTTTTTCTATCTTTTTCTAAAATTTCATATAACATCTTAATTCAAATTTTTTTATTATTATTTACAAATCATCTTATCTCACTATTTAAATGATCCATTAACTTTCTTTCCAATAGAAGGCAAAGCTCAAGCGTTTAATATATTTTTTTCTATGGAACATCCAGAGTTATATGACGAGTCAATTATCGTTAATTTTGTTGTAAGTGCCAAAATAATTGTGGAAGTTACAAGTTTATCTCTTTGTTCATTCGATTTTTCATTGTATCATTTAATTTCCTAGATCTGATAATTTCGTCCATTGGGTGCTTCACAACAATGCTGACAGAAATTTGGCTGCTGATAAAATTATTCAATTAAATTAAAAATGCAAAAAAAAAACATAAACCTGTAAAATGAAACAGGGGAAGAAAGACCGTCAAGAAACGTGATGGGCACATAGCCACGTGTCCTCCCAGATAGAAATGGGTTTTCCTGAGCTCGGATTGCTCATAGATGAGAACTATTATCGCATAAATGGATAGAGTGGCAGGTCGAATTTTCCATCCATAAATAATCTGAATCCCTAAATTCCTTTTGATAATTATTCTAATTTTGCGGGAAGGCCAGAGGGAATGACGGGACCAACACCAATTACAGCCGTGTCTTTACTCTCTCCACCTGCAGCACCCATCTCTTCTCGATCACTATCCTCTCTCCCTTCCACCGTACACACTACTGGTAGAACAGGCAATCTCTCCACGAAACCGGCGAGGACGACGAATATGAAGTCTTCTACTCATTGGTGTTCTCCTATGAATGTTACTTCCTTAGCAGTTTCGGCTGCAGTTTCACCCGGCATTACTGCTCCCCAACACCTCAACATCCGAAGAAGAAAAAGGACGATTTCTTGTGAGATCTCTCTCGAATCAGATTCCGCAACGGTGATAAGAGCATCATCTGAGGAGGCTAAGATCGGTGCCAGGGTTAGGGTTAAGGTGCCATTGAAGGTGCACCATATTCCCAGGCTGCCGGAGGTGGATTTGACTGGTATGGAAGGTGAGCTCAAGCAGTATGTTGGACTTTGGAAGGGTAGGAGAATATCCGCCAATCTGCCTTACAAGGTCGAGTTCCTTGCCGAAATCCAAGGCCGCGGCCCTGTCAAGTTCTTTGCCCATCTCAAGGAAGACGAGTTCGAATACCTCTAAAACACAAATTTTATGTACTCCCTCCACGCTGTACTTTCAATCCTATTATATGTTTTTGTTGTATTTTTTACTCCTGCTTACTGCAATCTCATCGCATATGTTTGGTTCTTTTGAAAACCACTTTTGTTTCATCAACTAACTTCATTGTTATTGTTCTAGCATGAAAGCATTACATTCCATCTAAGTGCTCAAATTAGGAAATAACTCAACAAACCTTCTCTTGGGAAAGACCCCTTTCCGTCTATTTTTTTACTTTAGATGATAACACTTCGCTTGTACCACGCTTTTGGGCATTCACATGGAATTGTGTGGTGTTACTGGTTTTCTGGATGTTCTTCGTTCACTACAGTGTTTCTCGGATGCCTCAGCTACTTATTGCAATCCTCAATTGAATGTATTTTTCTATGCTCTATGGACAGATTTACTTAAAAATTAAGAGTTCGTTTGGGTTGCTAGGGTATTGTCATGAATGTAAGTGTTGATATTCGACATAGAGGCCAAAGTACATGATGAAAAAAAGCGGTGGGATCTCCACATGGTTGCTGTTATTTGGGCACAAAACTCAAGCCTAGTGCTTTGACAGGTAAACTAACAAATTGAAGATTACTTTGTCGCAAGAGTATTAATTTCTACAGCGTTACTCTGATTTTAGTTGGGTATGATGTAAGTAAAAGTTTTTTTTTTACCCTTTTGGTGGTTGAAAGTATTTGATTAAATGGTTATTAGCTTCTTCTTTCTTTTTTTTTTTCTATTGGCACCGGGTGTCTGTAACTATGTCCCAACAAAAATTCGAAGGGTGCACAGATTCTCGGAAAGGAGTTTTTCGCAAGTGCACCTTAAGTAATTTAAGGGGAAATTCCTTTGGTCTGATGGCCTCTAGAAATTGTTTGCAATCAAGGGGAACGTTAGACTTGGAGGGATTATACCACCAAGACCAAGACTCTTGCCACTTGAGCGAAGCCCTAGGGTTTGTTATCCTTTTACCCATGGCTATTAGCTTAAACTTTTGGGATAATTGCTAATTTAATTTTACATGGTTCAGAACAATGGTCCCAAAGGTTTGAAAATGTTCCAGGTGTTGAAATTGAACTTTTGGAACAATTGATGTAATCTTTGGCTGCTCTTGGTTGCACCATTATGCAACATTTATTAAAGCTTTTATTCACACTCCTTTATTTGATAGGGCTAGACTTTTTAATAAGACTAAAAACTGTTTTTTTTTTTTTTGGATTTTTTTTTGAAGTAATAAGACTAAAGACTGTTATGATGTCTTTCAAGCTTTTGGAGCAGGATGGCTGAATACAGAATGCCCTGTCACCTCCGGTGTTTTCTAGGAGATCATTGATTCTTCAATATATCAAGAAGATTACCTAAATATATTATGGAGATTGATTCTTATAGTGACATAAATTATCTAATGGAATCCTGTAGGCAAAGTTCAATATGTATATAAATGAGAAAACTGGTTTTTGGAGAAGACGCCATCTTCGATCTAATGATAGTCACTAATTGAAAGCAGGACTTTATTTTTTGAGATTTTCTTTAGAGTTTGCCTTGCTAAAAAGGAGAAGATAATATTTTCATAAACTTGGAACCACTGAAATTATTCGAGTGAATAAGAAAAATCATTTTGCTCAATGCTATCGCGAAATGGCTTTGCTATTCTAAGAAATTCTTGAAAATAAGGAAATTTCAATAATTTTCTATCTACTTTAATATTATGGTATTTCTAGGAAGCTTGAGTGTGCATCTCATTCAATATGATGAGCTCAATCCTGTTACCATATACAATGTGTTTAATGGTACTTCTGGGAAACTCGTCTAAGAAGCTACCATACTCAATGAGCTTAATGTAGCATCTCCAAGTTTTAGCCTTTGAGAACACAAATGGGTCAAGCTGGGCTTGAGCATACCTAGACCATAAAACGCCTTTGAGCATAATGTCATATTGACAGTGTGTTGTCTTCAAGGCAGCCAGACAAATGTGATTGTTGAATGTAGTAAAAAAGTAGCAAGCTTTTTTTTTTTTTTAAACATATGGTATGGTTTTTGTTAGAAAACCAGCCTTTCGTATTCGGTTTAACTGTGCAATAAACAATTCTATTTAACTTTTGTTTGTCGGCTAAATTTTATGGATTGTGCTGTCTTTCCTTCTTAAAAGATGCTCTTATCGCAAGAAAAATAAATATATATCCTTTAAAAGGAAATCCTGCAATTGCACTTGCATTTTTCTTTGTTGTGAATAGCGTTGGATGAAATTATGCTTATTCGGTATGATGTTGCATTTTTTAGGATCTCTTATGAAGGAGGCAGCTTGTTGACAATGACATTCTTGTTTGTGTTGGTGTAATTTTTATTGAGATCTATTACGAAAGGAGATATCTGTAGTCATTTCAGTCGACAGCTATCAGAGCAACCTTATTGTGCTAGTGTTATTATGATTACTTATGGCTGCCCTGCTTTCGCTTAGACCTTCCCTTCTTTTGCCTTGAGTAACATGGATTATGTTTGATGCCGGCTGGCAGTCGCGTCCATGATTTACATTGTTAAACCGACGGATTAGTATCCCTAGAGCGAGCCAATAGTTGAAAATAGAGATTCGTAATATTCGGACAAATGCTGTAGATTATGATTACCATGTCTATCTTTATCTAATTTAAATTTTAAAGTTTAAAATAATTTAAAATTGTTATAAATGTATATATGAAGTTGGTAGATGGCCATTTAGATTCCAATTTTTAGAATCCTACCCTAATTAACTCTTGGAATTTCTAATTTCATGAATGTATCTTATTAATTCATATATCACATTTTCATATTTCTTATCCTCTTATGTTTATGAAATGGTGTCTCGGAAATCATTTGTATAACATAAGAAATTCAAAGTGAATGATATTAAGCTCCTGAATAGTTACTCTTATATTGCAACATTTCTATTCTCTCACTACTTTTTAGTTTTACAACACATAATCATCATGAAACTCTAGCCAACTGTTGTGTTTTTTTTTTTTTTTAATCTTTGGCAAGATACTTGCACAATGTTTTCTAAACCACTGTAAGTTTCTATTCTATAAATATTGATATCTGCTTATTGCGATATAAATCATTTTATAAAATCTTGATAGAATTTGTGATACTATATATATTATAATGTTAGCATATCAATGCAATGAATATTCTTGTTTTCTATACGTGACTTCAATTTTATATATTTCTTTCTTATGCATAATATATTTGTTATAGATCATGCAAAATCTTACAAACTCAAATTTGTTGTCCTTGATGTTCCTAGTAACAATTATTTATCATGGATCCTTGACGCTGGAATTCATATTGGAAATACTATAAAGGAAATTGAGCATCCCTTAAGGATCGCTCTAAAGCAATAAATTTATTGAAAATTGAGTACCTTTTCATCTAATCATTATTTCATCATTGTAATTTTTTCAAAATTTTAAACAAAATATAAAAAATAATTTAATTTTTTCAAAATTTAAAATAAAAATAATATTAAAAATTTATATTCTAATAATATTTAAATTTTATAATATTTTTATTCAGTTTTTTCTCTTTTTTTTTTCAAAATCCAATTAAATGTATAAACTCAAATTATTTTATTATTATTTATCAATTATTTTACTACTATTTACAAATATTTCATCTCAGCTCATTTTTCAAACAAGGCCTATGTTTGTTTACATATATGAGATGAGATAAGATGAAAGTTGAATAAAATATTATTAAAATATAATTTTTTTTAATTTAAATTTTGTTTTAGGATATGAAAATATTGAATTGTTTATTATATTTTGTGTGATTAGTCAACTTAATTTTCTTGGATACGAGTTTGTAAAATTCTAACCACATTTATTGTAGACAAATTCTAGCATCAAGCTAGTGTGTTAGAGTAAATCTAGTAAAGTGTTTATATTATATAATTTGGTTGGAAAGATAAATTTTAAATTTGAATTTTACAAATCAAATTTTACAATTTAAATGATGTTAAAGATATGCTCTATGAATCGGCTCAAGAATACAATAATGAATTATTTCACACTTTGATATTAGCTTTCCCGTTTATATTGTGTTCCACTCTTTGATCAGAGATTTAGGTCTCGTTTGGATATAAGAAATGTTTCATTTCATCTTATTTTTTCATTATAATTTTTTTAAATATCTACATAAAATATAATAAATAATTTAATATTTTCAAATCTTTAAACAATAATAATATTAAAAAAATAATATTATAACAATATTTTATTCAATTTTTAATTTTTATCTCAATTCATCTCATCTCAAATCACTTTCAAAGCCGCACCTAACTCATTATATAATAATATACGCTTAACAAATATTGAATGAGAACAACTGTAAAATTTATTGTTATTGATAGTACTGCTACTTGCTCTTAATAAAAGATTAGAGATATACTATACAGCTGCCTACTGTTGTGCAACCTCCGTACTCCAGCTGACGTGTAATATATTTTTTTTTTTTGTAAAGAAAGAAAACGTGCGTTTCGAACATTTCAATTTCCCCCCCCTCCCCGCGTTCGCTCCTCCACTCCCCCCCAGCTCGTGTCCTTTCGCCAGAACTGTGTTGAGTCATCACTCCGGCGCCATGTAGTCACAGATTCTCCTCTGGGTTCACCATATTCGTACGGATTCTCTAGCTTCATCATTTTCCGCACGGCTTCAGTCCTCCTCTGGTATTGTAGCTACCGAGAGCCACCGCATGTCGTCTTAGATGGGTAAGAAATTAAAGAAAAGGGTTTTTATTTTTCTCTTTTCGTTTCATCTCTCCATTTCTAGCATTACTCATTTTGTGTGTTTATGCATTTATGGATCTACCATTTGACGTTTGTTTGATCTGTGTTTTGGGGGGTTTTTGGGCTGTTGATGTTGTATGTATGACTTGAGATTTTTTGGTTGTGATAACATTCGAAATGAGCCGATTAGATGTTTGTTTGGTCTCTGTTTTGTGGGGGTTTTTGGGTTGTTGATGTTCTATGTTTGCCACTGATTTTTGGGCTGTTGATAACATCTAAAATGAGGAATATTTATTGGCTGGGACTGGTTGGAAGGGGAAAACACAGAGGGGATATATCCAATATTTAGATTGTATGTCTTCCAGTTTGTTCCTTCTTTTTAGTTTGGTGCTTTACATCCTGTTTTTTCATTAAAAACATTAATCAAAGAAAGCAATGTTTTTTCATTAATTCTGCTCTTCACTTTCAAGGAGCACTACTGATAATAATTAACTGATTACCACAAATGCGAAGAATAAAGGGTAGTGATAATATCAAGTGAAATAAATTATCTAATTATTGTAACAACCAGAAATAAGCAAAGAGAAATTGAAAAGAAGCAGGCCAGTAAAGAGGAAGGCATAACAAAAGTAGAGCACGTCAGGTTAACCTAGTCAGCCCATAATCCATGGTGTAGGCAAGCAAGTAAAGCATGAACATATAAGCATGCAGCAAACCAAAATAATCTTACCTTGGTATAATTCTTGCTGTCAACACCATGGCCTTTGACATACAAATACCCTATCCCATTATAAGCCGAATGAATTTGCTGTCTGGAAGCAAGGGTAAGCCATTCAAGCGCTTCTGTGTAGTTCCTCTCAACCCCAACTGATCCCCGAGCATATATCTCTCCAAGAACTTCCATTGACCTTGGCTCCCTTTTCTCCACAGCCTTCAAAAACCATGACACTGCCTTGGCATGATCAGGCCTCAAACCTCTAAGCCCCAAGTAGTAAAACATGCCAATTGTGTACATGGATTCAGCATTCCCTTTATGTGCCTGAAATTCCAGAATCTGGACTTCCTCAGCAAGAGGAGGATAAAAAAAATCTGATTCCCCTAATCATATAAAAAATATACTTCCATTTTTGTAGCTAAATAGCTAGATACTACCATTTTCAATTTTCTGATATTTAATATATTGTTTAAATCAAAATAGTGGTAGTTGGTATGATTGCTAATCTTGTTCCTATTTCATGGTTCCATCCCTTTGTTTGAGCATTTGTTTTTTTCCTCAGGGAACAACAAAGGCCCTTGTGTTGAGAGAGATACCTGAAACTCGAGTTCCCAAACTACTATCCGATAAAGAATATTTGGCTTCTTGTGACATAGCAGTGTTTGTTCATGACAGGTAAATCTTTGGTTTGATAACTTGTATTGTTTTTTTAACCTATTTCCTGAATTTCTTGGGAAATTTCCCTTATTGATGCTATTGCACATTTGCACATGGGGTAGGTTTAACCAATGGCTTTTTAACTTTGATGCATGATAGACAAAGCGTGTGTATGGGTTTTGTTTGTCTTTTCTTTTCTTTTCCTCTTTTGTTCCTAAGGAGTTTTAAGTATCTAGTATCTACCAAGGAATTGCCACTAACTCTATTAAAAGGTGAACTTACTTTTTCAATACTATTTTTTTTTTATAAGTTCAATCTTTCTTTTTACTAATCGAAGTGACAAGAATACTATATTATTTGACTTGGTATGACTTGTTGTGTGGAGATAAGGTTATCAAGGTAGTTTATCGAAGAGTTTTGGTGGCAGACCTATTTTACTTCTATTTGATGACACTTACTTGTGGGATGTTGGGTCCCCTCAATATCATAAAAGAAATGAACGTTGCCCGTACAAGGATAAATGATCATAAGTTCTCTTCGGCAAAATGATTGAGTGTACATCTGAGTAAAAGAAAGCTGCTCACATTTTGTTAAAATGTTTTTCATACAAGGATACAGTTGTTATCTCAAATGTAGCCAAGAACTATCCTTTTTCAAACTATAAATTTATTAATTTCTGATTAGCATTTTCCGTTCTTTTCCTTTCTTTTTGAAAAGAAGCAGAGGAATCGACCATCACGATTCATGGGTTTTGAAAACACTCCTTGCCAAGCTGAACTCTCTGCAGTTTTCTAGTATAGTAATATACAATATGTTTGTCTATTTTTTTCAAATAGAGCTTTTCTTAACATAGCTGTTAAAATATTTACTTGATCATCCATTCTAAGGGAAAAAACAGACTGAGGATTTAGATTGTTTGCACTCTTTATTTCTTGCTATGCGTTGCTGTTTGCTCTGGCTAAATGAGAACCTCTTGAGACAGTTCTTATCACTGTTTGCTGTCAAAAGTTCTACAGCTTCCAGCTAAACCGTGGTCATGGTGGTTATTAGTAATAAAATGTGTCCTCTTGCCCACCAAAACCACGGATAATTAATACTGCATGTCAACAGCCATGTGCTACGATCTTAACTCTGAATCAAAAGGCATGTAGGCTATCAATATTGGTAGGATGTTTGGGTTGAAACTCTATGAATATTGGTGGCCATGTAGGCTGTGTTATTTGAAATATGAATGTTTGGGTTGGATTTCCAGTGCCCTTGATTTCCGGTTGCAATCATGTTGATTATAGGATTCTGATCTGATCACTTGAAATGCTTTTGTAATTCTTATATGAAACTGATGTTAAGATAGTTGTAAAAGTTTAGATTTTTTGGGGCGAGCTAGAAAGAGTTCTTTGCATATGTATCTACATATAGAAATGATTATATTATCATATTTGTTACTCAAAAAATCTATCTATGATACCGAACGTATCATAGATGAAGAATGTGATCCAACCCATTAAATATTCGAATGAAATGAATATTAGATAATTTGGTAGTCATGCCTAAAAAAAAAAAAAAAAACCAAAATTACAAGTCAAATTGTAATTTGACCTCTTCTTACAATTTTGAAAATAGTATGAACAATCTGCATTTAAGAACAAAAAGATTGATGTTAATGCCAAATTTTGGAAATAGTACCATAGTCGCATACTTCCTACAATTTTGTGGCGAAATAACTCTACGTAAATGGAAGATATTTTTATAAAATATTAATATTCTTATAACTCTATTTTATAAAATCAATCTGCATTTAAAATTTTAAAATAATTTTATAAAACTTTTGAAAAAATAGCTGTCTTTGATCACTTTTCATCTGAATTAAAATAATAATAACTGGATTTCTTTTGTCCTCATGAATCTACCAAGTTTCTCCATCATCAGATTTCTTTTGATCACAATCACTACTTCATCCAGTTCACCACACATGCCTTTCTCCCCCATATGCATCGAGGGTCCAACAAATTCACTAGGCTCCTCAACATCAGATGCTAAAAACCTCTGCCAATTCCAGCACCCTCACAGAAAAGGAATTTCCCTGCTGCTATCATCCTTTGGAATTCATAATTTTTACCAGCAAAGCTTCTGCCCTGGAGATCCTGTTGCCTCTTTTGTCTTGAATGGGACTACTTTTGATTACTTTTTATGCAGCCTTTTTCAACCTCTTAGCTTCTAATTATATGTCTTTGTTTCGTGTACTCCCCCTGTACTTGGATCATGCCTAATTAATTATGAGGTTTAGATGATCAATGCATAGTTGTTAGATATATTTGATATTTCCGTCTTCTTTTGTGTATATAAACTATACCTTGTGAATGCATGTTGAGGGATTTCTTCTGCTAATATGATATTGTAACACTCAATACTTACTGAATAACAGCGTGATGGGCGAAGAAGAAGATGGAAGGCCTACGTGGCCTTCTACATCGATTTCACGCACCCAGGTATTTATTTCATTGGTTTTTTGAACATATCCAAGTGTGAGATACTGTAGCATGTATTCATTCCATTGTTTATTTGGATATTATAGGGATTTTATGGTACTGTAAATCCATATCCATATAACCTGCCATATATGATGCCTCCAAATCCATATTCGTATGCTTGGGGCAGCCAGGTAAAGTTATTACCTTTATTGAATTTTTTTTCCACGTGTGGGTTTGAGTCATTCTAACAAAGTGGGTAATTGCAGCATCTGGCATTGCCACCCTTTGGACCAACCATGCCATCCCCTCCGTCAAGTAATCCAGACGAGTTGAGATGAGGTGAAGATACAACCCAGGTAGTTCATTTTAGTCTGATTTTATGGTTTGTGCTTGTACCTCGGTATGTTTCTCACTGAATAATGTGCATTCCAAAAAATGCAGCATTCGGCGATGCCACCATGTGTGCCAACTATGCCCTACCCACCCTGCACAAGTGATTCATCAACTATGCCATTTAGAGCTGAAGGTGAAAAGAATGTTGGAGGTACACTTTTAACCATATGCAATCTCATCCATTGTGTATATATATATTTCTAATCCTACCCATGCAATCTTCCTTGTCAGAAACTTCATCCGATGTAAATATTGAGCCAGATACGGAGGGGCTGAATGAAGTATCAGATGATGATAATAGAGTTGGGCCTCCAAGATCTGGAATGAAATTCCCTACTAATAAAGAGGTTTTAGTTTATTACAAACGATATGCCAAACAAGAGGGTTTTGATGTTATCATAAAAAGGACAAAGAGAGATATGGATGGGGGTGCGAAGTATGTGACGATTGGTTGTGCACGTGGCGGCAAGTACTATCCTAGCCACAGTAATTTATCAAAGCCACGACCAATGATAAAAACGGATTGTAAGGCAAAAATAAATGCCCGCTTTGTGAATGGGGTATGGGTGTTGACCAGTGTTGATCTTCTTCACAATCATGATACTGTTAGCCCACAAAAATCTAGATTTTTTCGATCTCACAAATGTCTAGATGAATACAGTCAGAGGATGCTTGAATTGAATGACAGAGCGGGTATTCGGATGAATAAAAATTTCCAAGCTTTAGTGACTGAAGCGGGTGGGTTTGAGAATTTAGATTTCCAAGAGAAAGATTGTAGGAATTTTATTGACAAAGCTAGATATTTAAGAATGGGTAAAGGAGGTGGTGAGGCACTAAATGACTACTTCAAGAGAATGAGGAAAATGAATGATGGCTTTGTGTCCGTCATGGATTTGGATGATGACTTTAGAGTTAGGAATGTGTTTTGGGCTGACGCAAGAAGTCGAGCGGCATATGAATATTTTGGTGATGTTATCACGTTCGATACAACGTACCTAACAAATAGGTATGGGATGCCTTTTGCCCCCTTCGTTGGTGTCAACCATCATGGACAGTCCATACTCCTAGGGGCAGGCTTGATTTCAAGCGAAGACACCAGTACTTTCGTATGGTTGTTTGAAGCATGGTTAGAATGCATGAATGGACGAATCCATCATAACAGACCAAGACCGGGCAATGAAGAATGCGATTCAAATTGTATTCCCGAATGCAAGACATATATATTGTCTCTGGCATATAATGCGGAAACTGCCGGAGAAATTGGGCTCCCACTCGAAATACGATGTAGGGCTGAAGAATGCCATCCAGAGTGCAATCTATGATACACAGACTTGCGAACAATTTGAAGAGAAGTGGGGGCAGCTAATTCAAAAGTATGACCTTACTGATAATGCATGGTTGCATGGGTTGTACACCGAAAGGTGATTTTGGGTACCAGTTTACTTGAAAGGTGTATTTTGGGCTGGTATGAGCACCACCCAACGGTCTGAAAGCATGAACGCCTTTTTCCACAGATTTGTGCATTCCGGTACGACATTAAAAGAATTTGTTGATCAATTTGACAATGCTCTGAGGAAGAAGGTGGAGACGGAGACTACAGCTGATTTCCAGTCGTGTAACCAGACGATCCCATGTGTATCCCAATTCAAAATTGAGAGGCAGTTTCAATTAGTGTACACGAATGCAAAATTTAAAGAGGTCCAAGCAGAAGTTTGGGGGATGCTTTTATGTAACCCTTCACTAGTCAGCACAGAAGGTAGCATTTCCACTTTCGATGTTTTCGAAGAAATTTCCACACCTGATGGGCAGTCCAAAATTGTGAAGTACATAGTTTACTTTAATGAAGATGAAACTGATGTTAAATGCATGTGTGCCCTGTTTTCAAAGAAATTTCCACACCTGATGGGCAGTCCAAAATTGTGAAGTACATAGTTTACTTTAATGAAGATGAAACTGATGTTAAATGCATGTGTGCCCTGTTTGAGATGAGGGGGATTATCTGTAGGCATGCATTTAAAGTTTTCCAGATGAAGTACATTCATGTGCTGCCAGAGAAATACGTGTTGGATCGATGGAGGAAAGACATAAAGAGAAGATACACGTTGGTTAAGAGTAGCTATGATGATCAACGGGTCAATGCGGACGTAAGGCGATATGACCTTGTCGTTAAAAGGTGTCTACGATTTGCGACACGTGTATCTCGAAATGATGATAATGTGAGGGATTTCTTTCATCTTTTGGATGAGTTGGAGCAGAGGTATGTAGGATTAGAGCCTGAGTCCGGAACTTCAAAGTTAAAGGAGAACATGGTTGCCGATAAGGGTAAGAAAGTATTAAGCCTGCACGTTGTTCGGGGTAAAGGGAGACCGCCAACGAGAAGAAAGGTCCCGATGGTCGAGAAGGCTACAAGGAAGAGAAAGAATAAACAAGTATTACGTTTTGCATCGTTAGTTATGTACATATTGGACTGCATACATATATTGTTCCTATTTATTGTTAATTTTTATTTTCCATTTTAGACTTATAGGCAGCTATTTCACGACAAAGCTCAGAATGTTGAGCTCCCGGTGTCAGATGTTGGTGATACTGTTGACGAGGTTGTTATCCCAACCCAGTCTAGTACTCTAACACAAGTAAGGCCTCCGGGCAATGATGAGGTTATTCCCACCTTTTGGCATGTCTATTTTTCTATCTTTAATGTAAGCTTCAAAAATAATTTTTTGAAGTTTTCAATTTCTTCAGGCTACGCCAAGCTTGCCCCATGGAACTTAGCATAGATACTGCTACTGAGATTGAGCTTGAGCATTGGCCTGCTAATCATGTATTTGTATTTTGGAGATCTCAGTCTTTTGTGAACTATGGTGGAAGATAGAGATTGGGCATTTCTCCTGAAAGCAAACCTAGTGGAATTACCCCAACATGCGTTTTGTTTACTATTTTCAGCTACATTGCAGTGTAGCAGCTTAAAAAAACTAAGTATTACTGCTTTTGGTAAGCGTGATAAACTAACATAATTAATGAATGAGTGGTTAACTAATTACACTCCCCACTAATGCATCATTTCTAACTACTAGTGTGTTTTGAAATTCTTACCCATTATGTAAGCAAATTATAACATTACAGTTACTCCTAATTTTTACACCCGAATTGTATTATGCACTAGTATTTACTTAGCTAACAAAAGTATGTAGAAGGGTACACTAACATTACTGTTTTTTTAAATGATTTTGTACATTCCTGATTGGTTGCCTTTGTGTTCAGAGATTTCTTAATGGGAGATATCGATGTATATACAGCCAAGGTATGCCCTACACTGATCTTCTGTAGGCATGCATGCATTTGATTATCTGAGAAATTATGTCTTTTGAAATGGCTGAAGCTTGATTATGTAATAGGATAGGTATGTAATATTGCAAAACTTACCGAACTTTTCCCGATATGTGTAGGAAAAATGTCTAAAATAAACCTTCCATTTGCATGTTACATTTATTTTTAAACGCGTTATGTATGGTATATGCCAATTATATATATCCACATTTTTCACGTTCACACGTAACAGGCACTTTTAGAGAGCAGCTTGAGTATATCTTGGTTTAAGATATACTCAATTCCAACTTCGAGAACGTGTTATATGTCATGGGTTTCATATGCCAAGCTAATGATCCTTTCCACCTTTTTTATATGCACGTATAGGATTTGGGCATATATACACCTAATGAGATGTTGCAACATGCACATTCTGGAACTCTCTTAGTGTTCCTAACCAGAATTTTGTCTTTTTAACATCTTTGTGGTTGTGCACATGCAGTTTTGTATGGGGGAACATTATCATCTTGGACTTCTACCATTGAAGTGTGGGGAGTGTAGAGAATATTACACTGTGGATCCGATCCCATTTGAAGTCAAAACATAACATGCCAATTTTGGAGATCTTTTATTTCTTGGGATTTAGAAGCTTGCCTTCTCATCTACTGTGCTTTAAATATTTGTGAAGTCTAAATATTTGTGAAAGTTTAATATATGTGTAGGAATATGTACTTTTTTCTCTTTGCATTTACTATCTCTGTGATACTCTTGCAGAAGCAAATGGGTTCTTTTCGCTCCTGATCAACTATTCTGGAGGTTATGGCAGGGCATACAAAGTGGGCATTAGACATATGTTGGAGGTTATGTATTAGAAGTTGTAGGGAATGTTTGACAAAGGAGCCGACCTGGATTAAGTTGGAAGGAGAATGACTTTTGTAAATATATTTGTATCACCACTTTGATGAATTTTGAAGTTATCATGGATACAATCTTGTATTCTTTGTAAAAAAATAAGTTTATCCTACTAGGAGAATAGTTCGATTGTTTGAGTGCAGTGTTTTAATTAAGGTTGTGCAGCTCAAAATAATTCATATAAGTTTGTTGTGGAAACTTATAGTTAGTACTAAAAAAGTCCGCAACCTTTCTTCTAATAAAGCCAATTCCAAAAATGTGCCTACTCCAAATATCTAATAAAAAAAGAAAAAATCTCCGCAATGCCAAATATGTAAAACCTTGGCATATAACTAGAAATGCATGATCTTGAACTTAATATCCATATAAGCTGTCATAATTATATGCATACTATAATATATTGTTTAGAAAAATTAGTTTCTTGGCATATTCTTGTCAAAATCTGTGTAAAATTTAATAGTAACAAGTGTTGAAGCGTGTAACATGGAAAGGATTGAAGTGTGGCCAATACGGCTCGAGCGGAACCCAAGTAGAGCTCGAGCGGAACCATCCAGAGAGGTCTGCTCAACTTTCGCTCGAACAATAGCTCGAGCGGAACCGTCCAGAGATGTCCGGGAGATAGTCGCTCGACGTGAAGCTCGAGCAGAACTCAAACAGATAGTTCCGCTCGACTTTTGCTCGACATTACGCTCGAGCAAAATTCATACAGATTGTTTTGCTCGATTTCTTCTCCAGGTAGAGCTCGAGCGGAGGCCATCTAGAGATGTCCGCTCGATTCTCGCTGGAAAAATCGCTCGAGCGGAACCCGTCCAGATATGTCCGCTCGAATGGCGCTCGACATCTCGCTCGAGCATAATTCATACAGAGTGTTCCGCTCGATTTTCGCTCGATGTGGCGCTCGAGCGGAAACATACTGGTGATCGCTCGATTTTCTCTCGAACTAGCGCTCGAGCGGAAATCCATCCAGAGAGGTCCGCTCGATTTTGCGCTCGAATGACCGCTCGAGTGGAAGGAACTCGTTGTCACTGCGCTCGACTATCGCTCGAAACTTCGCTCGAGCCAATATTCAAGACATGTTGAACTTTAGGTTTTTCCACGCCGTTATCAACAGGGACTATAAATAGAACGGCTTATTCTGTTCTTTAGTGTGGAGAAACAGAGTAAAAACCCTAGTTGCTTCCCAAATCCATTGAGAGAAACTTTTCCCGACATTGTCAATCTATATTGGACAATGTCGTCTCCACCACACCACACTCAAGATCAAACCTTATTTAAGTCCATTGAGGTTTATGTGAGGTTTGGCCGGCAGAATCCGGATCTGCTGTTGATGCAGAGATCGAGATATTATCGTGGGAAGCTATAGAAAGGTCGGAGTTTATGCAAATTGAAGGGTCCAAATTCAGTTGCTGAGCATGGTAAGACAAGGCGTAAGGACTTGTTGAATTTGGACTCGCAGGAATTGGTTAAGTCTCGACAGCAACATCAGGTAACCTCATCTTGGCTACCCCCACCTTCTCAGGTATTCAAAATTAATTGGGATGCAGCAATTGATAAGTCTAGATGCAAAATTGGGATTGAGTCTGCTTGTTAGAGATTGGAATGGATTGGTGTTGCCAACTTCAATACAATTCAGGTCACTCTATCCTGATCCTTTTCTCTCGAATCTATTGGGGCTATGGAAGCAGCCTGTTTTGGTTATCACCTGGGACTTAAAAGGATCATCCTATAAACAGTGTTTCCCTCCTAGTTACTCAAGCAATTAACGGCAAAGTAGAGATATTGCGGACAGCAGCTGGAATGATCATTGATGATATTAAAAATCAGTTAGCTGTTTATGACTCAGTATGAGTCTTACACATTCGATTCATTGGGTAATAAGGAATGTTACGTGCTTGATAAGAATGCTCTCTTCGCTTCTACATCCTCTGTTGATGTAGGCTACTCAGATTCAAAGAAGGAAGTATTCTAACTATTTTACGAGTAAGGAAGAGGGTTTTAAAAAATGGAGGAAGGAAGAAACTAGCCTGTATCAAGGGGTGGAAAAAGAGTTAGTGAGAGAGGGAGATGAAAATCAGGGGGAAAAAAGTAGAGGTGAGGAAGTGAGAATAGATGACACTTCAGAAAGTTCTAACAATGGGAGGGAAAGAGAGTTTAAAAATAAAGAGGAAGTGAATATGAGTGTGAGGATGGGGCAAAATAATGCAGAGAAAATTATGGTTAAACTGTTTGAGGTGGAGCTGAGAGAGGAGGGTATATGTCAAGCTGGTGGTATGAGAACTAAAGATACTTATTTCAGCAAAGGAGGGGCTTGAAATTTATGGCAAGAATGAACAGGTCACAGCTTGAAGAGGTGGCAGTTATTTTCAGAAGAGTGTGGTTTAGGAGAAATGAATGGGTCTTTGAGAAGAAACTTTCCTGTCCGAGAAATATACTTATTTCAGCAAAGGAGGGGCTTGAAGAGTATAAGAACTCACAAAGGGTTCAGATGCATGACTCATGTCCAGATAGACTAATGACTCAATGGCAGAAACCAGAGGCCAACTTCTTAAAGGTGAATTGGGATGCATCCTTTGACATGAAGAGAAAGAGAATGAGAGTGGGAATAATGATTAGAAATGAGATGGGAGAGGCAATGGTGGCTGTTTGTGATCAAAGGGAGTATGCTCAGAATTCCCACTCTGGCTGAATGTTATGCACTTTGGAAGGAAATGGAGTTGTGCAATGATTTAAACATGTAGAAGGCTATTTTGGATTATGATATGCTAAGGCTATTGGTACAGCAGTCAACAGTGAGGAGGAGGATCTATCCAGTGTTGGTCCTTTAATTGAAGATATACGTTCAGTGTTCAATGTAAAGACCAAATTGGTCTTTACATTTTGCTTATAGGGTTCCCAATACAGTGGCTCATACACTTGCTAAAGAAGCTTTGAAATTAGTAGAAGCAAAGATATGGATAGAAGATATTCCAGCTTTTATTGTAAACTGTCTGGAAAAAGACAAACTTTGTAACACTTACTTAAAATTAATGAAGAATGGAGGTTTATTTAAAAAAAAAAAAAAAATCTGGGAATACCGCTCGAGCGAATTTACAACTACGCTCGAGCGGTATCGCTTTAAAAACCCTGCGCCGGTTAGTTTTTCCCAGACCCGATTAACTTTCTTTTTGTACTGCACCGTTTCTTCTCCCCTCTCCGTGCGACTTCCTCTCTGTGTGCACTTCCTCTCTCGATTTCTCCAACAAGAGACCAGCTTTCACTCACGGTATGGTTCTTTGCTTCTCATTTCCTTGATTATTTTCATTCCCGTTTTCTTTGACCATGGCTTTGTTGTCTGGCATTGTGTGTTGGTTTCAAATGGAGAATGGTTTCGGGGATTTGGGCATTTTTGGTTGTTGTTGGGGTTCTGTTGGTTTTGCTACATTGCATTTCGAAATGCTTGTATTTAGGAGGTTCATGGAACCCCCTAGGAGTTTTTGAACTCGGTTTTTGCTTGGGTGCACTCCAAGTGTTCGGTGAAATGCCACAATGGTGTTTGGTTACATTTTTTCATCTTGTCACCTGCATAGCATTGTGCCAATGCTCATTACATATCATTCCTAGTGCTGGGATAGTGTTTGGCATATAAAATGCCATTGTGGCATTTCATGGTTTGTATATGGGAGGGTCATGGGACATACATTTGGTTTAAAACCCAACTTTGGCTTAGTGGCACTTGAAGTGTGGGTTTTGAAATGCCAAATGGGCTTGTATGATGATCGTGTGGGTGTGAGTTGGCATAAAAACTTTCCAAAACCCAAGGTTTGGCATGGTATACATTGTGCATTGGTATGTGCATTAAGCATGTGAATTTGTATGAGGGTAGGAAATGTGCATTATTGACATGCATACATCGTATCTTCACAATTCATTTAGCCTTGTCTAACGGTCACTAATTGTGTCAACAGCCATCGTCATGTCTCGACGTGTTCGTCCACGCCAAAATCCTCAAGCCCCTGCTCAAGCACATTTCCACAATGCTCAGGCACGAGAGCTTTACACTAAGAACTTCTCTAAGCGCACTCCTATTGTCGAGCGTGAAGTCTCCCTTGGTGAGCTTAATGAGACCATAATTCCCCGTATCTTTGAGTCTCGCCAGTGGCATGCCTTGACCACTGGTTATCCCACTCCTTCTGTGGAGTTGGTTCGGGAGTTTTACTCCAACATTCATGCCATCTCTGACGATGGCTCTTTTGAGGTTAGTCTCCGGAACATCCTCTTCCGGGTGACTCCGGGCATGGTAGCGGAATTGCTAAACGCCCCACGTGTGTCAAATCCAGAGTATCCCTATACACGGACATCTCCTCCTAGTCCGGAAGTCATTGCTGGATGTCTCTATGGTGGGTTTGTACCTTGGGAAGGTAAATCACCCCTTCATACAGTGAGATTTTCACCCGAGTATCTCATTCTCAGTCGGATTGTCCTAACAAATATGTATCCTACTAGTCATCAGAGTGATGTGGGTCTTGACCGGGCCACTCTTCTGTATGCACTCATCAATGGTGTCACCATTGATCTTGGGAGTCATCTGTGCCGGGTCATAGTTGAGGTCTTTCAGTCCTCCAAAATACGGACTGGATTGCCATTTGCCTGCCTCATTACTCGGTTAGCTCTCGCTCAGTCAGTTGCGTTTCTTCCGCATGAGCCTAGAATTCCTCTTAAGGCCCCTATTGGTCGGAGGACCATGCAGCTGAGTCGTGCTCACATTACCCCTCACCCTCTATTTGTTGAGCATCCTCCAGCACCATCGTCTCAGCCATCGAGCTCTCGGCCATCCAGCTCACAGCCTCCAAGCTCGGCACCATCCACATCGGCACAAGCGTCGACCGAGCCCAGCCTTCAGCAGGTCCTTGACTACCTTGCCCGCCTTGATGCGAAGATTGATAGCTTGCAGCAGCTTGTGACTCAACGCTTCAACGATATTGAGGAGCGTCTCGATGATGATGGTGGCACTCAGAGTGATGGAGAGTAGTATGAATTCAGGGGGAGTAGTAAGAAAGGGAGGATAGATGTTAGTAACACAATTTTATGTGGAGAGCAGCTTTTGTTTTTGTATCACATGCAGCTTGTGCTGGGGTTGTATTGACACATTGAACCTCAATGTCTCATTAATTGCTTAATGAAATGTTTTTTGATGAAAACTGTGCTTGTAAGGCCAGGAACGTGTATTCTGGTTAGTGATTTACAAACATACATTGACTAGACTTAGGAGAATATATATTGCATTACCTTGTTGGTACGTTTAACCGTTTGCAGAAATATCTCAACCTGTTCAAGTTCAAGACTATGCTTGAATCTGAAAATCCTGGGTGGGGTGTGTCATCATTTCAAGAAAGTTAAGTTTGAAGGGGGTGCAAAGGAGGTTGTCATGGCAGTTTGTAGTAAAGAAGAGCTGCTGACTTGGTATGGCTCACTAGCAGAAGATGTTAGGTATCATCTTAGATACAATACTGACTGGTCGATACAATATGTTCCAAGAGAGAAAAACATGTTTGCTCATACCTTTGCAAAAAAAAGCATTTGATTATAGAAGAAAAGAAAGTTTGGTTAGAGGACTCCCCAGAATTCATTGTGGGTTGCCTCAATAGATATATCAATTGTTCCACATTATATTATAATGAAATTTCAGAGGTTTATTACAAAAATAGAAGATAGGTTTTATATCCTGTAGACTTCTTTGTGTACTTGGGCTATGCCCATTCCTATTACAACTACCATTACTTAAAAAAATAAAAAGAAAAAAAAAACATGGAAAGCATTGAAGTATGGTCAATCCGGCTCGAGCGTTGTCACACAGACTGTTCTGCTCGATATTCGCTCGACTAACAGCTCGAGTGTAACCATACAGAATGATCCGCTCGATGTTCGCTCTACGTGACGCTCGAGCGGATCCATCCAGAGATGTCCGCTCGATTCTCGTTCTACTTGACGCTCGAGCGGATCCATCCAGAGATGTCCGCTCGATTCTCGCTCGAATTGATGCTCGAGCAGAAGTCATCTAGAGTCAACCGCTCGACCAGCGCTCGACGTTTCGCTCGAGCGGTTCGTGAAAGTTAAGCTGTGCTGGACTCTAGCTCCACACTTCGATCAGGTCAAGGTTCAAGGCGTCTTTCGCTCGATTTTTTCATGCCGTGCTAATTTCAGGGACTATAAAAGATAGAATAAATGAATTTGTTCTTTAGTGTCAAGCAACATTGACCTAAAACTCTAGTTTCTTCCAAGAGCCATTAAGAGAAACTTATTCACATTGTGAATCTCTCTTAGACAAACAGGTCCTCTTTGTTTAAACGTTATTTAACCGTTGCTTGATAATTTTCAGGACGAATTTATTTCGGACCAATAAAAAATAATCCATTTGAACGCGATCGAATAGTCTAACTTAATTTTATTTGTGAAGATATTTTTTAGGACGAATTTAAACTTTTATTAGGACGATCTTGGGACATGTTTCCCGTCTCAAATAGATAGAAACTATTGGAAAGAAATGCCAGTTCTTTGAGATGAAACTTTCGTTCCAAAAGACCTTATTTCTTGTACTGATTCTAATAAAATTGTTTGAAATAAAAGAGGAAAACAAAAAGTAGTTACCATAAAATTTTAAGACAGACCAAATTCTAATTTGATGAAATATAAGATATTGCGGACAAGAACAAGAACAAACGTATAAAAAAGTAAGAGAGACATAAATTAGATAGAAGATTATATATAACAAATATTAATCATATTTTCACATGGAAAGTTGGCGTGCTTGTACTGACTTCACAAAATACTGAAACTTGAAACCATAACATACAGAAACTCCAAGACTCGACAAAATACTGACTGCAAAAAGGGCGGTTGATGATTGAAGCCATTGGTAAAGAAAGGTTTTAGCTTAGATTATGATGATATCAACCCCGTCGGGGATATTGAATGTTGCTGCAGCACCAATTTTCCTGGAAGCTTCCCTGTCTTCTGTAGGGTCCATTTGAAATTGCTATCATCTTCCTCCGCATCGTCATGGCTAGGTGTTGAGGGAATGCGGATGCTTCTAGACCTACAATTCTCAGTTGCAAGCATATTCAGTGGTGCCAAGGTGAGAGATTTCTACCACGACAGTATCATCATCAACTGGGAGGGGTTGCTTCCAGGGTTCCCCATAAATCCTCATGTACGTATGATCACATGCCCCTCTGTCCCACTCAAAGCGGATTCCGTGTGCCTACGGACAAAATAAAGACAAAAAATCAGTGGTATGCTCAGGTTAGCAGTTGGTATTGTATATTGAGTCTTCCAATATAAAATGTCAAATGGTGCTTTGCAAAGTCATTCGACTGTAAAAATCAGATTTGTAACTAAATGTACCCTTTCCCTCCTAATAAGAGGTCTTATATTTGGCCGACATCATTGATGACATCTTCTAAGGAAGCCATTTTCCCAAGGACCAAGATAAAACAGGTCAATTCCTAACGAAATGACATATCATCCCCTACAATAACTAAGGTGTGAAGGACGTCATTAAGTAAGTTTATAATGGAAAGGAAAAAAAAGTCAGTAGAAACAAAGGGAGTTATCATTAGGTAAGTTTATAATTAATCCACAAAACTACCACTACTTTTGCAATTTGACAACTGAATTATCATGTCAGGTACATGATTGCAGAAATAATAAGGAATTCCTCGCACCCAGAAACCTTATTGTAAGTGCAAACAGCACAGGATGGAAAGGCCTGCTTTATGTTAAGCTTCCATTTGCAAAATGCAGCTGAAAAAAAACAATAGAGAAAGAAAAAGCTTATAATTGTTGTCCTGAAACGTGTATAAGAGCTCAAAGCTCAATCGAAAACAGATAGAATGCTTTAAGCAATGAAGGGGAACACTCAGAGGTCTAAAATATGAAAGATTTCAGCCAAATCAATGACTAACTTCCCAATAGCCATCCTCATGGGCCAACAAAAAATCAATGTCATTCCTGGACACTCATGAACTAAACCATAAGAAACCAGAACAACCTTAGGGGTTATATAAACCCCTAAAATTCTGTACTGGAACGGGAAAAAAAAATTGAAACCAACATAAATAAATAAAAATGATCTGAATTATGACCAATAAAAGGGAATGAAAATCTGAATGAAGTATTTGCAGATTATGTTGAAAAAAGTAATATTGGCAACTGGCAAAGACCTAATGATTAATGCCAAACAGAGAGTATATCACAACTGCATATATAAAACAGTATTGACTCTAACAAATCAACAAATATGATTAGACAAAATCTTCCATACAGAATTTGTTGCCAGTGTACTTCGAGAGGAAACCACGGATCAAAGAATCCATTTAGAAACCATTTAAAATCATAAAAAATTAATCTTAATACAAGAAAATATAACTTCAAAACCACAAAAACCTAAAATAAATTAAAAAGAATGAGAAATACAGGGCAGATTTAACCTTTTAGAAGCAATGTTATGGTTAGCAGTGGGTGTTTGGAGCGACGGTGAAGGAGGGATTGGAGGCGCGAGATGGGTGTTATGGTTAGCAGTGATAGTGGAGGAATGGAGGCACAAGAGGGCTTTGGAGCGACGTTGAATGAGGGATTTGAAAACTGAAGGGAGATGACATTGACGAGGCACATCGGGAACTCTCATGTAGAATGAATACGAAGAGGCGCTTAAAATGAACTCTCTTGAGATATGGGTGTTGGCTGACAGATGTGAATTTAATAGTATACAGACGGTTTGACAAATCACGTTTACTAATAACGGTAAACAACATAAAAACGTTAAACCAACTATTTTCTGTTAGATAAACACTTTTTTATATATAGAGAGATATATATAAATATATATGTACATGCTTGATTGTGATCTTACGGAGATTTTAATATTTTATCTTGATTTTATATGTGTGAGTGTGTGTGTGTGTGTGTGTGTGTGTGTGTGCATGCTTGATTGTACTCTCTTCTCCATCTTCTTTTCTATTATATTTTATTTTCTATCACTTAGGGCTGATTGAAATTCCCATGAAAAACTTCTTTGTAATATATGCATAGTATTTACCTATCAAAAGGAACATATCATTTCCAAGCTTTTGAAATGGATCCGCATTGCTTTGCCTAGCCATTGAATATCCTTATGTACACACATATATTACAAGTTTAAAAGTCAACATCATAGACATCTTCTGATATCATATTAAAAATTTAGAACCATCATTCTGATTTTGAATTTTTGACTTCATTACATATTGCTTTTATACCTTAAATTTTTCTAAGGCCAAGGTCGAATCAGTTCATCTCCAATAAATGCGAGAATGCTGTAAGAACTACATTATAAACATGAACCTAAATATCTTCACTATCAACCTCCACGCTCTTTAGCACAAGATTCTGAACAGATATGCATGAGTGAGTGCTTACATGCATATGTGCGGTTTCAAGTGGGTGTACTGAGTAAAAGAAAGATCCATACCCATATAATGGTTTAATGCTCCACGGAAATAATGCTATTGAGGACATGAACTGGGAGGCCAAGGGTGATAACTTAAGCCTAGCTTTCAGCTGGTAAGAAAATGATGTCCATACAAAGGATCTGAACCCCTATATTCACAAATTAATTGTAATATGTTGGTGAGAATTGAACATAAGGTGGAAAGGGAAGTAAAAACATAAACGCTCCAGGAAAATGACTCCTTCAGCTCAGGCACAATCTTGCATCCCAAACAAACTCACTTAAGCTACAAAACTGACCCATAATCATTATATTAGAGCAAACACAGGAGCTTGATTTATAGATAAGGGAATTCCAATATTTTCACGTGAAAACAGAAAAAAAACCCAACACCAATAACCAAGTACCCAAAAATAACTTCACAAACAAACAACGAAAATCATCTGACCCCGAAACCCAAAACTGGGAATGCAAAGATCTCTGACTCCCAGAAACGACATCAAAAGGGGAAAAACTACCGCATTTGGCTAACACACACACACAGATGAAGAATAGAACCTGAGTGAAGTAAATGAAGCCAACAAATCAAAAAAAGGAAGCCCCAAATGCAGTCTTCAAATGTTTCGCCCAAATCAGACATTTTTTCGAATTCCAACCCTCACTTCTCTGTCGCTATGTCCTGTGCCTCCATTTCCGTAGGGTATGATAAATTTTCCTGGGGTGAGAGAGCTCCATCACGTTCGAGAGGGAGAAGATGGAGAGTTGAGAGATTTGAGGGAGACATGAGGGTGAGAGGTCTGGGGGAGAGGGAGAACGAGAGTGAGAGTGAGAGGACTGAGGGAGATGTCTTGAGTGAGAAGAGGGAGAGTGAAGGGTCGAGTGAGATGTCTGAGATTGGCCATAAACCGTGATGTGTACAGAACCGGGGTTAGGCCATGTCAGGAGTGTGGCGTGCAGTTACTAAACCGGGGGATGAATAGAATTTCTGTAAAACAATAGGTATGTGAATGTCCAAAATACCCTATATTTTACACAATGGATACTATTCATTTTACTTGAAGGAAAATGCAACTCTCACCAGAGTGGCTACCGACAATTCTCATTGAATGTTGTTTTTTTTGCTTAATGATTAAAGTAGTGATTTTTAATAAGTTTGTGGTTTTTTTTTATTTTTAAAAAATGTTTGAAAAAAAGCGTAGGGGCAAAAAAAAAAAAAAAACTGTCTTGGAGGGAGGTAGGGAGGGAGAGACAGTGAGACACAGTATAACAAATGAGATAACTATAATATATAAGCAACAGATGCAAGCGACCGATTCACCTTCAACAAGTTCATGGACTCATGAGGAATGACACAGAAGTTCAGCAACACCATACATGTTCATAAAAGACAGATCACACAAAGAAGGATAAAACTAACACATATGGTCATTTAAGGAGGGTCTTGACTATCGATTTGACATTTAGTTTCTTGAGATCTGTATATGACTGTCCACAGCCAACAAACATGACCGGAGCACCAGATATGTAAACTATTGACAGTGCAGCTCCAACCTACAACATGAATTTCAATCCATACATCAGACTTAACCACTGAACATGATGGAGGCAATCAAGCCATCCATAACTCCATTTCGTGTGAAGAGTATCTACCTTATCATCAATAGTATCAAATTTAGTGAGCAAGATCCCATCTATCAATCTTGGATTGGGTGAAGGCGAAAGGTCCGCTAATTTCTGCAAGCACAAAGAAGCATAGATGACAATAACTAAGTTAGAGGATATAATAGGAGCACATAATCTGGAAAAGAAAAGGGAAAAAAAAAGTTGGCAGAATAGAAGACCATCCTAAACATGAAAATTAAACCTGATTAAACTTTGAAAGTTGATCAACGGCATCATTTCCAACCAGTGCCTCTCCAACAAACAAGACCAGATCTGGATTGTTAAGGTAAATAAGCTTTGAGAGTGCTCTCATCAATGGTTCATTATCCTGAAAAGTAAAGTATCAAAGGTTCATCATTAGTAGATGTATCAAAGATGGACAGCGGGGTAAGAACAGACATGTACTAATAATAAGGTTCATTATTAGCTCATGAAGCCGATAAATAGAAAATATTTATGCGGTAATCCTAGATAAGTGTGATACCTGCATTCGACCAGCTGTGTCAACGAGAACCACATCAGAACCATTGTGTGTAGCCTCCTGGATCGCTTCTTTTGCTACAATTGCAGGATCTTTCTCATACCCCTTCTCAAATATAGGGATCTTAAAAAGGAAAATATCAAAAACTCAGTTATCACCATCCAGCTTGTATTACTTGTACAATTATTGCAGAAACAAAAACCCTTTCCAATTAAATAATCCAGATATCTGATAACCATTGGCTGAAACATCAAATGTCATACCTGGAGCCTTCGTGGATGAGTCCGCAGCTGCTCAATAGCTCCAGATCGGAATGTGTCACAAGCAGCCATCATGACACTGACCTGATGCTGCAGAAGCCAGTAGGCAACCTGCAAAGTGAGTTTTGAAAGAAACTCTCTGATCAAAAGTCATTCCATATAATGTGTCCTCAACAGGACCAATGTATGTATATACAAAAAAAAAATGCATCATCTACTACAGACAACTAGGGATTAAGCTTAATCTTAACTAGCACTAAATGTTATTTTTTTTCTTTTAAATAATTCAGATAAATCTCCCAGCTCCATTTACCATTTCAAAAAAGGATGGCTTTACCTTTGCTAAATTAGTAGATTTCCCAACTCCATTAACACCGACAAAAACAACAACATAAGGCTTCCCTTGTTCCTTTGCAGCATGCACGTCCCTCAATATGTCAATAGAACGCCTAGGAGTTAAAATACGTACAAGAGCTTCTTCCATTGCTGCCTACAGTCATTGGTTCAAGCCCATGATATTAATCTTGTTACAGATGACCACAACAAAATGGGTAAGATAGGAAAAAGTAATGGACTCACAAACCTGCACTGTCGAAGATATCCTTGTGAATGAAGCCAGTTTTTTCCCTTCAAGACTTGCTGCCACTGATTCACAGAGTTTCTCTGCTATCTCCTCAGCCTATAAGTGTCAGAACATGGAACTCTAAGTAGCAGGCATAGTGCGATTGAGAAGTACATAAAAAAATAGACATGAAACTCAGGTAGATCATTGAAGCTGAAAGAGAACCATACCACATTCTTGGTCATAAGCCTATCCTTGAGAGCTCTCAAAGCTGGTTCCAGGTCTGACTTCTCCAAATTTGCTTTGCCCGCAATACTGAGAATAGAAAAGTGAATAAATTAATGAAGCGTGTATTTGATAATTTCAATGAAAACGCAAATGGTAAGAGAACAGTGCAACAGAATGGCCATTTTGTGCTAAAGACCTAAAGCTGACAGTTGATCCATGGGTTCTTTTAAAACACAAAAGCAAAGAGCAATATTACAGCCATCAACAAGATAAACCTTTACAAAGACTCCTCAAAAACTCCAAGATTTGAAAAAGGAAAAAAGAGATAAAGAAGTAAATGAAAAAAATAAAACAATTAATTCTCTCGATACATCAACGAAAACTTTCTTTATTTTACTGATTAACTGTAGGAAGGAGAGGAAGGGGAGGTTGAACTCCTCAGGGGTAACATAGGCATTTAAACTTGATTAAGGGTCAATGGAGCAATCTGAATCGAAAAAAAAAAGAAAAAGTAGATTCACAGGAAGTTCATTAAGTGATCTATAAACATATATACATGATTGCCCAAATATCACATTCAATAGTCAAAACAAAATCTCCTGGATGTGATCAACCAGTATGTATTTATTTTTCAGGAGACAAAAAATCTCGGAGAAAATAGAAAGATCCTTCTACTAAGTATGGCTGAAGCTGCAGAGCACAAACTTGAAGAACAAAATTGCAGAGACACTCTAACTTTAAATGCGTAAAAATAACCAAGGGACTGAAAATAAACTAACCTTTGAAACATTGATGAAAACCATCCCTTCTTCTTAGTTTCAGGCTTGCTGTCCTTCCCCACTTCCTCATCTTCTTCACCCTCGCTTTCACAGCTGAATATCTCTTTCTTGTCCATCATACTTTCACCGTGATCTACTGCAACAACCTCTATATTGTCTCCATTCTCACCCACAAAATCTGTAAAATCCAGTTTTGCCTGAGGGGGTGAATCGTCTCAAACTCTGTTCTTTTTTGTTATCTTTTTCTTTGGCTCTGCCTTGGAGCCCTTGCTAACAGCAGGTTTAGTTTTCTTCCCACCTTTAGCTTTGAGCTTTTGAAGCTTATTTACATCAAAAGTCCCAGCATTCGAACTCCCATTTTCTCTACCATTAGCACGACCATTAAACTTAGCCTCTTCATTATGAACATAATTACCATTGGAGTGCCCATTCTCCAATTTACGGCCCTTCCTATCATCACCGTCTTCACTATCATTGGAGGAATTACTTTCACTGCTTTTGTTGTTAGTCGCTCCTTCAAATCCAGCCTTTTGCATATGTCCTTGCTTCTTACTATTATTTAGAGACTTGCCCACCACCTGCTTTGATCTCTTCAAATCCTCAGCCCGAGCCTCAGCCTCCTTTTTCAGTTGCCTATAAGTTTCATCGAAATCACTATAGGCCATCCGTTTTGAATCATAAATCTGAGAAAACTCATGTTTCACCATTGCAAGCAGATCGTCCACATACAGCAGATGGAGAATCCGCTGATATACGGCGACAAATACAAGGCCAAGCTCGTTATGGAAGGTCCATTTGAGTGTGTAAGCGGCACCTGGGCCATCATAGTTGTATGATGCTGCACCAGATCGCTCTTCCAAAAGACAAGACCGGATCAAGGTGTCGATTGGTGATCCCTTAAGAGCATTTCCGAGCTCTTTACATGTCCAGAGGATTAATCCTCCTCGAGTAAATATCAGTAACTGCTCTAACATCTCCTATACTCGTATATAACTACAATCAAATCCAAAAATGCATAAGACTATGAGACCCAGGAATTCAAATATGTATTGGAAAGAAAGGAGATAAGGAAAAAAAAATCTATCAAAAGCTAAAGGAGAACACAAATTTAAATTTAAATTTAATATCTTCTTTTTTTCTTTCCCAGATTTTGGATCGAAGAAACATCTCCTCTAAGCATGCCAAGTAGAATCACATATCTAAGATGAAGGATTCTCATATAACATGTATAACATGCCCAATATATATACATATCATAAGCCTGGCGTTAACGTTTCAATTTTTATGCTCTTTACCCATTTTCATAGGCAAACAACCTGAGAATTGAGGCGCTATTAATTAAATTCCTCCTCGAGAAATCAAAGTTCAGAGAGAGAGAGAGAGAGAGATCGGGGAGGCCATGCAAACCCCAATCGGCACCAGGTTCACAACTTGATTTATTTTTCGCCCAGTCGATCACGGAGTAAAAACCCATAACATCTACATATATGCTTATAATCCCTAAGGCGAGATGAATTAAAATTCATAATTTACCAGAAACAGAAATCAGATTCATCAAATCAATACACCAAATAAAAGGAAAGTCGCCACAAAATCTGTGATAATTGGATCAATAAGCTTTATTAAAAGTAGGGAATTTGAGGGAATCGGGAGAAGGGAAAGGAAATACCTGTGTTTCCTTAGGGCACTAAGAAACCTACAAACCAAAGGGGAAAAAAAATAAACTAACAACCAGAGAGAGAGAGAGAGAGAGAGGAAAAAGGGTAACATAAAAAGTTAAAAACACCGCATGGGAAGGTTCCGCTGTATATATATATGTCTGAGGTTCAAGAGGGAGGAGAGGGAGAGTTCAGAGGTCTAAGGGTCGAAGAGGGAGATCCCAGTTGCGTCGAGTGAGATGAGCTGCGTCGAGTGAGATGTCTGAGGGAGAAGAGGGAAAGTGAAAATAGAGGGAGGAGAGGGAGAGTTCAGAGGTCTAAGGGTCGAAGAGGGAGATCCCAGTTGCGTCGAGTGAGATGAGCTGCGTCGAGTGAGATGTCTGAGGGAGAAGAGGGAAAGTGAAAATGTGAAAGCAGCTATGGAGGGAAAGTGAAGCAGTTCGGGAGAGATGTTGTTTGATAAACCGTGACGTGGGAGGGAACCGGGTTCGGCCACGTCAGGAGTGTGGTGTGTGGTTAGCGAACCGGAGGTTGAGTAGCTTTTTGCAAAAGGTTATTATTAATAAAAGTACATATTTAATTCACCCAGGCCTTGCCCATTTCTTAAAAAAAAAAAAACTTATTTTTGTGCCCATCAATCTAGGTTAACATGCAAAATCTTTCATCCGGGTTTCTGCGTGGTGAACAGATCAAGTGGTAGCCTGGTAGGGCAGTTGTCACTCTACGTTGTTAGTGTGTGGTGATAAAAGCTAATATTAACGTAGTATATTTAACATATTAACTTGGCTTATAAAAGAAAATTCATATAGTACGTTCAATTATAACCTTTTTTTTTGTCATAAATAGTTTATAAATTTCATTTCGTAAAAAGCTTTTTATAAATATAACATTTATAATTTAATTAGGTGTTTCTCTCTAAATGAAATTTACTGTCGAACGAACCGAACTCCTTTGTATGTATCATAATTTTTTTCTCCATCTCTATCCCTATCCCGCAGGTACTGCGTTTGAATCAATAGTGCTATATCAATTCAACTTATTCTTTCAATTGGTATTTTTGTTTATCTCTTTCAAAACCAAAATTGAAATTTAGGGAAATGCTCGCAACATTGGTCCTGATAAACCCCAATTTATTACTTCGTCAAGGATTTTTATTAGCTAGAGCAAATAAAAATAATTGAATTATTCTACACATCATTCATACACCACACATTTGGTAAGAGAATGAAAGAAGTTTAATCTTCTTCTTGGGGCTTGTTGGGTCGTATCATGGTGATGGAAGCCTCACTCTCACTCACGTGTTTGTGGCGTGTTGGACGATTAAATCTAGGGTTATCTCAAAGTAACACAAAGATCCCAATGGGTTGGTTGGTGAAAATTAAGACTAACTCAAGTTAGCATTCAATTTTCTAAAGTTGGAAGAGAAAACTCTCATTCATTCAAATTAACATAATAATAATTACCAGCCAAAAGGCCAAATATATAGTAGTAGAGTTTGGCTAGTCCTCCCCCAACCTCTTTTGAATTCCTAATTCCAAAACAAATCAAACTCTTTGAATTCCTAATCCTAAAACAAATCAAACTCCTAAGTTTAAGGAAACAATTCAAATGCCTAAAATAATAGATAAATCCCTAAAATAAAGGATATGTGGCCTAAAATTAAGATATTTGTCATCTTGTCATCTCTAAAATCAAGGAATTGGCCAACACTTGAGACTCTTCTAGTTGCACTTGTCTTGGATGCCCTTCACCTCACCACCCGAGCCATGCATGCAACCCAATGCAACCCTCCTAGCCTCGGCGTGCCTAGCCCTTCTTGGTCTCCATCAATCCTCCCCCCTTCAAGACCGACCTTGTCCTCAAGGTCCAAATCTGGGAATTGATTCTTGAGAAACCAAACACTCTCCCATGTAGCATCTTCGGTTGGGAGCCCCTTCCATTGAACTAAGCCTTTGGTTGCCACTTGGCCACCTTCCTCACATGCTCCCTCAAGTCATTAGGAATCTCGGCACCTAACTCCCTCTCCAAGCCCCCATCTTGCACTTCATGTCCCTCACTCATGCCCATCAGTTGGGAGGCCAATGTGATAGCAAAATATTGCCCCCCATGTCTCAAGATTTTTTCCGTATCATTAGGCCCCACAGCCTTGCACCCTCCTCTTCCATTCATTCTCATGGTCACCCATTTATCCCTCAACATAAGCTCCATAGTCATTTTTTTATAATCTGACACTGTCTTCCCTAGCTTCTCTAACCATTGCACACCCAATACAACATCCTACCCAACAATAGATAAAGAATACAAGTCTACCACAATCTCAAGATCTTGTGTTTTCAAACATACCTTTTTATATATTTCTCTACACATCAATTTCTCCCTACTGGCTACCTTGACCGTAAATGGAGTGATAGAAGTCATAGGCAACCTCAAGCTCTTGGCCACTTTAGAATTGATGAAGTTTAGAGACGAACCATTATCCACAAGAACCGTTACCTCCATCTTGCCAATGTGTGCTTGTGTTCTCATTGTTCTAGACCCCACAACATCCATCAATGCATGGATAGAAATTTGAGGATCTCCCAAAATGGCTTCATCTTGTTCTTGCCTTTCTCGCCCTTGCTCTTCCTCCCCTATGTCTTCCACTTCCTCCGACTCCATCTCAAGGAGAAAAATTTGCTTGGCTTTGCATCTGTGGCCCATTGTGAACTTCTCATTGCAATTGAAACAAAAAAAGCCCATTCTCTCTTCGTCGTTGCATCTCTTCCCAAGGTAGCCTCTTCACTCCCACGGGTAATGCTTTGGTTCCACTTGATGCACCTCCACTAGGACCTCCCGGTGAGAAGTCCTTGCTAAAAGTTTGGTTTGCATCAAATTTGGAAACCATTGGGGCTGGTTTTCTCACCTCCAACCGGCTACTCTTTTTCAAATCTTGAAGTTGATCTTCCTTGATCTGTGCAATCTCCAAAGCTTGCATCAAGGTCTTTGGTTTCTTAAGTTTCACTTCCGCCGTCAACTCACTCTTCAAACTGCCCACAAAGGTCCCAATAAGGGCCTTCTCTAACCACCCATGTGCTCTAGTGGACAAGTATTCGAACTCCTTTTGATAATCTCTTAAAGATCCGGTTTGCTTGATCTTTGAGAGAATCTCATGGTAGTCCATATACTCAGTTGGCCCAAACCTCCTCAAAAGCTCATTAACAAACTTCCTCCATTTCAACTCCTTCCTTCGAGCCCCATAGGTCTTCCTCATCCATTGCCACCATTGGTTGGCCTCCCCCTCAAGGAAGTAGGCTGCATAGGACACTTTAGCATGGCTCTCCATGTGATTGTGCTCGAAGTATTGCTTGGCTCTACTAACCCATGTGCTCGGGTCATCACCATTGAATTTTGGAAAGTTCATCTTTGGTTTGAAAACTTTCCCCCTACGTGCTCCTCTTCTCTCATCACAGTTCCCTCATTCTCCTTCACTTTCTTCAGTTGATTCCTCATGAGTGCTTGAGGAATCTTGAGAAGATGAATCCGAGTCTTCTACCCTCTCTAGGTGTTGGCTTATTCTAGATCCAATGGAACCCTCCAGACTATGGGCTTTACTCCTATAGCGTCTCCTCTCTCCATTCCTCCTTTGATCCACCAATTGGTGTAGCACCTCCTCTAACCTTCCAAGTTGTTCATTGGTGGCGGTGTGTTGTGCCCCCAAAGTGGCTTCAATGTTCTCAATCAGCTCCCTATGTGTTGGTTGTCGATCGACCATGGCTTCTTCTCCTTGGGTTGGATACTCTCAATGAAAGCACCAATGATGGAAGCCTCACTCTCACTCACGTGTTTGTGGCGTGTTGGGCGATTAAATCTAGGGTTACCTCAAGGCAACACAAAGATCCCAATGGGTTGGTTGGTGAAAATTAAGACTAACTCAAGTTAGCACTCAATTTTCTAAAGTTGGAAGAGAAAACTCTCATTCATTCAAATTAACATAATAATAATTACAAGCCAAAAGGCCAAATATATAGTAGTAGGGTTTGGCTAGTCCTCCCCCAACCTCTTTTGAATTCCTAATCCCAAAACAAATCAAACCCTTTGAATTCCTAATTCCAAAACAAATCAAACTTTTTGAATTCCTAATCCTAAAACAAATCAAACTCCTAAGTTTAAGGAAACAATTCAAATGCCTAAAATAATGGAAATAATAGATAAATCCCTAAAATAAAGGACATGTGGCCTAAAATTAAGGTATTTGTCATCTTGTCATTCAATCCCTAAAATCAAGGAATTGGCCAACACTTGAGACTCCTCTAGTTGCACTTGTCTTGGATGCCCATCACCTCACCACTCGAGCCATGCATGCAACCCAATGCAACCCTCCTAACCTCGGCGTGCCTAACCCTTCTTGGGTCTCCATCACATGGGCTTGGGCTGTAACACAACCAAATAACCTTGTTAGTCCAAGGCCTAGTCCAATCCAAGAATATAATAGCTAGCATCGAAGGAATTTATTACAAGTCCCATCATGCTGCGCGTGATGAGACTTCGTGGGGTAACTAGAAGGAGTTTAATCCTCTTCCAGGGGCCTGCTGAGTCGTATCATGGGCCTGGGTCATAGCACAGTCTGATAACCTAACTAATCCAAGGCCTATTCAAGATAATCGAAAGAACAACCGCCCAAGAACTTCGAGAAAATGGCTATAAGCTTATTCAAGATAAACTAAGCTCCAATATCCCGAAAACTTGAATTTCAAATAATGGGTGAGATAGTTATTGCATAACAACATGAAGCATCATGAGCTCTATTTATATCATCCATGTATGATTATAAGACTCATTTGAATGAATTACTAGAGAGATCTCCATTATCTTTACTGACTTAGGCTTCATAGGAGTTATTCGAACCCCCAAGCCTCATTCCCTATGGTTGCAGGTGATTGTGTGTGCGAAACTGTGAGTCATGTCCAAAAAAGTGGACACTGTCTGTGAGATATCTTTGTCCTGCAACCAGCATGCTACTCACATGCCCACCACCACACGGTCTCAAGCAACCAGAGACCAGGAGGTGTCGTTGAGAAATATGGAAGGGAGGATAGCAGAGATGGAGGAAGTAGTGAGGAAACTCACTGCTGAAGTATAATCATTGCGGAAGGAGAACTATACATTCAAATTAAAGAACGGACCATCAGGGGAGGATACAACGCCAAGCTAGGCCAATAGAATCGAGATGGAAACTCATTGCGGGGGATCAGGCAAATTTGCCTAGGAAAATGAAGTGAAGAAAAATATGCACCATGACTCGTGCAGTTTGATGGAAAAATACGAGGATAGGGACATCATCCTCGGTCGATCAGTTATTGACCAGCACTAATCTGCTGTACAACGCATGAATCATGGCAGTACCCTTGTGGCCAAAATTCAAGGTACTTGCAAATACATGTACGATGGATCGAAAGACCCAATGGAACATTTAGAGACTTTTAAAGCTCACATGATGCTTCATGGGTTTCTTGGTGAAATCTCATGTAGGCCCTTCCCTTTGACTTTGAAGAGAATGGCTAGAGGATGGTTCGGGGCATTGCAACTAGGTTCCATTAACAGTTTTGAGGAACTAGGCAGACAGTTCTTAACCTAGTTTATGTCTAGTCGGAGACAAAGGAGACTAGCAGCATACCTATTGATAGTGAAACAAAGAGAAGAAGTGAGCTTGAAGGCATGTTTGGCGCGGTTCAATAGGGAAAGAATGACAGCCGACAACCAAGATGAAAAGATCTTGTTGGCTGCTCTACTTGAGGGTATTTGGTCGAGAAGCCCTTTTATGGAAGAGTTGGCAAGGAAAACCCCTTCCACTCTACGACAATTTATGGACAGAGCAGAAGACTTCATCAATGCCTAAGATACGGTACTTGCCGTAACTGAGCATTGTTGCTCAAAACGCTACTCCACTAAGACGTTCGGGCAACAGGAAGGAGCGTAAGCCCCAACAAAGCGAGAGGCCAAGAAGGAGGGGATCACCAAAAAGAGGAAGGAGATACAGGAATCATGGGTAAAAAGATGAATTAGATTGCGTGCTAGTAAAAGATGAATGATAGAGATGAACAAGTGTTGAATTTTTTTCTCTATTCCTATTAAACCTATGAAGAAACGGAGCCTTTCTCTTGTGAAATGGATGAAACCAAGTTCGGGATGGTTTAAATTAAATGTGTATGGGAGTTCTTTAGGAAATCCCGGTCGTATGGGTGCAGGTGGATTAATTAGAGATGAGAAGGGAAATCTTACTTTGGCCTTTGCTAAAGAATTGGGGCATGGTTCGAATAATGAAGCAGAGCTTGCGGTACTTTACTTTGGTCTTCAATATTGTCAGGATTTGGGTATTCGCAGAGTAGAAATTGAATTAGATTCTTGTTAGTGGTCCATTGGATAGAGAAAAAGAGATGTGGTTTATGGCATCTTGAAGATTATTGGGACAAGATACAAAACTTCCTTGCCTCCTTGGAAGTTAAGGTGCGACATATTTATAGGGAAGGTAATGCAGGAGCAGATTTCTTGGTACGTTAGGTTTCAGATTAGAAAAATGGTATGTGAAATAATTACAATGAAGTGCCACATTTTCTCAAAGGGATTCTCAAAGTTGATAAAGTTGGTCTTCATGCTATTCGCCTATAGGCGGCCAATAAGGTGCTTTTGGATAGAATAAGAGCATCAGTTTGGTTTTTTCTTAGGCTTGTTAGTTGCTGATTGTTTTGTTTGGTTTTGGTTTTTTTTTACACTTGGTTTTGGGTTAGGTTATAGCGTATTTATCATGTAAACCCCCAAGTGTTATGTTGTTACTACGGTATTGTTTCACCATAAGTGAGGGTTATTAATAAAATTGGGAGGGGGTCACTCATGGACATGTGACCTTTGTCTCTTTAAAAAAAAAGCTTGGTGGGCTAGGTACGAAGAGGTATACATGTGGAAATACCGGTGAAACAACCGTGAATGCATGTATTGCCCACCATCTCCTTCGTCGATGAGGATTGCAGAGGAGTAGTCTACTCGCATGATGATGCACTGGTGGTGACAATACTGGTAGCAAACTACACAACATGGAGGATATTAATTGATTACAGGAGCTCTATTAATTGAAAGGTTTCACTGGGAAGCGATGCAACCCATGGGCTCTATCATGCTTCTAGTGTCAGTAGGAGCAAATACCCACATTGCCACCATCATGACAAATTTCCTTGTGGTGAGGACCTGGTTAGTATACAACACTGTCATTGGTCGGCCTACGTTAAATGCCTTGAGAGTTATCACCTCCACATATCATCTGAAGATGAAGTTCTCCATGGAGGCGGGAATTACCAAAGTTTGTGGTGATTAGGTACTTGCCTGAGAGTGCTACGTTCAGGAACTCAGACAAGGAGAAGTAGAAGAAAGAGTGATTGAACTACGAGAAAAGGGCACCAAGATCCCTTCGCTGCCACCAGAAATACTAATGACTGAGGCAGAAACAAGAGACAAAGACGCTCTGAGGCAGGGGGAAGTCGATGAACCCTTGAAACTTGTTGCCCTCGATCCAACCAAACTAGAAAACACCGTGAAGATCGAAACCATAATAGCCAATAATGAAAGGCGACAACTACAACTGAAACAACTCCTTACCGAGTACAAGGATGTCTTTGCATGGAGTCACAAAGACATGCCCAGAATTGGCGAGGAGGTTATAGAGCACAGATGAATGTTAGCCCAGGCGCACGGCCAGTCAGGCAGAAGAGAAGGAATTTTAGCTTTGAGAATTACAAGGCGATTGGGGAAGAAGTAGAACGAATGTTGGCAGTGGGATTCAAAAGAGAAATGCAATATCCTAAGTGGTTTTTGAACATGGTATTAATGAAAAAGTCCAATGGGAAGTGGCGCATGTGCGTGGACTTTACAGACCTTAAGAAGGCTTGTCCAAAGGATAACTTTCCTCTCCAACAGATAGACCTGATTGTCGACGTGACTGTAGGACACGAAATGTTAAGCTTCATGGATACTTATTCAGGATACAATCAGATCTAAATGGGGCAAGTCAACCAAGAGAATACAACCTTTATAACTGATCGGGGATTATATTGCTACAAAGTCATGCCTTTTGGCCTGAACAATGGGGTGCTACATACTAGAGATTGGTGAACATGATGTTCAAACATCAAATAGGTTGAAATATGGAAGTTTATGTGGATGATCTACTGGTTAAAAGCATGGAATTCGAGAAGCATAAGGAGGATTTGAGGGAAGCCTTTGGAGTATTACGCCAATACGAGATGAAGCTCAGCTTGACAAAGTGCACATTCGGAGTGCAATTAGACAAATTTCTAGGATTCATGGTGTCGGAGGGAGGCATCAAGGCCAATCCCAAGAAACTGCGAGTGATCATTGAGATAAAGTCTCTCATGAATCAATGAGATGAAGTCTCCCAAGAATAGCAGCCATCAACAAATTCGTGTCTTGACCAACAGATAAATGCCACACTTTCTTCCATATTCTGAAAAAGGCCCCAGATTGAAGGTCTAAGTGTGAAGAAGCTTTTGTATGATTGAAGGAGTACTTGGTGCACTTGCCATTACTCAGCCAGACCAACTAAGGGGAACCCTTATCATTATATCTAGCTGCACCCTAGAAGCTATATGCACCGTGTTGTTAAGGGAGGGAGGAAAGAATAAATGCCTAGAGGTGCTACCAGCACCATAAGGTGCGGGGTAACCCCCTCCCCGCATGGGCTGGGGGTGGGGTTTTCACCCCCGTCCCTGCATCCTGGGGGCAGGGTACCCCACCCCGCATGCAGGGGGCGGGGCGGACTCTTAATCCATACTGCT